>JAJGRW010000114.1:0-58066 GCA_025461045.1 Carex parvula | reverse complement strand
TTTCAAAATTAGTTTATTAGGGCATATAGGTAAACACAGTCGACAAATCCTGGGAAGTCAACTATTTCCCTGTATCACATAAATATAAAGTATATAAGTACAAAAATGCATGATGAGTTAGCTCTCTGATAAGTTTCAACTAAAATAAAAATGTGATATGAAGCAAAATGGACCTCTCTTCAGTCCCCTCTAAAAGGTTTTGAGGATCTGGATCCTTGTTTAGGGTTTTACAACCCTTTAACCCTTTTACTTTTGCACCTGTAACTGAAGCCTATAAATTAAGAGGGAAAAAAAGGAAATTAAGTATATATTATTGTCAAGGATAAAGTAAGACTAATCCACAAGTTCCCTTTATAATAGCCTTAAAATATCATATATGTCCCTGAAAAACAATAACTAGTACTTGTAACTAAAAAAAAAATCAACTACACCCTCCTCTTCCACTTTCTCAAAAGATACCCAAAATACCCTCCGATCTTTCTCATTTTCTGAAGAGGAATCATGAACAAATGAGAAAGAAATTAAGAGCATTGTTTATGACATTCCAAAGTTTAATGGGTGTTAACAAGACATTTTCATTTTCTTTGGCTATTTGTGAATTTAATATTTTGAAGGGGTGCTTGTAAAATTGTGGCAGTTTAAGCTCTTACATACTCTGAAATAGGTATGAAGAGCAGAACTGAAGGAGAGCGGCTTTGTGTCGGTATTTTTTATACTCAGAGACGTCGACAAACTCTTTTCACCCAATGTCACCTAAAACAGTAATATGAAATAAGAAAAAGAGCACCGCAACATAAAATGAAGTTGGTACATGAAACAAGAAGAGTAGGTATTTAACTCATATATTGGAATTTAAATTGAATTTGTGCTCATTTATTCGTAAAATTATTTGAAAATGAGAAATAAAATCCTAAAACTAGTAAAACTTGAGGAAAATATCCGAGAAAAGTGTAAAATATAGTTTATGTGATAACTATGATCTTTAGGCAAGCACATGGTAGTGTCATACCAACTGGTACCATTTGTCAGATTTCTAGGCTGCTTATAGTACAAATTGAACACAAATCAACCTATGAGAAACCAAAAAAAAAAAAAATACAGGAAAAGTATAGAAGCTGGTTCACCGCTTTTCCATTTTCTTGTCAAAGTATACTAACTGGTATGGTTTTTGTACCAATTTAGTACCAACTAGTAAACAACAATGCCAATCCTAATTGGTATAATACTGAAAGAAACCCGACATTCGCATGCTCGATATGACCCGCATTCTTTTCAAACAACAGAGAAAAGAGAAGACAAGTTATTGAAATGGAATTAAATTTAAAAGTTGTATAATTTGACCTTGTAAAGAGCATGAAAACTATAGTCCCACATGGCACGGCTATAAGAATCATCTTTTAGTTCCAGTTCGACTGCTATTTCTTCTTCGCTATTTTCTGAGTCTTTAGAGATTGACCAATTCATGTTTCGTGCAAATCCATGCTGTACCAACAACGGTTAAAAATGCAATTTTTTTAATTAAACTTTTTTACTAGAAAATTTGTGTTTTTTTACCTGTTGAATACGACCCGGGCCGAACTGGGGGAAGCAATGTGGAATCCCTCCACTGGTTCAAATTTAAAATAAATTTAGGAAGAAATTTAACACAATTTCATGAATTACTATAAAAAACTGCATGTATAAGAAAAAAAAAATTAACCTGATAGGCTTTTTGCCATTAAAAACGGCATCGGGACGAACAAAGAGTAGATCTTTGCCACTAGGCACCTTCCAAGAGGTAACGCATGCTCCGAATAAATAAATTTCTGCTTCACTACAAAATGTTTTCAATTAACATGGAAATAATTTATATTATATGACATAATTTAGTATTTTTGTTGGTTATTTTGATTTTGAGTTACTTCAATGGTTAAGTATATAAAGCCAATTTTTGCTTTACAGAGTTGGTGATTTTGAAATTAAATGTAGCAATTAACATACAGCAACAAAAATAATAATATTAATAATTTTATTACAGAAACACACAAAATAACATCATAAAGTGGTAGAATTTGAGTTCCTTTGATACTCCAAAGATATGAACTTTACAAAATATCTTAAATAAAATGTAAAACAAGATGAATAGATTAGAAATTCACCTGCCAGTAGGAGATTTCAAGGTGATTTTGGGAAGCCCCCCATTTCCTTCCGAAATCTTTAATCCCGCCTTGATGCTCAATCCACCTCGCCTTGATTGAAGAGAAAGATTCAAACTTTCGTCGCTATATATTAAGAAATTGACATTTCATTGTTTCAATTAGAAGAATTACCTTGTATTATTGCGTGGGGTAGTTTTGGTGGAGAAATGGAGAGGTTTGAGAGGAGAGGAGAGCATGGAGGAGATGGCAGCAGAAGCCATTGTTGAAGTGGGGAAACCGTTTTGGATGGACCCAGTCTTATACACCATTAGATTGGCGCTCTGAAAGTAACACTTTCTATTCTATCATGAATTGTTGAGTAAATCATTATCGACCGTTGATAATTGTGATGAGGTTTCATATAATTCTATATTTAAAAAAAAAACTAATGCAAATATTATATATTTTAATAGAGGAGGGTTTAAATGCTTTTATTTTTTAATTTTTTAAAAGTATAAATTTGAGAATTTATATGTTAAAATAAAACTGTTAGATATGATCTATATTATTTTATTTACATACATATAATAAATTTATCACTTTTTGATTTTGTTTTTTTATCAATCAATAAGTAGAAAAATCAACGTTCAGAATTTATCCATATCGTTATATTTTTGTAAGCTCTTGATACCGATCAAAACAAAATCGAAATGCCGTAATATTTTGTTGTACATAGAGAAAATAATATAAATCAAATCTAACGGTTTTATTTAAAATTTGAGTTTAAATTTTAATTTATTAATATTTAAAAAGTAAAGACATGAAGGCATTTGAACCCTCATTTTAATATTTCGCAACTATTAGATTAAATAATCTTCAATTAAGTAAGAGCTCTATCATCACTTGTTGACTAAATCATTATTGACCCTTGAGGTATTTAAAGGTCAAATTGTCAAATTAAATATTAAATATTTTGTTGCGAACGACATCATGCATTTTAAGTTTTTAACAAACACAAAGCAATTATTTTTTTCATTTAGACATTTCAGGAAAAAAAAAAGTAAAATAAAATAGTGGATATGAAAGAATTTATTGTGGTACCGAAGCAATGTAGTTTTTTAGAGTTAATAAGGATTCGAATCATTAATTTGGTTTATGAGAAAATATCTAAAAAACCGAATTAATAATTCGGTTTTTTCTAGAGTATCGAAATAATCCTATAAATTTTTTTGAAGAAATTGAAAATCAAATATTAATGTTGTCGTTTAACTGCCCATAACTGTTAACAATAATATTAGTGCCCTTGTTGTAAATCAAATATTCTCAAAAACAGTTATAGATATATTTTATTAAAATGCCAAGTCATGATAGAGCTCGGCAACCTACTTGTTTTGATGCCTCAAGGCCTCAAGGACAAAACAATAGACCAAAAGGTTGTCCATTCAAATAATTGAAGTCCTAGTCCAGTGTACATAAATTGTATTTATGCTTTTGTTTGACTGACATGGATCCCATGCAAGACTAGTGGTTTATAATTTCATACTTTTTAATTATAAATAAGACCAGTTGCTTCCCGTATTCTTTTAATTAATAGAAATAACAATTCACATGCATCCAGTGCATTATGTGAAAAGATAATCTTTACTACTAGTGGATGTGGACCGTTCTTTTAGCTCTGCATGAATCTCAAAGCACCAAATAATACTGGTCCTGCACCATATGAATAGGCAACGTTTTTTACAAGATCTCAAGTCGTAAAGTAGTGGACCCCACCATCCAATACAACAGTGGATACTTGTCCTACTTGTCACACACATCTTACTATTTGTCCTACTTGTATACAATACAAGATTATAAAACATTTATTCATAAACAACAAATTGTAAATGAAAAACTATCTAAATTAATTCTAATAATAAATGAAGCAATGAATTTTTGGAAATAAATTGAGATCATTAGTGTTGAGAGTTACAAAATAAAAGAGTTATAACATCCACATTCATATAATTTATTCGTAACAAAATCCTCTTTATTTAACTATGGAAATCCGGATTGGATTTTTTCTGAAGAAATATTTTCTTAAGAAATCTGTTACATATATCGCAATCTTTGACTGTTTGGGCCTCAAGTACCTGTGTGGGCTTTAGCGTCCACAAAAGTTGCTCAAGCCCATATATTGTTTTTTTTTTCCAATAGAAATTTTAGTTCTTTCTTCTCCATTTCTAAGATGGTTGGTGTTGAATAAAGTCTACACAGGCGGCTATTGCCATGACACTACTGACACAATGGCAATTTTATATCCAAATTCTTGATTGTGTTGGTGTTGGGGGTCCAAACCACGGGCATATAACGCATAAATTGCACTATATATTATATTATTGTTAGAAATATAACAAACATTTTGTTGGGAAGGAGATAAATTACAACTTTTTTGAAGTCACAAAAGCAATCACTTATTTCAGACATTTTCTAAAAAAAAAACTGTATAGATTTTCGGTTCTTTTTAAGTATATGCATTCAGGTGTATAATGGTGATCACAGAAAATCCAAAAATTAAAGGGACCAAAACATTACTTTGGTTCATTTACACATTTTAGAAAAAAGAACATAAAATAAAAAGAATCAAATCTCATGCTCACCTGTAGGTAGGAAAATCCTCTCCATGAGTCAATATGTCCATCTATTTCATACCTGCTTCAATCTAGACACAATCAAGTATTTGAGTATTAGAAAACATTCTCCATACTTCAATATTGACCATCCAGATTGAAATAGACATAAAATTAATGGACAGATGGACAGTGTAAGCAGGAGATTTGGTTCCAAATAAAAAGAGGCATAGGAAATAATTTATTGTGGTAGAGAAGCAGTGTAGTTTATTAGAGTTAAACGCAGTAAGTTGGGTGCACATGTTTTCGACAGACTTGTGTGCTTGAAAGATTGGATTGATGCTGAAACTCGCACGCAACATGCACTGGAAGCAACATCATCTGGTGTCGAAACTCAAGAAAGCGGTACCGAGCCTGAGCCTGATGAGGATTCATACAGTGAGCAAGAGAGCGAACTATGGTATATGAACAATAACTTCTAGATAGGTAGTGTCGGTATAAATTTCTAACCTCTTTTAATCTTTATTGTTATTTTTTTAAATTATAAATTTCTAAACATTTCAATTGTTTTTTTAATTATTCATTTTAAAGAAGAATTACTAACAAAAAAAAGTTAGAACTCCATTATGTTATTTTACATAGCCGGTCCAAGCCTGAAGGAGGAGGGTAACTTCTGTTTTTAAATCTATTGTTATAAAATAATTTGGTTTTAAAGATAAAAAATAATTCGGTTTTAAAATAATTCGGTTTTAACATAATTCGGTTTGACTATAACAAAAATTATTGAGTTCAAATAAAAAAAAACCAGAAAAAACAGAAAAAAAAAACAGAAAAAAGCAGAAAAAAAAAACAGTAAAAAAAAAAAAATAGGACCGGACTGGACCGTGGACCCGTGGAACTGGGGCGTTGAGCACGGGTTTGGTTTGTGCTCAGGTCAGTAATATACTCTTAAGTATTACCAGTACCATTGAAACAATCTGAGTATTATATATATCCTCTTTTGTTGACTTTTACTCTTTGATTTCTTCAGGTGATGGGTAATGATGTAACCATCACAGTAAGTGGTTCAAACGCCCATTTTGAATTGAATGTGTTCAAGCCTGTGATCGCAAGTGCTCTTCTTCGAGTAAGATTTCCTCGCAATTTATAAAATTTGTTTAAAAAGTTTCTGTAAATTAATACTAAAAAAGATTTTCTGTTAGTTGTCTTATCTTATCGCTTATATAGATTTTTCGTTATTTTCTGGACACTCTGTGCGTTTATTGGCAGATGCATCGGCCTCTTTTGAGAAAAACTGTGTAAGGGGTATCCAAGCTAACCATGCCAGAATTTCTAAATTGTTACATGAGGTGAGTTGTGCCATATCACATTTTTTTTTATATATATTTTCTTGTTTTTAAGTGTTGAATAACAATTAATTTACTCTATTTTTGTTTTATTATCTGTGTAGTCATTGATGCTTGTGACAGCTTTGAACCCTGTAAGTACTCAATCTATAAGCTTTTTTTTTTTTTTTCTTTTATTGTTTTACTTAAAATCTTTGTTATTGCAATTTAACCTACCATAATTTTTTGTGTATTTTAGAAAATCGGATATGATTATTCTGCAGCTGTAGCTAAGAAGGCACATAAAGAAGGAACCACTCTTAAGGTATGTTTCAAATTTTACATTTTTTTAGAATTTTTTAGCAATTTACTATTTAAAAAAATAGTTAAAAAAATATAAAAAATATAAAATTTGGTCTACAAATACATTTACATATGGAGATCGTGTTGAACAGTTTAGATTGACTATTTGAACTTTAGAATCGAAAATATTGATCCCGTAGTACGGACCAATCTGTGCTATGCATAGTACCATAGCCTCTTTTTACCATTTCTTGAACTGGAAATGACCTAAGAGTTATTTGTGCTTTTGTTTGAAATAATTTTTCAGGAAGCTGCATTAAATTTAGGAGTATGTACCGAAGAAGAATTCCACCAATATGTTGTGCCTGAGAAAATGATCGGCCCCACTGATTGATTAACATTCGTTCTACGGGGACGTAAGATATTTTTCGGTGCCTAAATAAAGAGCCATTCTGAGAATTTTTTTGCTCCTGAAAATTCACAGGGAGCATTTTATTTTGAGCTTTTCTTCTTTTGAATTGCTGTACTACGGCAAATATTTTGTTGGCATAAATAAAAGCCAGTAAAAATTACTCTCCTTAGTAAATTTTGACCGATTTTGAGTTCAATTGATTACCTTTTTGAATTCAAACCCGCAAACTTCATATCATATCTATTAATTTTGAGTTCAATTTTGTGTACCAAATACTGAGAATAATAAATTTTGACCAAAACATCATAGTAGGCGTGAGAAGGGATGGGTACTAAAAAGAGAGAAAGAAAGGATAAGAAGACTGGCCATGTGGCCCTTGATGAGGCAGGGGACTGACATGGGGTTTACCTATTTGAATTACCTATTAAATCTGTTTCAATTTTACTTTAATTATGATTAATAATTAATTATTTATTTTAAAATCTGAGTTATTACAATGATTAATAATTAATTTATATGAAAGCTCAAAAAGCACTTGTATTTCTTAAGAGTTATATTATACGTTAAGCACTGGTATTTTTTGTTTATTCCTCTTATGTTTTTCTTTTTCATCGGTTTATGTTGTTGTCTAGGAATTAGTCCTTGATATGGAGGCTTATTAATTTGCAGGTTCTTGTTCTCTGATCTTTTTGTACTACACAGGTTTAATAAGAAATATCGATTTTTTATTTTCTTTTTAGGCTTGCATTAGCCTGTTTAATTCCTACCTTTTTTTTTTAAATGTGTTGTCATTATTCTGCATATATTTAATTAACATTAACATAATTTGTGCGGAAACTCTAGATGAGATCATTAACATTAGGTGTTACTATGTGTTCCTTCAGAAGAACAAGAGAATACTCCAATATATAAATATGCAGCATCAATGCAATTCACACATTACAATAATCTTCTTTAATTGAGTGCATATTAAATGTCTTCCAATTGAAATACTTAGACCACACCAACCCCCCCCCACCCCCCCCCCGGCCCTAATTTGTTAATAGAAAGAAATAACATTCGTTATTACAACATATATACTACAACACCATAAATTACCACAACTGCTATCCAAATTTTACTGGTAGTACATATTTAGTAGAGCCCTTCTTCTATTTTGATCCTTTTTTTCTGTCTCTATGGCCTGAGCACCTTTGTTCGTGCCGAGTTCAACTCCTTGGTAACATCTTTGATAGAAATGCGTTCTTTTGGAGACTCTTTGGAGCACATAAGCCCGCATTGAATCACTGAAACCAAACAACTGTAGACATTTTCAGGTGCATATAGATTGTGTTCTCCATCAGTTTCTAAGAATAATTTGTGGTCGACTATATCCATGACTTGGTCGGGGAAAGCCATCTCAACTTGCTTCTGCAGGCTAAAACCATCTCTGATTCTTTCGTCGGTTGGACTTACTCCAGTGAACAACTCAAGCAGAAGAATGCCGTAGCTATAGACATCTCCTTCTACCGATGGCCGACCACCCATCCCATACTCTAGACAATGAAAAGTTAATAGTTACAGCCCTAAATTTAGTACAGAAGCATACTAAAAAAAAGTACTTCTCAAATAATATACCTGGAGGAATGTAGCCAATAGAACCTTTGATTCCACCTGTGCTCGACATTAATTGAGACGACATGGTATCAGGTTCAACCAAAAACCTTGCTAATCCAAAATCACTAACATGTGCTGTCATGTCATCATCCAAAAGTACATTACTAGGTTTGAGATCACAATGCACGATTGGTGCAGATAAATGGTAATGGAGATAATCTAGCGCTGCCGCCATATCAAATGCAATGTTCAACCTCTGGATGAAGCTGAGGCTTCTGAATGGCCGATCCGTACAAGCATTTGGATGCAACCATGTTTCCAAGCTACCATTTGGCATGAACTCAAAAACCAAAGCCTTGAAATCGTTACCTTGGTGGTCTATGCTAGAGCACAAACTCAATACTTTTGTAAGGTTCCGGTGTCTCACATTTTTTAATGCCTCGCATTCAGAGAAGAAACTTCTACAAGCACTGTGTTTCTCAAGGTTTAGCACCTTCACCGCAACGGTTGTCACATTCTCAAAGCTCATAACGGCTTTGTAAACTTTTCCAAATGAACCTCTTCCAATTAGATTATTCGGGGAGAAATTTTCAGTAGCTCTTAGAAGGTCATTGTATGAAACAGGCTCTAACCCATATTTCAAAGCCTTATCAGATTGTGGTTTGTTTGGAGGATTGTTTCTAGTATAATAAATCACAAACAAGCAAATGATTGCGGTTATGCAAATAAAAGAACCAACAACAGAACTTATGAGCACCAAGTTTCTTCGAAAGTGATTTCTCTGTGTGGAAGGCTGTGAAATGCAGTGTGACAAATGCATTTGAGGTACTCCACCACAAAGCTTTGGATTTCCTCTTACATCTAGACCACTGGCATTCTTGAAAATGCCTTCTTTTGGTAATTCCCCCTCGAAATTATTGAAAGAAATATTTAAATATTGCAAGTTCATTGTACACAGGAATTCAGGGACTCGACCAGAGAGCGAGTTGTTAGAGACATCAAGGGTTTGCAGCCCTTTTAGATTGCTCAATCTGGTTGGAATTGTTCCGTGGAACAGATTGCTATCAAGATAAAGGGCTTGAAGTACCTGGCATCCATCAATTGTGCTAGGAATCTGTCCACTCAACTTGTTATTCGAGAGACAAATTGATTGTAGGTTTTTCAAGTTACCAATTTCTGGTGACAAGATGCCAGTTAGATAATTGTGTGACAAGTCCAAACTAACGGAAAGAGAAGGAAGACCCATGATTTCTTTGGGAATTTCACCTACCAACTTATTATTTGAAATATTCAGGAGTTCTAATAATTTCATGCTACTTAACTCTGGTGGTATACTCCCTCCTAATGCATTATTTTCTAGATATAGCTGGGTCATCTGGGTAAAGTTGGCAAAAGTTGTTGGGATTTGACCTGAAATCATGTTATTCTCCAGATATAATACTTCAAGTTTGAAAAGATTACCAATTTCTATCGGAATGCTACCACTGAGAAACATTCCGCTTAGGGAAAGCAGAGTTAAGTTATTGAGTTTTCGGAGCTCTGCTGGTATGCTTCCTGAAATTGGGTTACCAGACAGTGAGAGTACAAGAAGACTAGTAGAAAGATTTGTTATAGAACTAGGTAAAACTCCTTGTAGTTGGTTGTTGTCAAGATATAACTGTTGTAACAAAGTACAATTGGTCAAAGCATCCATGAAACTCCAGTCACGTGGTCTCTTGACTTCTAGTTGATTATCTTGCAAAAGGACTTTCTGAAGATCTTGTAAGGCTCCAAAGCCAGATGGTATCACGCCAGTGATGTAATTAGAACCTAATTCAACATCCATAAGAGCAGAACAATTGGATATGGATGGTGGGATCTGTCCTTTGAGTTTATTGTAAAATAGTAATAGATATTCCAAGTTTGGTAAACAATTGCACATATCGAAAGGGAGAGTTCCATCAAGCTGGTTATTACTAAGTTCCATAACAAACAATGCTGAGAGGTTGTAAAGGGAGTGTGGTATTTTGCCCGAAATGTTATTTTGATAAATGTCAAACAACTGGAGGTTTTGAAGCTTCCCGAGTTCATCCGGGATGAATCCACTTAACATATTTATGGAAAGTTCTAATGTTGTTAAACTTTGAAGATTACCCAAGGTAGGTGGGATGGAACCATAGAATATATTTTCGTAAAGAAAAAGTTCTAGTAAGTTAGTAAGGTTGCCCAAGCCAGACGGGATGTGACCACTAATGCTATTTTGGTGAAGATAGAGAAGTGATAGTTTGGTAAGGTTACCTAAGGTAGGTGGGATGGAACCCGTGAAGTTATTATTGTTAAGATAAAGATTTGATAGGTTAGTAAGTTTGCCGAAATCATCTGGAATATCGCCATCAAAATGATTTTGGTGAAGATAAAGATCTACTAGGCTACTAAGGTTACCCAAGGTGGAAGGAATTGATCCTGTGAGATTATTGCCATACAGTGCTAATATTTCGAGCTGTGGGAAGAGGCCGAATTCCAATGGTATGCCTCCTGTGAGAATGTTATTTTCCAGATCGATAATTTGAAGTTCTTTGCATTGCGCTAAGTTAGATGGGATGGTTCCGTGGAGATTATTATCCCACAAAGAAATAACTTCCAGATTTGAACAGTTACTTAGAGTAGATGGAATGCTACCATCAAGAATATTAACACTCAAGTTCAGAAAACGTAGCCTACCCAAGTATCCGATCTCTACCGGGATGCTTCCTCTCAGCTGGTTATCAGAGAGACTCATCCTTTGGAGGAACGTGAGGTTTGCTAGAGATGGAGATATATAACCTGACAATTGTTTGGAGTCGAGAACGAGAGCAGTCACTCTATCAGGATGGTGCCGGCCACACATGATCCCTTGCCATTGACAGTGGTGCAGTGACTCGTTCCATGAGGAGAGGACTCCAAATGGGTCATCATGTATTTGGGACTTGAAGGAGAGAAGTGCTGATAGATCAG
The DNA here is from genome assembly GCA_025461045.1 of Carex parvula. Taxonomy (NCBI): domain Eukaryota; kingdom Viridiplantae; phylum Streptophyta; class Magnoliopsida; order Poales; family Cyperaceae; genus Carex; species Carex parvula. The sequence goes on along the minus strand of JAJGRW010000114.1, from coordinate 46,731 downwards.
TTTTACTAGTGGGTACTATGGCAGCGAGAGAAAAGGAGGATAAGGTTAAGAGACTTAAGAGGAGGTGAATAGTGAGCACGGTTTCCATGATTTATGTTATGAGTGTCATGGGTTACTCTCTCACAGAGTGCTCTTCTTATAATGAAAGGGAGATGTATGGTTTGAAAGAAGTTGACCTCAAAATGTTTCCTCTTGAGTCGTTGCATTAAATAAATATATAGCACGGAAGTTGTTGGTGTAGTGCTGCACCTACTACAATAGTGATCCATATGGGCTTTGTTTAATTTCATTGCTAATCAGCTAATAATTAAATGAATGAAAAAAATTATTCATATCCGACTTATCCATCTAGTACAATTCTTATAATCACGTAGATGGATTTTATTGAGATTCTTGATTAATATTTGGTGTTGACCTGCAAATGACTTGTAGATTTCCCGGAAGGACAAGATCGCTGAGATTTTTATTAATATCCAACATTAAATAAAAATTAATAAAAATGCTCACGGTTTTGTGGAAATTATAAAAATACCGAGACCGTCGAGATTCTCGGTGGTTAGCACATAATATTTTTTTTATTTAATTAGAAAATTCTATGATTCTTTTGTTTTTCTATTAAAATATTGGAAATATTTTTATATTTCTTTGAAAATATATAGATGAAATATTATAAAATTGAATTTACTAGAAAGACTGTGACAAATAACTGAAATTAATATTTTTCAATCAGAATTTTTTGCAGCCGTTAGAATAATTAAAATATTTCTTTGTGTGTTACTAGAAAAAAAATAAAAATGTTTTGATTATAAGTTATCGATCCCGGTTCAAAATTAAATCATTTATGGGTAAATAAAGAAATTATCGTGCGGACATGTGTGGTCTTGTTTTCCTGTCGGACAAAGACTTGAGTAGACCGCATCTCTTATGTTTTTATTCCAATTCCAATTTTCTAAATTATGTAATTTGCTATGAAATTGAGCTCTAATTTTCATATTATGTAAAGAGATTAAAACGGATATTTGGAGATAATTTTTATTTTACTTTTGAGTTGGTTGGTCAAATATTATCATAAATGTAACATTTATTCTATTTTTTATGCTCAATACTCATTGTTCACTTTCATACTTTTTGGTTGTATCGTATTTTTAATTAATCAATTAATATAAGATTAGAAGCTTGATCCGGTCTTATTTTGACAAAATAAGATTGCCAATTTGTCGCAAAATTTCTCACAGATCGTCAGAAATATGGACGAGATTGAACGGAGAAAAAAAATCCACCTCCAAAAATGTGTATGGTCTCCCCATGTAGTTTGAGTGCCCTACAGGTATTTATGGTGTTGGTACATTTGGGAGACAATTATCTGCGTAAAAATTGTTCACCTCACAGGTATAAATAATTTCGTGTATAGGTATAAATATTTCATTGCATATGTATTAAAACTTTAGAAAAAAAAATTTGTGCTGGAGTTTTTGCAGTTATGGTTGTTATGGTGCAGGTACAGTGTGGATACTGTAGCGCAGGTATTGTTATCAGCTTCCGAAGAAAATAAAGAGAGGGAGGGTTGGGCAAAGTGTTGTGTTACTGTGATTGGTGTTGTATGTTGTGATTGATGTTGTATGTTTGTTCACTTGGAAGAAGATTTTAGAGAATGCATGTGACTGTACTAAGCTAGTATAATAGTATAGTAATTTAAGAGGATTTGTGATGAAAATAAAGAAAAAAGTATGTTGCCGTAGTTTTTTTTTTTTTTTTTGGGTGATTTGACTAAAGTAAAAATAATATGCATGTGAATTAGAGAAACCTTCGGACACTTCATGTGCACTTCAAATTATATCACTTTCGTTTAATAAATGTTGATAGGATGATATTGGCACATCTAAAAAATACAACAATTAAATTGACGTTATTTGCTGCCTATTTAAAACTAAACCACAAAAAGCAAAAGAATATTTTTATTAAAATAATTTATGTATACCCCTCAAAAGTTTCAAAATCACATATTTCGCTCGAACCACATCAATTCAAACCCCGTGATACACGCGTACATGGGGCAAATTGAAATTTGACATGCTTCATGGTTGGGCTTGTAATTAAGTATGGGTGGAAGTCTTGAGTACTATGCATTGAAAACCAAGAACAAAAAACAAAAAAGAGTACTATATATGAATGGGTGAAGTCTCTGGTGGAAAACATTGAATCCATCAATGGGTGGAAGTCTCTGGGTAGATGCATAGTACAAGTATCACAGTGGAAATCCCAATAACCAACAGTACTATGCATTGAAAACCAAGAACAAAAAACCAAAAAGAGTACTATATATGATGGGTGGAAGTCCGAAAGCAATAACCCACAGTACTATCACAGTGTCTTAAAGCAATACATTGAATCCATCAATGGGGGCAAGTCTCTGGGTAGATGCATAGTACAAGTATAATGGTGACTAAATCTTTCGCGGAAATTTCAACAAGAGCACACATGTCTCTGGGGCATAGTACAATTATAATGGTGACTAGAATTTCTTGCCGACATGTGTGCTCTTGTTTTCCTATCGAACGAAGACTTGAGTAGACCGCATCTCTTATGTTTTTATTCCAATTCCACTTTTCTAAATTTTGTAATTTGCTATGAAATGGAGCTCTAATTTTCAAATTATGCAAAGAGATGAAATCGGATATTTAGAGATAATTTTTATTTTACTTTTGAGTTGATTGGTCAAATATTATCAGAAATGTAACTATTATTCTATTTTTATGCTCAATACTCATTGTTCACTTTCATACTTTTTGGTTGTATCGTATTTTTAATTAATCAATTAATATATGGTTAGGAGCTTGATTTGGTCTTATTTTCACAAAATTAGATTGCCAATTTGTCTTCTTCTTTTCTGTTATTTTATTTGATTTTCTTGGTTTTAGTAATGTGTTTAATAGCTTGTGTTTCCACTTTGATTATTACTAACACACTACTACAAAAATGGAATCTTCTAACGCCCATTTTATTTCTGTTTAAACTAACTTTGGTCTGAAGCCGATAGACCAATGATGTGGTGGCAAGTTTGTAAATAAGTAGTCATTTTCTTATATCGGTTCTAACTTTCCTTACCGATAGTAAATAGTCCCAAATTTCAGATATCGGTCGGTAACTACATACCGTAGAAGATATTTGACTTATTTTAGGGGAACGTACATTCTAACCGATATAACTATTTCATGATCCTCTGATATCGGATCATACATTAGTACCGATATAAGGAAGTCGAACTTGTTCTATTGGTTGTGTTTTGAACCGTTAAAATATAGAGACATTAATTTCGCGCCTCTTCCGTGGAGCCTGGAGGTCTTCTTCTTCTTTATTTCTCTTCTCTCTCTTTTAGGTTTAGTAGCTGTTCTGTTTCTCTTTTTACTATTGCGCCTTCCATTACGCAATGATGTGTGACTACATAAGCAATTTGTCTGATCCATTACTAATCTTAATCTTAGGGTTGCTCGTGACCTAGGAGATGAAGGGGAGCGGAGGGGATAAATGACGAGTTCGCTGTACAAAAGTTGTGAGATTTGTCACCCCCAAATCTGGGTGTGGCGAGTGTGAATTAGCGTTGATCCCTTCCTTCCCTTTCTTCTCTCTTCCTCTACGCCATTGTTTCTAGAGCACAACCTTAATATTTCTTGAAATCTTCTTCAGGTAGATCTTAATATTTCTTGAAATCTTCCTCATTATAAAATTTGTATATCATGTAAATCTTCTTGAGGAAGATTTCTTGAAAGCTTCTTATATTAATTTTGTACATCATATAAATCTTCTTCCGGAAGATTAAATTATAAAAAAAATGCACTTGATATAAAATTATATGAACCATATTAAACATCTTAAAATAAATGTACATAAATTGATAACTTATTCCATTTAGCAATTACTTCTATTAGAAGTATTGTTTATTTAAATGGAATTGAAATAAAAGATATCAAAGTTATCTCGAATCTTCAACTAGTAGAGCTCTCGTGCTGATAACGTGTTATAAAATAAAGACAAATAATAATAAACAAGAGATAACACATAAAAGATGGCAATTTCTTTATTCATATATTTCTCATGTGTGTAATACAAAATTACAAAGCCTCTATTTATAGGTCACAAATTGTAAGTGAAAAGCCATCTAAATTATTAAATGGAGAAATGGATTCTAATAATAATGGGGTATGAATTACAGTAGTAGTGACATAGTAGAAAATGAATGAGGATTACTATTGAGACCATCACATTTATTTATAATAGTATTGTGTTTTTCTTTGTATTAATTAGTATTCTTTTTTTTGTGTTTTTTCACTTTAATTACTAACACATGTGAATGTGATAAAGGAAGAATGACTAGAGACCTGTATTTGGTGTTGACCTGCAAATGACTTGCGAATTTCTAGAATATCAGGGCCCACAATAATAATTCCAGGACGAGGACTTGAGTAGACCGCATCTCTTATCTTTTTATTCCAATCCCATCTTTCTAAAGTGTGTCTTTTTATTCCAGTCCCAGCTTTCTAAATTCTGTAATTTGCTATGAAATGGAGCTCTAATTTTCATATTATGCAAAGAGATAAAATCAGATATTTAGAGATAATTTTTGTTTTACTTTTGAGTTGGTCGGTCAAATATTATCAGAAATGTAACATTTATTCTATTTTTTATGCTCAATACTCATTGTTCACTTTCATACAGTTTGATTGTATCGCATTACTAATTTGTCAATAAAATATAGAATAATTTATTTAAATACCCTCACTCCAGTATCCCAAAATCCCGCACCCATTTAGAGAAATTATGTACTATGTTTCCTACTAATTATTATTCTCAAAAGATATTATATGGTCTCCACTAATTATATGGTCCCACTAATTATTATTCTAAAATGTCTGCAGCCTATATGGGCCCCCCTTTTCAGTCTCTGTACTGGTCCTTGTTTCAACCTTCATGGATATAAATATTTGGAAGATAAATATAAGATATTAACACTTAAAAAATAAGATATTAATACTTTGATGTGTAACTTATTATGATCAATCCTTTTTTCATTTCCTCAATCGTCCCACGTCAACCTTCCTCCAATGAAGTCGTGGGGACCCCGTATCACTGTATCAACATTCCCCAATCATCCTGCGTCATCCTTCCTCTAACAAAAATCATTGACCACATAGGTATAAATATTTCAGTGTATAAATATAAATACTTCCAGTACTTGATATTAATACTTTCAGAAGTCATCCAGTATCATATGTAAAAAATACTTGCACAACGAGGTTGAAATACTTGTGTGATGATGAGCTCGAAAGTATATAATCATGAATCTCATTTGAAGGAGAAAATTACGTAAAAGACGTTTGTGGTTTTAGGTTCGAGAAATTTCTCATAAATTGTCAGAAATATGGACGAAAATGAACGGAGAAAAAAAACTCCACCTCTAAAAATGTGTATGGCCCCCTTGTAGTTTGAGTGGTCCCCCACAAGTATTTATGGTGCCGGTTCGTTTGGGAGATTTGGTTGGGGAAACAATTATTTACGTAAAAATTATTCATCTCACAGGTATATATAATGTGCATAGGTATAAATATTTTCTTGCATAGATATTAATACTTTACAAAAAAAATTCAGTACTGGAGTGTTTGCGGTTCTCCAGATAGTTATGGTAGTTATATAGTGCGGGTACTGTAGCGCTGGTACTGTTATCAGCTCCCTAAAGTATAAAATTAGGAGCTTGGTCCGTTATTTTCACAAAAACAAGATTGCCAATTTTTTATCTGTTTATCCAATTATTTTATTTGATTTTCTTTGTTTTAGTAATGTGTTTAATTGCTTGCTTTTTCACTTTGATTACTAACACAAAAGAATGATAAATTATTCGTTCTTGATTACTTTTAAAAGCAAGAATGATTACAGAACTAAAGATCCCTACAAAGGACACAACATTTGTATGGTTGTTGCTGCAATGATTACTTTAAGTACATTGCGTTAATTAGATACATTTAGTGTTTTGGAAATACTTTTCTTTATTAATACAAATATCGTTAGTGGAACCTTGCCAACTAACTTTAAAAAATCTTAAAAAATATAGCATGATTAAAAAATACATAGCATGCTTTTCCACTTGTGAATGTAATAAACAACCGAGCCAAAGCTGTCATTCCACTTTGATTAGTACTGTGTTTTTTTGTGCTTTTCCACTTAAAAAAAATATAGCATGATTAAAAAATATATAGCATGCTTGTAGCAGCAAACTATCAGTACTGTGTTTTTTTGTGCTTTTCCACTTTGATTACTAACCCGTGAAGACCGGGCTGGAGATGACCCGTGAAAGTTTGGACATGGGACCCGAATAGTGAGTCAGAACGCACCATTGGAGTCTTTTGAACGCACTAAGAAAATTCCTAGAACCAATGACCAAAACCAATATCAGTACAACACACTATATAATAAGATTTAACTTACTTTAATAAGATTTAGCTTTATCTTACCAGTCTGATTGGCATCAGATCAAATTCAGTCGGATGTCCAGTCGGATACGTTTGATCAGTGTCAAGATTTATGAGCACTTGATCCACATGAATTAAAGTTGTTTGTGTGAATCTTGATGCGGATCAGATAGCTCCAACTGGCTACCAGACCGAATTTGATCCCGATGCCCATCGGAACGTCCCGGATTCCATGGAAAGAACCTCATCATCTCTATACTAGGAAAAAAATGGAAATTTAGTCATTTTTCTTTTAAAAAATAGAAAACAAACGTCCTCTCCTCCAAATTGTTAGCCGATATAGTTGCTCTTATAATTAAAAGTAAATAGAACTTGTGAAAAAAATGTGTTTGTTTAATCTTCATTGTCTTTGTTTTACACCACTGCTCCAAAACAATCTTAGAACAATAACTCTATTGCTAAAACCCAATTTGCCAAACATCATATGTTGTATCTTTTATTCAAAATAATTCAAGTTTGGTAAATCTTCATTGGCGTTGATATTTAGGTTTTGAAGCTTCCCGAGTTCATCAGGGATGAATCCACTTAACATATTTTTGGAAAGATGAAATGTTGTTAAACTTTGAAGATTACCCAAGGTATGTGGGATGGAATCATAGAATTTATTTTGGTAAAGAAGAAGTTCCAGTAAGCTAGTAAGGTTGCCAAAGCCAGACGGGATGTAACCACTAATGCTATTTTGGCTATAATAGAGAAGTGATAGTTTGGTAAGGTTACCCAAGGTAGGTGGGATGGAACCCGTGAAGTTATTTATTAGTATTCTAATTTCATTTTTTTAAATAACAAAAGTGAATCATTCACTTTGTCGTATTTGTAAAATAATGCTTGATCACAAAACTTTATTTATTATTATTCTAATTTCAATTTTTAAAATAATAAAACAGAATCATTGATCTTGTCGTTATAAATGTATTTTTAATTTCAGACATGTTTGTTGGGTTTTGAGATTCGTCTTTCCGTTTAAGCTTTATTTTGGCGCCGGAATTAAAGGGTTCATATTGCTTTAATATCCGTGCAGCTGGGATATGAAAGGTGTTTTACCAATTTATTTAGCTGATTTTTACTTGTATTTAGTGTCTGAACTTCAAAAATTCATATTAAATAGAAATAAAATCAGAAAAATATGAAATTTATGTCTATTTTATGTGTTTTGAAGTCTTTTATTTAATCATGATGTTTGTTCTTTGATTTGGATTTTTAATCGATTTGTACTGTTCGTTTTACCAACAGATGTCTTTTACTATTAAGATGCTGATTTTCTGTTTTTAAAACTGAACTTTGAAAATTCATATAAAATCGAAATAAAATCATAAAAATGTAAAATTTGTGTCAATTTTGTGTGCTTTGAAGTCCTCTGTCTGATGGTGAAGTCCATTTTTCATTTTGGTCCCTGTGTCAGTTCAGATTATTTTGTTTACCAAATGGGGTCATTTTAGCACTTTTGAGTGCTTTCCTTGTACCAGTGGTACATACCAAGCACTATGTTGCTGGTTCACTGTTCTTGGAAACATTAGGGGGCTGTTCTAGGGTGTCCACAACTGAATTCATGAATTAACCATCATTTGAATGAGTTTTAATAGCTCTCAAGCTCTTATTTGGTACCAACAAACAAAAGGGAAAAGGGGAAAATCCAAAATTCCAAAATAATGTTTCTTTAAATACCAAAAATCTGTCAAAATGTGCTTCTATGCAGGGAAGTCCCTGATTTTGTTTAAAATCATATGTTTGATGTTTTGAAGGACATGTCATCGAGATTTCCTTAGATTTAGAGATGCAAATGCCATGAACAAGTATAACTTGTTGTTTATTTGCATTTTAAACCTTCTATCTCTCACTATTTATACATTCAAGATATTTAATTTCTTTTTAGCTCATGTGCTCAAGAAATTAAATATTCTTTCATATACAAATAGGTCCAAAATGGGCAAGTCATTGAAATATCATAGTAAATGGTATATTATAGCCAATGCTATTGCCTTTTACACTTTAAACCTCAATTTCTCACTATTTGCACATAGTTTTTAATTTTGCCAACATTTATGCATATGAATGCACTAATTATTGACTAAATCAAATCTTTTGTACAAATAGGCCCTTTGGATCATTTAGGTTGAGAGAATAATAAGAGAGACCTCGTGGCTCAACCCTATTACCTCTTGTATTTAATTTTTTTATTATTGTCACTTTATTATTCTTTTAACTTCTCCATAAGATAATTAATATAGCTTCCATATGAAGGGAGACCTCGTGGCTCAACCCTCATACTTCTACTACGTAATCATTTTTAGAAGAAGCTAAGAGAATTAAAGAAAGAAAGAAGTATCAAAGACCAAAGTTTATATTTTATTTTGTTTCATAAGCTCCAAGAAAAGCATATATTAATATATAGTTTATTTTTTTTGGAAAGGAAGGCAGAGAAGGAGAGAAAAGGGAAAAATGCTCAAATAAAGATATGCTCAACACATTTTTGTAGATTCATTTTTTTACTATGCATGTGCACTTATATATTTTATTTATAACTTTTCTAATATGATATCATGCAAAGAAAACTCATCCTTCTCAAAGAGCTTCATGCTTTTAACTCATTAATGTGAGTTTAGGCATTCATCTCCTATCACAGAAGCAAAAAGAAAAAGGGAAATAAAGAAAAATGATGAAGAAGGCCGAATACTAAAAAAAAGACTAAACAATAAAAGAGAAAACTTGCTTTATTGATTCATGATTATAGTACATGAAAAATCAAGCTCCATTGAGCTTCTACATTGCAAAAAGATGAAAATCTGCCTAAAGCTTTGTATTTCGGCTAAGTAAAGAACTTTTTCTTTCTTTCTTTTTTTTTTTTTGAGTAGAATTAAGCTATTTCTTTTTATCCCTCTTGAATTTCTGATGCTTGCTCTCTATGTGTATATCTCTATATCTGGTGGTTTCGGCTCTCTATTGTCTTCTTCCTTTTTCCCTTCAACAGGGGCTCTTTATATAGCCTTCTGATTAGGGTTTAGGAATAGCTTCAGCAGTTGGACAGATCGATGAGTTGGCAGCATCTGAATCGTTGAATGCATCTAACGGCCTTAATTGAATAGCATAGTGAAGGACGAAGAGCATCTCTAGCTGACGACAGGATTTTTACCGTTTCTTCTGACTTCTTTTGTCTGCTAGGGGAAGGAGAAGATCCTTTTAGATTATGTGAGCTTGGATTCATTCCCTTTCTTTTTTTTCAATTTCTGTAGCTATTGGTTCGGCCCAAGCATTTGCTTTATTTCAACGAGGCATATTTATCAATTGTTTGCTTCCTTCGGCCTAGCTATGTGCCTCTTGGTTCGGCCCAGTATCTTTAATCACTTCGGCCAGCAGCTCACTAATCCAATCTTATTGATTAAGGTATTAGGTTCGGCCCACGAAGCAGCTCACTTAATTTAATCGGCAGCCCATTTTTAAAGCATACTTTATGCGGCAACCCAACTTGTTTTAATTCATTCCTTCGGCCCACTTAGCATATTAAATCACTTAGATCAAAACCCAATATTTTAGTTCAGCCGAAGCCGTGAACCTACTTCTCAATTTTGTGATTAAATAGATTCATCCAACCTTCTCCATTTTAATCTTTAATGGACACCTCCATTTACTCTATTATTTTTCTTCTAGCCCTTTTATTTATTTCCAAATCCCAACTTTTTAGGGTCAAACAATAACATATGTACATATCATTGCTCATCTTGAGCTTACATCATTCAGGTATGAATTACCTTTTCTAATTTGCTAAAAAGCTTGAAACTTGCTCCTAAACTATGAAATTTGAGGTCTTTTGGTGTATGAACTTAGTTGAAACTTGTCAACTGGGGTCTGTTGAGTCTTGTTGAATATGCTTTTCTTCTTCATTTTAAGTGCCTTATATAGGGCTAAGCTAGGGTTTAGGGTTCTGTAGCTGCTGATGTGTCTTTTGCTATGCACACCAGGTGCTTGATCAAGAGTCTAGATCTATTTGGTCTTCTCATAATTGTTTACATGGCAAAGGCTTACCCAATCATACTCATACATGTCATAGTTGATTGGTTGTATCATTTATAGCCCTTAGATTTCATTTAATCATGAGAACATGCATCATAGCCCTCCATAAACCGGCTTGATATGGTAAGTTTTGAAAAACGTGCTCCTGCACCCTTGGAGAAGAATCTTCCATTCTTGGCTTCATCCAGGGGGCGGGTGACACGTATTAGGATGGACCACTGAGCCAATTACAGCTGTAGCAGGTGTGGTATAATATATTGGCGGCATACCGGGCAGTAATCATGTGCCCTCTCGGCCTTTTGCTTTTCCTGCAACAGAGGCATGGCTTATAGTGTCGCCTTTGATAGCTTAAAGTGTGCGGAGACCCAATTTATCATTCGGGCAACGTTCCTCATGTTTTTCAATCATGCTTGAACTGGGTTTTTTGCTATAGTCGCAGTGCCACTCTTTGAGCCCTTTTCGGATTAAATTGACCATCCCCATAGTGTCTTAAGAACCTTAATATCGTCCTCTACAAGTCTCAGAGCTCAATTTACACAATGTACCCGCATTTCTATTTTCTTTTCTCCTTCCTTGAGCTTTGAGGAATGGAGAAGTAATTGGGATTTTTCGACAAAAGAGGGGAACAAAGGGACCATCATTGATCTCAGGTGAGGCCTTGAGCCAATGTTTAAACATTTCCCCGAATTTTGAGTTAGAAAATCCACTCTAAAACGCGAGCTGGAGGAGGGAAGAAGAGATGACGTCAGCAAGGGGCCCACATGTCAGCCCCTCTGCTGAACAGTGTCCCTTTTCTTTTTCTTTCCTTTGTTCTGGCCGCGCGCAGTGTTTGGTGAGCCGCATGTTGGGCCCTATGCAGTGCATGGAACACCGAGCATATATGGGGTGAAGGGTTCAAATACGTTGGGGCGCCAAGTTTTAATCTCGGGTCTGGGGCTCAGCTGGGCATGGTGCATCATGCACCGAATGGTTGCCTGTTTGGTCTATAAGCTTTATTTACATAGACCATGTTCATTTATCTCGGATAAACAGTGAAAATACTTCTGTGTCACTGACTTGTGGGCCCCTGAGGGAATTGCTAAAGCTTTCCAATTTGTACCCAGAGTGGTTTGGGGGGCGGTCTTGCTGAGTATACCCCATTGTTTGTACCCAGTATCTTATCCAGCATTTGTTTTGTTTGTAGGAATTTAGTTCTTTGGTGGTTTTGACCATGTTGCATATCAAAATTCATGGTTTTATATGTGGAATATTATCAGGAATTATAATATGCCTTTATCCAATTTATTTGAAGGGTTTATGTGTAACTTTGGCATCTTAATTGCTCCAAAATTGCTATCTATCATGTTAAACTTAAATAGCAACTTTTTAGGGTCAAACACTAGGAATTAGTCCTTGATATGGAGGCTTATTTATTTTCAGGTGCTTGTTCTCTGATCTTTTTGTACTACACAGGTTTAATAAGAAATATCAATGTTTTTCTTTTATTTTCTTTTTTTTTTGTTAGGCTTGCATTAGCCTGTTTAAATCCTATTTTTTGTTTAAAATGTGTTGTCATTATTCTGCATATATTTAATTAACATTAAGATGATTTGTGTGGAAACACTATATGAGATGATTAACATTAGATGTTACTATGGCCTAAGAGAATACTCCAATATATAAATATGCAACACAAATGCAATTCACACATTACAATATTCTTATTTAATTGAGTGCATATCAAACGTCTTTCAATTGAAATACTTAGACTATTCACCCCCCCCCCCAATTTGTTAATAGAAAGAAATAATATTCGTTATTACAACATATATACTACAACACCATAAATTACCATAACAGTTATCCAAATTTTACTGATAATACATATTTATTATTGGAGCCCTTCTTCTCTTTTGATCCTTTTTTTTCTTGTCTCTATGGCCTAAGCACCTTTGTTCGTGCTGAGTTCAACTCCTTGGTAACATCTTTGATAGAAATGCGTTCTTTTGGAGACTCATTGGAGCACATAAGCCCGCATTGAATCACTGAAACCAAACAACTATAGACATTTTCAGGTGCATACAGATTGTGTTCTCCATCAGTTTCAGAGAATAATTTGGGGTCGACTATGTCCATGACTTGGTCGGGGAAAGCCATCTCAACTTGCTTCTGAAGGCTCAAACCATCTCTGATTCTCTCATCGGTTGGACTTACTCCAGTGAACAACTCAAGCAGAAGAACACCGTAACTGTAGACATCTCCTTCTACCGATGGCCGACCACCCATCCCATACTCTAGACAACGAAAAGTTAATAGTTACAGCCCTAAATTTAGTACAGAAACATAGTGACCTACGACTGAACCTATTAACAAAAATAAAGAAGTATAGATAGATAACAAAATTAAGTCTCAATCATGGTTTTTTAAACTTGGGCTCACATGATCGTGCATATATTTGTGTTTTTTTTCAAATTGTACAGCCCAACACGGTAAATTAAAGAAGTATACATAGATAACAAAATTAAGTCTCAATCATGTCAGTATAAATGAGGCAATATATATTTTTTCCTTCAGCCTCGCTAGTGGAACAAACTTGGCCAAACTTTTCCTTGAACCTTAACAAAGTCTATGAATAATTTTCGTTGCAGGGACATACTAAAAAAATTACTTATTAAATAAGAATCTCCGCTTTATATACCTGGAGGAATGTAGCCAATAGAACCTTTGATTCCACCGGTGCTCGACATTGATTGAGAAGGCATGGTATCAGGTCGAACCAAAAACCTTGCTAATCCAAAATCACTCACGTGTGCAGTCATATCATCATCCAAAAGTACATTACTAGGTTTGAGATCACAATGCACGATTGGTGCAGGTAAATGGTAATGGAGATAATCTACGGCTGCCGCCACATCAAATGCAATGTTCAACCTCTGGGTGAAGCTGAGGCTTCTGAATGGCCCATCTGTACATGCATTTGGATGCAACCATGTGGCCAAGCTACCATTTGGCATGAACTCAAAAACCAAAGCCTTGAAATCATTACCTTGGTAGTCTATGCTAGAGCACAAACTCAGCACTTTTATAAGGTTCCTGTGTCTCACATTTTTCAATGCCTCACATTCAGAGAAGAAACTTCTAGAAGCACTGTGTTTCTCAAGGTTTAGCACCTTCACCGCAACGGTTGTCACATTCTCAAAGCTCATAACGGCTTTGTAAACTTCTCCAAATGAACCTCTTCCAATTAGATTATTCGGGGAGAAATTTTCAGTAGCTCTAAGAAGGTCAGTGTATGAAACAGGCTCTATCCCATATTTCAAAGCTTTATCAGATTGTGGTTTGTTTCTAGGGTTGTTTCTAGTATAATAAATCACTAAGAAGCAAATGATTGCAATTATGCAAATAAAAGAACCAACAATTGAACTTATGAGCACCATGTTTCGTCGAGAGTGATGTCTCTGTGTGGAAGGCTGTGAGATGCAATGTGACAAATTCATTTGAGGTACTCCACCACAAAGCTTTGGATTTCCTCTTACATCTATACCACTGGCATTCTTGAAAATGCCTTCTTTTGGTAATTCCCCCTCTAAATTATTGAAAGAAATATTCAAATATTGCAAGTTCATTGTACCCAGGAATTCAGGGACTTGACCAGAGAGCAAGTTGTTAGAGACATCAAGGTTTTGCAGCCCTTTTAGATTGCTCAATCTGGTTGGAATTGTTCCTTGGAACAGATTGCTATCAAGATAAAGGGCTTGAAGTACCTGGCATCCATCAATTGTGCTAGGAATCTCTCCACTCAACTTGTTATTCGAGATATCAATTGATTGCAGGTTTTTCAAGTTACCAATTTCTGGTGGCAAGATGCCAGTTAGATAATTGTGTGACAAGTTCAAACTGATCGAAAGAGAAGGAAGACCCATGATTTCTTTGGGAATTTTACCTACGAACTTATTATTTGAAAAACTCAGGACTTCTAATAATTTCATGCTCCTTAATTCTGGTGGTATACCCCCTTCTAATGCATTATTATCTAGATATAGCTGGGTCATTTGGGTTAGGTTGGCAAAAGTAGATGGGATTTGACCTGAAATCATGTTATTCTCCAGATATAATACTTCCAGTTTGAAAAGATTACCAATTTCTATCGGAATGGTGCCACTCAAAAACATTCCGCTTAGGTCAAGCGCGTCTAAGTTATTGAGTTTTCGGAGCTCTGCTGGTATGCTTCCTGAAATTGGGTTACTAGACAGTGAGAGTTCAAGAAGACTAGTAGAAAGATTTGTTATAGAACTAGGTAAAACTCCTTGTAGTTGGTTGTTCTCAAGATATAACTGCTGTAACAAAGTACAATTGGTCAAAGCATCCATGAAACTCCAGTCACGTGGTCTCTTGACTTCTAGTTGATTATACCCCAAAAGGACTTTCTGAAGATCTTGTAAGGCTCCAAAGCCAGATGGTATCACGCCACTGAAGGAATTATTAGCTAATTCAACATAAATAAGAGCGGAACAATTGGATATGGATGGTGGGATCTGTCCTTTGAGTTGATTGTCATATAGACGTAAATATTTCAAGTTTGGTAAAGCATTGCACATATCGAAATGGAGAGTTCCATCAAGCTGGTTATCACCAAGTCCCAAATAATACAGCGCTGATAGGTTGTAAAGGGAGTGTGGTACTTCACCCGAAATGTTGTTATGATAGATGCTAAAAAAGTCGAGGTTTTGAAGCTTCCCCAGTTCATTAGGGATGAATCCACTTAACATATTTTCGGAAAGATCAAATGTTGTTAAACTTTGAAGATTACCCAAGGTATGTGGGATAGAACCATATAATTTATTTTCGTAAAGATTAAGATATATTAGGCTACTAAGGTTGCCCAAGGTGGAAGGAATTGATCCTGTGAGATTATTTTTGGAAAGAAAAAGTTCTTGTAAGTTAGTAAGGTTGCCCAAGCCAGACGGGATGTGACCACTAATGCTATTTTGGTGAAGATAGAGAAGTGATAGTTTGGTAAGGTTACCTAAGGAAGGTGGGATGGATCCTGTGAGATTATTGCCATACAGTGATAATATTTGGAGCTGTGGGAAGAGGCCGAATTCCAATGGTATGCCTCCTGTGAGAATGTTATTCCTCAGACGGATATCTTTCAATTCTTTGCATTGCGCTAAGTTAGATGGGATGGTTCCATGGAGATTATTATCTCTCAAAGAAATAACTTCCAGATTTGAACAGTTACTTACAGTAGATGGAATGCTACCATCCAGAAAATTACTACTCAAGTTGAGAAAACGTAGCCTACCCAAGTTTCCAATCTCTACTGGAATACTTCCTCTCAGCTGGTTATCAGAGAGACTCATCCTTTGGAGAAACGTGAGGTTTGCTAGAGATGAAGATATATTACCTGACAATTGTTTGGAGTCAAGAACGAGAGCAGTCACTCTATCGGGATGGTGCCGGCCGCACAAGATCCCTTGCCATTGACAGTGGTGCAGTGACTCGTTCCATGAGGAGAGGACTCCAAATGGGTCGTCAAGTATTTGGGACTTGAAGGAGAGAAGTGCTGATAGATCAGTTTTACTAGTGGGTACTATGGCAGCGAGAGAAAAGGAGGATAAGATTAAGAGACTTGAGAGGAGGTGAATAGTGAGCACGCTATAACAAAGTTCCATGATTTGTGTAATGAAGGCATTGGGTTTCTCTCTCACAGAGTGCAGCTCTTCTTATAGTTAAAGGGAGATGTATGGTTAGAAAAGTAAGATTTAATTAACAAAGAAGCTGGGGTTAGCGAATCTTTTATGTATTGACGGTGACCAAATCTAGTACACGGAAAATGCTCCCAATATAATTCTGTATTTGCAAATGCACTCCTTTATTGTGGACAAAAATTTCAATGCTTCCTGGACCACTAATTATCTATCTCTCAATTAGAAAGATTTCAGAAAATATCTTATTCAATGTTTGTTTAATTACATTTGAGAACAAGTCTTTAGTTCAGTAATAGAGGCAATGTCCTCCGTATAAGGTGTCATAAGTTTGGAACAAGTAACCTTCTATTTCCAAATCCCCTCTCACCCCTCTACTTGTTTTTATTTCTTTTCTAATTTGATTTCTTTTCTAATTTTGCAGGTGCATCCAAGACGGTGATATTATGTGCAATATTTTTTGCATTTGGATGGATGAAATGCTGAATTATTTGTTCAAGTTGTATTTTTTTAGGTTTAATTTATTAGTAATGTTTTATTGTTAAGAACAATATTTGGTTGTGAACGTAATTATTTGTTTGTGCAACATATTGCACAATATATATGTTTTTATATGAGTATTGTGTTATGTTCAACTGCTATATATTCTTTAACTCGAAAACTACTAATTTGTGTAAAGTAATATATATTTTCATCTTCATTCATTCATCATCAAAACCTTAACAAAAAACTAAACAACAATCTCCTCACAGGCAGCTCACAACAAATGTGAAGTCGGTTTCTAGGCTCTCTTGGGTTATACTGGGCCTAAACCCAACCCTCTTTGCCCTTTCAACACACAAACTCCATATATTTCTCTCTTTTCCACTAAAATAAAATTCTCTTATATTTAATTGAGAAATTTGAGGTATGACTTCATTATTTTAAAATAATTTTTTTTTTACCAGTGACAGTGCTATGATTTGAGGAAAAAATAATTGAGTAACCCTGCACATAAATACATCATTATATTCTTAAAATATACATGTATACATCTAACACTTGGCACACTAAAATTACTAAGACTTGTTTAACACTTGGAAAACATGATACGATATACTATTTACTCAAAAATAATTTATATTTTCTACATACAGGACTCATTTATCATTATTCTTGTTTTTAATTGCTACAAAAAAATTGTATCAGGCATTCAGACTCATGTATTATAACTGACAAACAAAACAAATACATGTCATGAAAATTTCACAGGATATATTGAACAAAAATATGTTCCACATGTTCACCTCATATGGGATGAACTATATTTCTATCCCAGTTATTTATCTCTCAAATGAAGCACAAAAGACCCAATTAGCAAAGCAGCTTTAGCTAAGTGCAATCGTTTGCTCTGCTATCCAAGACCGTTCAGGCGTGACTTGTACATCTTCGATCTACAATAAATCATACAAATAAAAATGCAAATCACCAATGCAAAGAAAATAGATAAAAGATGAAGAGTGAGGCTATGGTACTATGCATAGCACATATTGGTCCGTACTATCAATCAATATTTCCATTTTCAAAGTATAAACAGTTGATCCGAACTGCTTAATATGATTTTCAGTAGCTGTCACAATTTAGATTTCGTGTAAGGAATTGAATATATAATCATATTTACAAGTTCTGTAAATTCTACTAGCATAAAGTTAACTGTGAATAAGTATGGTCCATATTCATTAAAAAGTGGGTTATCACTTATAATAAAAAAGTGGGTCATGAACCATTGTTCGATGCCGTTGTTACAATGGCAGCGACAGAAAAGGAGGATAAGATTAAGAGACTTGAGAGGAGGTGAAGAGTGAGCATGCTATAACAACGTTCCATGATTTGTGTAATGAAGGCAATGGGTTTCTCTCTCACAGAGTGCTGCTCTTCTTATGTATTTGCATATGCACTCCTTTATTTGTGGACAAGAAATATTCAACTAGTTGAAGAAATTTCAATGCATCCTGCATCACCAATTATCCATCTCTCAATTTGTCACTAAGCGAAGAATGTTCTAACTAAATCTGGAAAGAAAGGGATTATGTCCGGAAGATTTTAAACAATATATTATTCAATGTTTGTTTACATTCGAGAACCAGTCTTTAGTTCAATAGTGACCACTAGAGGCAATGCCAGAAGTCACAGGTTCGGAACAAGTCACAGGTGCAGGTGCATCCAGGACATGGTGATATTATGTGCAATACTTTTGCAATTTGATGGATGAAATGATGAATTATTTGTTCAAGTTGTATTTTTTCAGGTTTAATTTATTAGTCATGTTTTATTGTTAAGAACAATATTTATTTGTGAACTTCTTTGTTTATTGTACAACATATTGCACAATATATATGTTTTTATATGAGTACTGTGTTATGTTCTCTAACTCGAAAACTATTAATTTGCACAATATTGCACAATATTGCACAATACATATTGCACAATATTGCACAATATATTGCACTTTTATACCTGCTATTCTCTAACTCGAAAACTATTAATTTGTGTAAAGTAAAATATATTTTCATCTTCATTCATTCATCCTCAAAACCTTTATAAAAAACCAAACTAAGGATAAAAAATAAAATCTCTCATATTTAATTGAGAAATTTGAGGTATGAGTTCATTATTTTAAAATAAATATTTTTTTTATCAATGACAGTGCTATTAGCAAGTATAAAAGTATACGTCTAACACTTGGCACACTAAAATAAATATCTTAATTACTTAAAAGTAAGATTTAATTAACAAAGAAGCTGGGGTTAGCGAATCTTTTATGTATTGACGGTGACCAAATCTAGTACACGGAAAATGCTCCCAATATAATTCTGTATTTGCAAATGCACTCCTTTATTGTGGACAAAAATTTCAATGCTTCCTGGACCACCAATTATCTATCTCTCAATTTGTCACTAAGCGAAGAATGTCCTAACTAGGGGAATTTGTCACTAAGCGAAGAATTATCTATCTTATTCAATGTTTGTTTAATTACATTTGAGAACAAGTCTTTAGTTCAGTAATAGAGGCAATGTCCTCCGTATAAGAGTCATAAGTTTGGAACAAGTAACCTTCTATTTCCAAATTCCCTCTCACCCCTCTACTCGTTTTTATTTCTTTTCTAATTTATTTCTTTTCTAATTTTGCAGGTGCACCAAGACAGTGATATTATGTGCAATATTTTTTGCATTTGGATGGATGAAATGCTGAATTATTTGTTCAAGTTGTATTTTTTTAGGTTAATTTATTAGTAATGTTTTATTGTTTAGAACAATATTTGGTTGTGAACTTAATTATTTGTTTGTGCAACATATTGCACAATATATATGTTTTTATATGAGTATTGTGTTATGTTCAACCTGCTATATATTCTTTAACTCGAAAACTACTAATTTGTGTAAAGTAATATATATTTTCATCTTCATTCATTCATCGTCAAAACCTTAACAAAAACTAAACAGTAATCTCCTCACAGGCAGCCCACAACAATTGTGAAGTCGGTTTCTGGACTCACTTGGGTTATACTGGGCCCAAACCCAACCCTCTTTGCCCTTTCAACACACAAACTCCATATATTTCTCTCTTTTCCACTAAAATAAAATTTTCTTATATTTAATTGAGAAATTTGAGATATCACTTCATTATTTTAAAATAATTTTTTTTTACCAGTGACAGTGCTATGATTTGAGGATAAATAATTGAGTAACTTTGCACATAAATACATCATTATATTCTTAAAGTATACAAGTGTATGTCTAACACTTGGCACACTAAAATTACTAAGACTTGTTTAACACTTGGAAAACATGATATGATATACTATTTACTCAAAAATAATTTATATTTTCTGCATACAGGACTCATTTATCATTATTCGTGTTTTCAGTTGCTACAAAAAAATTGTATCAGACATTCAGACTCATGTAATATAGCTGACAAACAAAAAAAAATGCAGGTCATGAAAATTTCACATGATATATTGAAAAAAAATATGTTCTACATGTTCACCTCATCTGGGATGAACTATATTTTTATCCTAGTTATTTTTCTCTCAAATGAAGCACAAAAGACCCAATTAGCAAAGCAGGTTTAGCTAAGTGCAATAATTTGCTATGCTATCCAAGACCGTTCAGGCGCGACTTGTACATCTTCAATCTACAATAAATCATACAAATGAAAATGCAAATCATCAATGCGAAGAAAATAGATAAAAGATGAAGAGTGAGGCTTTGGTATTATGCATAGCACATATTAGTCCGTACTATCAATCAATATTTCCATTTTCAAAGTATAAACAGTTGATCCGAACTGCTTAACATGATTTTCAGTAGCTGTCACAATTTAGATTTTGTGTAAGGAATTGAATATATAATCATAGTTACAAGTTCTGTAAATTCTACTAGCATAGAGTTAACTGTCAATATGTATGGTCCATATTCATTAAAAAGTGGGTTATCACTTATAATAAAAAAGTGGGTCATGAACCACTGTTCGATGCCTTTGTTACAATGGCAGCGAGAGAAAAGGAGGATAAGATTAAGATACTTGACAGGAGGTGAATAGTGAGCATGCTATAACAACGTTTTATGATTTGTGTAATGAAGGCAATGGGTTTCTCTCTCACAGAGTGCTGCTCTTCTTATGTATTTGCAAATGCACTCCTTTATTTGTGGACAAGAAATATTCAACTAGTTGAAGAAATTTCAATGCATCCTGCATCACCAATTATCTATCTCTCAATTTGTCACTAAGCGAAGAATGTTCTAACTAAATCTGGAAAGAAAGGGATTATGTCCGGAAGATTTTAAACAATATATTATTCAATGTTTGTTTACATTCGAGAACCAGTCTTTAGTTCAGTAGTGACCACTAGAGGCAATGCCAGAAGTCACAGGTTCGGAACAAGTCACAGGTTCAGCCCTCTACTCGTTTTCCTTGATTTTGCAATTTTCTTTTCTAATTTTGCAGGTGCATCCAGGACACGGTGATATTATATATGTGCAATACTTTTGCAATTTGATGGATGAAATGATGAATTATTTGTTCAAGTTGTATTTTTTCAGGTTTAATTTATTAGTCATGTTTTATTGTTAAGAACGATATTTATTTGTGAACTTCTTTGTTTATTGTACAACATATTGCACAATATATATGTTTTTATATGAGTACTGTGTTATGTTCAACCTTCTATTCTCTAACTAGAAAACTATTAATTTGTGCAAAGTAAAATATATTTTCATCTTCATTCCTTCATCCTCAAAACCTTTATTAAAAACCAAACTAAAGATAAAAAATAAAATTCTCTCATACTTAATTGAGAAATTTGAGGTATGAGTTCATTATTTTAAATAAATATTTTTTTATCCATGACAGTGCTATTAGCAAGAAATCAAAACACTTGCTCTGATTTGAGTATAAATAATTGGTTAATTCTACACATAAATACATCATTATATTCTTAAATTATAAAAGTATACGTCTAACACTTGGCACACTAAAATAATTTATATTTTCTACATACTAGACTCATTTATTATTATTCTTGTTTAATTGGTACATGCACACATAAAATATCACCATATTTCAATTTTTTAATTAGTATCAACAGCTTGCAAAAATACACCCATATGGATAAATTATACAATGATGTTAATTTTTCAACATATTGATTCATATAATTACAATTAAAATCAAAAAGTGATAATTTCTTATGTGAATGTAGAGAAAATAATATAGAATACATTTTACAGTTTTATTTTGATATATAAATTTAAATTTTTTGTTATTAGAAAATTAATAATAGAGATAGAACGGAGAAAAAAATAGAAGATTTGAACCATCCTCATTTTTAAATAATTTTTTTGTCCCCATAAATCAGAAATTCTTCAGTCTCCTCCTACAACTAACGTTCAAACATTTGACCGAGGCACCATATTCATGTGCTTCCTATTGGGTCAAGTAAATATATTAATAAACGATTTCTGGGCTAATATAAATTAAAGAGATCTATAATTTCCAGGAAGCTGATAACAGTATTTGTGCTACAGTATTCGTACTGTACCTGCACCATAACTATCACAACTATCTAGGGGGACCGCAAAAACTCCAACAAATATTTTTTTTTCCAAAGTATTAATACATATGCAATAAAGTATTAATACCTATGTACAAATGTATTTATTCTTATGAGGTGAATAATTATTACGTAAATAATTGTCTTCCCAACCAAATTTTCCAAATGTACCAATAATTAAATACATGTGGGAGACCATTCAAACTAAATGGCGGAACATATACATTTTTGGAGGTGGATTTTTTTCTCCGTTCATTCTCATCCATATTTCTGACAATCTGTGAGAAATTTTGCGAATCTAATACCACGAACATTTTCTACGCAATTTTCTCTTTCAAATGAGATCCATGATGACGTACTTTCTGACTCATCGCTACACAAGTATTTATATCTCAGCGTGCAAGTATTTATTCCTATACTTGCAAATATTTTTTATATATGACATTAGATGACGTTTAAAAGTATTAATATCATGTACTACAAGTATTTATATCTTTGCGCTGAATTATATTTTTGTTAGAGGAACGTTGACACGGAGACGATTGGGTAAGGTTGATGCGGTGATACGGGGTCCCCACTACTTCATTAGAGGAATGTTGACGTGGGAACGATTGGGGGACTGGAAAACGGATGATCATAACAAGTTACCCACCAAAGTATTAATATATTATTTCTCAAATGTTAATATCTTATCTTCCAAGTATTTATATATATGAAAGTTGACACCGGGATGATGGCGGGGATTGAGAAAGGGGGGACCATATAATTAGTGGAGATCGCAGAGGAAGAGTATTGTAGAGATTTTAGAATAATAATTACTAGAGACCATATAATATCTTTTTAGAATAATAATTAGTGGGATCATATAATTAGTGGAGAACAACATACATAATTTTTCTAAATGAGGTGCAGAGATTTTGAGAGTACAGGATAGTCAAATAATTATTATAATTTGCATTTGAGACATTGTACAAAAATTTTACTCTTAGAAATATAAAAAATAAATTATCCAAAAAGGGATGGACTACTTTTTTTTATATATATAGAATGGATTGATTTTTTGGACAGAGGTGACCGAACCAATGTTTCGGTACCTTTAATTTCCATAATTTGTTCGCTAACAACTGAAAAATTAAAGGGACTGTTTCATTGCTCCGATCCCCATAGCCTCTTTAATTTTTGCGAATTTAGAGGGGTGGTGGTGGTTGGGTTTGACAGCATTTATGGGGACCGAATATTCATCATTGTGAGCAATTTATGAAAAGTATAGCTAGGGACTCAACCACTAATCAGTCCCCATAAATATCCGAACGGGATTCCATGGTTTGGAATGAAATTTTTTCATTTTTTCATATTTTAGTATTTTTTAAGATGGATAGAAAATCATTGTTTTTTGAACGGTCAAAAAACAGTAATTTTGTAACCATCTTAAAAAAAAAGTAAATTTTTTTCAAAAAATATCAAATTTATCCTCAAGTAGTATGGATATCATGTTGCACGGTTCAGATCGACAATTTAGACTTTGAAAACGAATATAAAAAATATGAGGTATGATGAGGTATGAAAGACACGAGGCATTGGAACCCTCCTCTCTCTCTCTATATATATATATAGTTCCTTAAATGCTTCTATATTTTTTGCCTCTACTATGCCTCTAATTTTAGAACTACAATAACTTAAAATTTACAACTTAAATATTAAATTAAAACCATTAGATATTATCTATATGATTTTGTACATGCATACTTAAAATATCACGATATTTCGATTTGTAGTTAGTATCAACAGTTTGCAAAAATACACCGATATGGATAAATTATATATGGATGTTGATTTTTCAACTTGTGAGTATGTAGAGAAAATAATATAGATTACATTTTACAGTTTTATTTTGATATATAAATTTAAATTTCTTGTTACCAGAAAATTAAAAATAGAGATAGAACGGAGAAAAAAATAGAAAATTTGAACCATCCTCATTTTTAAATAATTTTTTTGCCCCCATCAATCACAAATTCTTCAGTCTCCTCTTACAACTAACGTTCAAACATTTGACCGAGGCACCATATTCCTGTGCTTCCTATTGGCTCAAGTAAATATATTAGTAAACGATTTCTGAGCTAATATAAATTAAAGAGATTCACAATATATATGACTTATGCATAAAAGGTCTAAATTTAGAATATGAAAGCTGGAGATGATTGGCTATTAAAGTATGAGAAGCGGGGATTAGTGAATCAACAAGCAAAACAATATCATTACGATCGACACAGTAAGTTATCTTAATTACTTAAAAAGTAAGATTTAATCAACAAAGAAGCTGGTGTTAGCGAATCTTTTATGTATTGACGGTGACCAAATCTAGTACACGGAAAATGCTCCCAATATAATTCTGTATTTGCAAATGCACTCCTTTATTGTGGACAAAAATTTCAATGCTTCCTGGACCACCAATTATCTATCTCTCAATTTGTCACTAAGCGAAGAATGTTCTAACTAGGGGAGTTTTGTCCGAAAGATTTCAGAAAATATCTTATTCAATGTTTGTTTAATTACATTTGAGAACAAGTCTTTAGTTCAGTAATATTAGAGGCAATGTCCTCCGTATAAGAGGTCATAAGTTTGGAACAAATAACCTTCCATTTCCAAATCCCCTCTCAGCCCTCTACTCGTTTTTATTTCTTTTTTAATTTTGCAGGTGCATCCAAGACGGTGATATTATGTGCAATCTTTTTTGCATTTGGATGGATGAAATGCTGAATTATTTGTTCAAGTTGTATTTTTTTAGTTTTAATTTATTAGTAATGTTTTATTGTTAAGAACAATATTTGGTTGTGAACTTAATAATTTGTTTGTCCAACATATTGCACAATATATATGTTTTTATATGAGTATTGTGTTATGTTCAACCTGCTATATATTCTTTAACTCGAAAACTATTAATTTGTGTAAAGTAATATATATTTTCATCTTCATTCATTCATCGTCAAAACCTTAACAAAAACCAAACAACATGTCTCCTCACAGGCAGCCCACAACAATTGTGAAGTCGGTTTCTGGGCTCTCTTGGGTTATATATACTGGGCCCAAACCCAACCCTCTTTGCCCTTTCAACACACAAACTCCATATATTTCTCTCTTTTCCACTAAAATAAAATTCTCTTATATTTAATTGAGAAATTTGAAGGTATGACTTCATTATTTTAAAATAATTTTTTTTTCCAGTGACAGTGCTATGATTTGAGGATAAATAATTGAGTAACTTGGCACATAAATACATCTTTATATTCTTAAAGTATACACATGTACGTCTAACACTTGGCACACTAAAATTACTAAGACTTGTTTAACACTTGGAAAACATGATATGATATACTATTTACTCAAAAATAATTTATATTTTCTGCATACAGGACTCATTTATCATTATTTTTGTTTTTAATTGCTACAAAAAATTGTATCAGGCATTCAGACTCATGTATTATAACTGACAAACAAAACAAATGCATGTCATGAAAATTTCACTTGATATATTGAACAAAAATATGTTCCACATGTTCACCTCCTCTGGGATGAACTATATTTCTATCCCAGTTATTTATCTCCAAATGAAGCACAAAAGACCCACTTAGCAAAGCAGCTTTAGCTAAGTGCAATCGTTTGCTCTGCTATCCAAGACCGTTCAGGTGCGACTTGTACATCTTCGATCTACAATAAATCATACAAATAAAAATGCAAATCACCAATGCGAAGAAAATTGATAAAAGATGAAGAGTGAGGCTATATATGGTACTATGCATAGCACATATTGGTATGTACTATCGATCAATATTTCCATTTTCAAAGTATAAATAGTTGATCCGAACTACTTAACATGATATTCATATGAAAATATATTGGTAAATCAAATTTTACATTTGTTAGAAAAAAAATTTCCTATTTTTTAGATAGGTAGAAAATCACTTATTCTAAAGATTCAAGACCATTCAAAAGTAGTGATATTCTACCTATCTAAAAAATTAGTACAAAAATTCTATGAAAATGTAAAATTTAATCAGCAAGTACATTTTCATATGGAGATCATGTAAAATGTAATTTAGTCGATCTGAACCATTCAACATGATTTCCATATGAAAATGTAATTTCAGATCAAATTTTACTTTTTTTTAGATTTTTTTTACTATTTTTTAAATAGGTAGAAAATCAAAGATTCTAAACTATTTAATAGTGATTTCCTACCTATCAAAATAAAATAGTAAAAAAAATTTTAAAAATGTAAAATTTGATCTGAAATTACATTTTCCTATGTGATCATTTTGAACGGTTTAGATCGACTGTTTGGATTTTGAAAACGAAGATATTGATCTATAGTATGTACGGACCAATGTGCGTTTTGGATAGTACCATAGCCAATTTGCAAACAACCAGCAGTCTATCCAAGGACAGGATATATATACCTCAGGTGTTTGTATATTTTTTTAATAATTTGTTTATAATTTAAATTATATTTATGCGCAACAGCACTTCGCATCCGTCAACTCCTGTCAAATAATCTTTGTTTTGAACTGGATATGTGAGGCAATCAGTGGCTTCTTTTATTTTTATGCTTTTTTTTTTCTTGATAGATCTAATGGACTAGGTTGTAGTTTAGATGGAATTTGATGAAATATATTCTTGTTTTGGAGATGATTTAACAAATTGCATATGTTATTTAGAAGTTGTGTCAATTTGTGCTTTTCTAACATTGCAGTTTTTGACTTTGTATAGCGCACATGCTATAGAATCAAAACAGCATTGCGTATGCTTAGTGCGCTGCATGAAGCCAAAACTACTCTGTTAAGATATTTACCCAGATTTATGCTGGGTTTGTAATATCCTTGCATTTGATTTTTAACTTTGGAAATTAAATAATAATAACACAAGGCAAAACAATTAGCAGATCGAATATAACACAACCGAAAGTGCTAAATTTGTTTTAACTCAGAAGTATCTAATATACGTGTCAAATTTACATGATGGTTTATGATAACAAATTTTAAGTTGGGTATTCAAAATCAGTAATTTGAAATTACTTTTGTAATTGGGATATTACTTCTCTCCCATTTAGTTGAATACACAATTAATTCCTTAAAATCAGTAGAAATAAACCCCAAATAATATTGTTATGCTGCTCAAATAAAATCAGTCAAAATGTACTCAAGTTCATGAAATAAACAAAGCTCAATTGGAAATAAACAAAGCTTTATCAGTTCTGTTGAATCTATTTTATCTGATTTTTGTATCTCAATTGACAAAAGTACAAATCATCTTGCTTTGATAATTAAAAAGAAGCTTCAACATATTTTGTAAATAAAATAAAATGAATAACCTTACCGCAGTTTTTGCATTTTTGCCCGGCCACCTAAATCACATGCATATCTAATCTGGAATAAATAAAGTGTTTTTACATTGATATTTAAAAAAACACTTAAGTTTACACCCCTACACGTGGTGCTTTTGTTTGATTACAATAAGACATCCTTTTGACTGTCATTACAATCTCCACATGACAATCACGTGACAACAACCAGCTTGCATTTTAGTTTTTAAGTTTCTTTGTTAGCGTTGTGTTTTAAGATTTGAGAATCTTTATTGGGCCTTGATTCTCAGTCAGGCCACCGGCCCACTGTCAGAGAAGAGAAAGAACTTCATACCACCTAAGATACATTATTTTGTTGGGTTTGAATCCGATCCGTTAATTACAAAATAGCATGAATCTTAAAGGATCCATGTGCATTAAAAGTTTGGACCAGATTAATCGGATTATGATCAGACGGTCTGGATTGAAACTCAAACAGTAATGCAGAGGATCCAGACTCGAAGAGAGTAGGTGCATCCCCACATAGATTCGCCATGGTTTTTGAATAATTTTTTAGCATGGAATTCGGATCATCCAATTAGAATCTGATTCAATTCAATTAATTTGAAAATTCATAAAATTGTTTTAAAAATCATATCAATTTAAAACAAACAATCCGAATTGAAACTCAAATTTTAAGTTACTTCAGAAGATTTAAATTTACAGTTTGATGGAGGCTGTAGATTCCATTAAAAAAATTACAAAAGAGAAAAGAGAAAAAATAAATAAATAGTACAGCAGAATGAGTTCTGAATGGAAATCCACAAGTTTTGTCTTTTAGTGGGGTTTGAGTTTTTTTAATCAATTTAATTTGCAGTAGTTGAATTATGATACTTTTAATAAGTTTTTGATAATGTTTTGAATTATGGAGCCAATATAATGTTTTGCTGCAATTTTTTGACTCATTTCTTTATTAATGTTACATGGATTCTGATAGCGAGCATGGGTACCGTTTAACTGGAGATGTCCATTTTGATGAGGCAGTGATGCTAGCAACTGCAATGAAGGCCTTTAGATCAAGTGCCGGATTTGTTTACATGTCAATTTTGATTCTTTTTTGTTAATCCTCTTATGTTTTTCTTTTTCATCGGTTTATGTTGTTGTCTAGGAATTAGTCCTTGATATGGAGACTTATTAATTTTCAGGTTCTTGTTCTCTGATCTTTTTGTACTACACAGTGATTTAATAAGAAATATCGATGTTTTCTTTTTTTGTTAGGCTTGCATTTGCCTGTCTAAATCCTACTTTTTTTTTAAATGTGTTGTCATTATTCTGCATATATTTAATTAACATTAACATAATTTGTGTGGAAACTCTAGATGAGATCATTAACATTAGGTGTTACTATACATCAATATATAAATATGCAATTCACACATTACAATATTCTTATTTAATTGAGTGTTACTATATCCAGAAACTCTAGATGAGATCATTAAGTTTTGACTTTTAAGTTTTAAATTTTGAGTTATTAAAATTTTTGAAAATGGAGGCATTTGAACCCTCCTCTAGTTATATTTAGATGGAAAAATAACTAATTTTGAAGTTTTGGTCAAAAAAAATATCTAATTGAAAAACTTATGATGAGTATATATCTAAATTTCTATTGATTAAATTTTTTGGATGTTGTCCCTTTGAGTCTTAGCATCTGATGAAATATGAATTCTGAAATTCTATGCATGCAAGATCATTAGATCTTCAAGATGATTCCGTCGTAACATTTGATTGTTAGATGTCACAGTCCGAAGAATATATTTTGGGATTTTGACATACATATCCAGTCGCAGAACATAGTTCAATTGAAAGGTGCTAAGCCACTCTTGTAAATGATTTTTATTTTTAAATTTTGTCCTTTAATTTTTTTGCTTTTTACATAAATTAATACTACTGGTCCCACTCATAAAATAAAATTACGTGACATCTATTTATCTAACTCTCTGTCACAATTTTCTAGTTCAGCCCTATCCATATCTATAGATATCTATGATTGTATAAAATATATTATATGTGGGTAAGTTCAAAATAAAGCAACAAATATTTTTTTTTATTAAGGGATTTTGATACATTCTAATATTTTTTAAATGTTAATTCCAAGAATTGAATATGTGTTTTTTCATAAACCTAAAGTTTGATTACCGTAAACTTAATTACATATTTGTATAAGGAAGAATGTTCAATTTGTTCAAAATAAGAAAAAATCTAACATCTATTTAGCAACAACACGTCAGTACATTTAATGAAAAATATGTTCAATTTTGATAAAATCGATCCGTAAATGCTTACTATATCCGTATAAGAAAGTGTGAATCGCAACCTTTTTTTTGTTTTTGGGTAATTGTTGGTTCCTACTTCCTACATCCCTTTTTTTAGACAATGCATTTTAAAAATCGTTAACCCGGTTGGATCAAACAAAATATAATAAAATAATTGGTCTTCTTTATGAAACAATTATACTGTCAAGATTGTTTCATTTATAAAAAATACAAAATTAAATCTCTGATTAGTGAAATAAAAATGTAATAAATAACTGATTTAATTTTATTATCAGTGGTATTACATTGAAAAGAATCAGTCAACTTCAATGAATTATAAAAGTTTAGTTAATTCTCTATAATCTGATGGTATCATCAAATTATATTTTGGATGAATAATGAGCCAAAAAAAGATATATAACACTGGATATATCCGCGATTTGGAAACTAATTAACTGTGTTTGGAATAACTTTAGCGATTCATGATTAATTGTTCAGATCTACGAAATATCTTAAGGATCTTATTGGGATTTATCCAAATTAAAATCAGCTCCTTTTTACTCCTTTGATAGTCCAACTCGACCTTTTTATCCATGACACACCTGTCATAATTAGCACTAGCTTTAGTTGGCCAAGTTCTTGTTTTGCATCATTAGAGCCGGACTGCAAGATGTGATTTGGTGTTGAGAAATAGAATAAAGCGTAGTGGTTTATGTTTCATGATTGGCTAACAATGAAAAAGAAGAGCAACTAAAAATATCCACCTTTCACCAATACTATATTTGTCATTAGGAACCCTTTAAAGCGTCATGTTCAGCGCCCATGTCCAACCCTTTAAAGCTTTGTTTAGAACCCCTAAAAATGTTATTCGCATGTCTTTAAACATATGTCTACAAACCTTTAAATCACGAAATCTGATTACTTCAACTTCTAACTACTTTTGTGTCCAAAATCTCTTTTTTTCCTCCAAATTTCTTTGAAATCTGACACAGTTACTAACCGGGTATAAATCATCTGTTTCCGTGCCTTATTTTTTGAAATCTGACATAGTTCTTCCTTGGTAACCATATATGTAAATTGCATAAATATTAAACGGTTTCGCAACTGTGTATAATGTATCAACAATTTCATACACGATCTTTTCATACATGATCTGTGAAAAAACAGATGTGAAATTGTGTGACATTAATTAATTTTTTAACCGCGCCTTTTAGAACAAATGAAGAGATCAAACTGAACTGTTAATCGTTCAGATTTAGAAGCTTAGATTATCGTCATGCATGACATCCTTGTATTTTATTGTTTTAATAAATTTTATTTTATTTTTATATATTTAGATTGTTTATCAACTCAAATTAATGAACTGATTATCTCGACTTATTATTTTAATCAACAACAACAGCCAAGTCTTTAGTCCCAAATAAGTTGAGGTAGGCTAGAAATGAAACCCAATCGTAGTCACAAGGTGAAGTGATAGTAAAAAAATAATAATAATAGAAATAATAATGGTAGTAATACTACTAATAGTAATAATGGTTCCACTAATAATAATAATAATACTAATAATATACTAACTAATAATATTATGCCTACACTATAGATTGTAGGGGCCAAAGTACTAAGATCTACGTCCTTCACCCCAAATCTCTAATCATATGGCATAAAGCCTACAATACTACCCCTAAACACGTCTAAAAAATATTTTCTAAGTCATGGTTTTGATACGTGAATCGCTATTTTAAAAAAATATACATAATATATTTGTTGGTAGAGCGCAAGGCTCTTAACCTTGTGGTCGTGGGTTCGAGCCCCACGGTGGGCACATTTGTTTTGTTAAAGCTTACTTGTGTAATTTTACGGGCACTAAAATTTAAAGGCGGCCTATCTGACATTCTGAGCCCATATTTATTTGTTATTGTAATATACGTACCTTTACAGCACTCGCCACGAGAAAATGCTGATAAATAGATGCAAATGGGATTCACCTTGCCTGTAAAGGCCCAAATTAAGAGGCCTTATATTATCTGATAAAATGGCCCACATATCAGGATTAATAAAAGTGACGGGAGTAAGAGGACACCGCAAACATGCTACATACAGATCCAGAAATAGAGTGATAGCGACAGCTGCTTACATTTCTTTCCATTGAGATGTGTAGTGCTCCTTCCACTACTGATTTCCAGTTGCACTTCGCATATTCTCATTTCTACGTTAATGATCTCATCTAGAGTTTCTGGATATAGTAACACCTAATGTTTTACACTTCGCATATTCTCACTACTGATTTACAGTTGCCTAAGAGAATACTCCAATATATAAATATGCAGCATAAATGCAATTCACACATTACAATATTCTTATTTAATTGAGTGCATATCAAACGTCTTTCAATTGAAATACTTCGACTATTACACCCCCCCCCCCCCCCCACCCCCCCAATTTGTTAATAAAAAGAAATAACATTCGTCATTACAACACATATACTACAAGACCATAAATTACCACTGCTATCCAAATTTTACTGATAATACATATTTATTTAGTGGAGCCCTTCTTCTTCTCTTTTGATCCTTTTTTTTTCTGTCTCTATGGCCTAAGCGCCTTTGTTCGTGCTGAGTTCAACTCCTTGGTAACATCTTTGATAGAAATGCGTTCTTTTGGAGACTCTTTGGAGCACATAAGCCCGCATTGAATCACTGAAACCAAACAACTATAGACATTTTCAGGTGCATACAGATTGTGTTCTCCATCAGTTTCAGAGAATAATTTGGGGTCGACTATATCCATGACTTGGTCGGGGAAAGCCATCTCAACTTGCTTCTGAAGGCTAAAACCATCTCTGATTCTTTCGTCGGTTGGACTTACTCCAGTGAACAACTCAAGCAGAAGAATGCCGTAGCTATAGACATCTCCTTCAATCGATGGCCGACCACCCATCCCATACTCTAGCCAATGAAAAGTTAATAGTTACAGCCCAAAATTTAGTACAGAAGCATACTGAACTGTGACTCTACCTATTAACATCTGTATAATTCACCTAGTTTTTCAAACTTGGGCTCACATGAACGTGCATATATTTCTGTATTTTTTTCAAATTGTATAGCCCAACATGGTAAATTAAAGAAGTATACATAGATAATAAAATTAAGTCCCAATCATGTTAGTACAAATGAGGCAACATATATTTTTTCCTTCAGCCTCGCTAGTGGAACAAACTTGGCCAAACTTTTCCTTGAACCTTGACAAAGTCTATGAATAATTTTCGTTGCAGGGACATACTAAAAAAAGTAGTTATAAATAAGAATCTCTGCTATATATACCTGGAGGAATGTAGCCAATAGAACCTTTGATTCCACCGGTGCTCGACATTGATTGAGAAGGCATGGTATCAGGTCCAATCAAAAACCTTGCTAATCCAAAATCACTCACATGTGCAGTCATATCATCATCCAAAAGTACATTACTAGGTTTGAGATCACAATGCACGATTGGTGCAGGTAAATGGTAATGGAGATAATCTACGGCTGTCGCCACATCAAATGCAATGTTCAACCTCTGGGTGAAGTTGAGGCTTCTGAATGGCCCATCTGTACATGCATTTGGATGCAACCATGTGGCCAAGCTACCATTTGGCATGAACTCAAAAACCAAAGCCTTGAAATCATTACCTTGGTAGTCTATGCTAGAGCACAAACTCAGCACTTTTATAAGGTTCCTGTGTCTCACATTTTTCAATGCCTCACATTCAGAGAAGAAACTTCTAGAAGCACTGTGTTTCTCAAGGTTTAGCACCTTCACCGCAACGGTTGTCACATTCTCGAAGCTCATAACGGCTTTGTAAACTTCTCCAAATGAACCTCTTCCAATTAGATTATTTGGGGAGAAATTTTCAGTAGCTCTAAGAAGGTCAGTGTATGAAACAGGCTCTAACGCATATTTCAAAGCTTTAACAGATTGTGGTTTGTTTGGAGGGTTGTTTCTAGTATAATAAATCACTAACAAGCAAATGATTGCAATTATGCAAATAAAAGAACCAACAATGGAACTTTTGAGCACCATGTTTCGTCGAGAGTGATGTCTCTGTGTGGAAGGCTGTGAGATGCAATGTGACAAATTCATTTGAGGTACTCCACCACAAAGCTTTGGATTTCCTCTTACATCTAGACCACTGGCATTCTTGAAAATGCCTTCTTTTGGTAATTCCCCCTCGAAATTATTGAAAGAAATATTCAGATATTGCAAGTTCATTGTATCCAGGAATTCAGGGACTTGACCAGAGAGCAAGTTGTTAGAGACATCAAGGTTTTGCAGCCCTTTTAGATTGCTCAATCTGGTTGGAATTGTTCCTTGGAACAGATTGCTATCAAGATAAAGGTCTTGAAGTTCCTGGCATCCATCAATTGTGTTAGGAATCTCTCCACTCAACTTGTTATTCGAGAGACGAATTGATTGTAGGTTTTTCAAGTTACCGATTTCTGGTGACACAATGCCAGTTAGATAATTGTGTGACAAGTCCAAACTAACGGAAAGAGAAGGAAGACCCATGATTTCTTTGGGAATTTCACCTACCAACATATTATTGGAAATGCCTTCTTTTGGTAATTCCCCCTCGAAATTATTAAATGAAATATTCAAATATTGCAAGTTCATTGTACCCAGGAATTCAGGGACTTGACCAGAAAGCAAGTTGTTAGACACATCAAGGGTTTGCAGCCCTTTTAGATTGCTCAATCTTGTTGGAATTGTTCCTTGGAACATATTGCTATCAAGATAAAGGGCTTGAAGTACCTGGCATCCATCAATTGTGCTAGGAATCTCTCCACTCAACTTGTTATTCGAGAGACGAATTGATTGTAGGTTTTTCAAGTTACCAATTTCTGGTGACAAGATGCCAGTTAGATAATTGTGTGACAAGTCCAAACTAATGGAAAGAGAAGGAAGACCAATGATTTCTTCGGGAATTTCACCTACCAACGTATTATTTGAAATAGTCATGAGTTCTAAGTATTTCATGCTACTTAACTCTGGTGGTATACTCCCTTCTAATGCATTATTTTCTAGATATAGCTAGGTCATTTGGGTGAGGTTGGCAAGAGTTGCCGGGATTTGTCCTGAAATCATGTTACTACTCAGATCTAATATTCCCAATTTGAAAAGATTACCAATTTCTACTGGAATGGTGCCACTCAAAAACATTCCGCCTAGACAAAGCAGATTTAAGTTATTGAGTTTTCCGAGCTCTGCTGGTATGCTTCCTGAAATTGGGTTATTATACAATGAGAGTTCAAGAAGACTAGTAGAAAGATTTGTTATAGAACTAGGTAAAACTCCTTGTAGTTGGTTGTTGTCAAGATATAACTGTTGTAACAAAGTACAATTGGTCAAAGCATCCATGAAACTGCAGTCACGTGGTCTCTTGGCTTCTAGTTGATTATATTCTAAATTAGTGAAGAGATGATTTTGTGAGGCTCCAAAATTGGGTATCACACCATTGTAAAGGGGGTGTGGTATTTCACCTGAAATGTTGTTATCATAAACTCCAAAAAATTGGAGATTTTGAAGCTTCCCCAGTTCATCAGGGATGAATCCACTTAACATATTTTCGGAAAGGTCAATATCTGTTAAACTTTGAAGATTACCCAAGGAATGTGGGATGGAACCATAGAATTTATTTTCGGAAAGAAGAAGTTCTAGTAAGTTAGTGAGGTTGCCCAAGCCAGACGGGATGTGACCACTAATGCTATTTTGTTCAAGATCGAGAAGTGATAGTTTGGTAAGGTTACCCATGGTAGGTGGGATGGAACCAGTGAACTTATTATTGTAAAGATAAAGACGTGATAGGTTAGTAAGTTTGCCTAAACTATCTGGAATATCGCCATCAAAAAGATTTTGGTGAAGATAAAGATATATTAGGCTACTAAGGTTGCCCAAGGTGGATGGAATTGATCCTGTGAGATTATTGCCATACAGTGATAATAATTGGAGCTGTGGGAAGAGGCCTAATTCCAGTGGTATGCCTCCTGTGAGGAAGTTATTCGCTAGACTGATTATTTTCAATTCTTTGCATTGCGCTAAGTTAGATGGAATGGTACCATGGAGATTATTATTTCTCAAATGAATGACTTCTAGATTTGAACAGTTACTTAGAGTAGATGGAATGTAACCATCCAGAAAATTCACCTCAAGTTGACTAAACGTAGCCTACCCAAATATCCGATCTCTACCGGGATGCTTCCTCTTAGCTGGTTATCAGAGAGACTCATCCTTTGGAGGAACGTGAGGTTTGCTAGGGATGGAGATATAGAACCTGACAATTGTTTGGAGTCGAGAACGAGAGCAGTCACTCTATTGGGATGGTGCCGGCCACACAAGATCCCTTGCCATTGACAGTGGTGCAGTGACTCGTTCCATGAGGAGAGGACTCCAAATGGGTCATCAAGTATTTGGGACTTGAAGGAGAGAAGTGCTGATAGATCAGTTTTACTAGTGGTTACTATGGCAGCAAGAGAAAAGGAGGATAAGATTAAGAGACTTGAGAGGAGGTGAATAGTGAGCACGCTATAACAAAGTTCCATGATTTGTGTAATGAAGGCAATGGGTTTCTCTCTCACAGAGTGCTGCTCTTCTTATAGTTAAAGGGATAAGATTAAGAGACACAGAAAATGCTCCCGATAAAATTATGTATTTGCAAATGCACTCCTTTATTTGTGGACAAGAAATATTCAACTAGCTGAAGAAATTTCAATGCATCCTGCATCACCAATTATCTATCTCTCAATTTGTCACTAAGCAAAGAATGTTCTAACTAAATCTGGAAAGAAAGGGATTATGTCCGGAAGATTTTAAACAATATATTATTCAATGTTTGTTTACATTCGAGAACCAGTCTTTAGTTCAGCAGTAACCACTAGAGCCAATGCCAGAAGTCACAAGTTCGGAACAAGTAACCTTCCATTTCTAAATCCCCTCTCAGCCCTCTACTCGTTTTCCTTGATTTTAAACAATATATTATTCAATGTTTGTGTACTTCTTTGTTTATTGTACAACATATTGCACAATATATATGTTTTTATTTTATACGAGTACTGTGTTATGTTCAACCTGCTATTCTCTAACTCGAAAATTATTAATTTGTGTAAAGTAAAATATATTTTCATCTTCATTCATTCATCCTCAAAACCTTTATAAAAAACCAAACTAAAGATAAAAAATAAAATTCTCTCATACTTAATTGAGAAATTTGAGGTATGAGTTCATTATTTTAAATAAATATTTTTTTATCAATGACAGTGCCATTAGCAAGAAATCAAAACACTTGCTCTGATTTGAGTATAAATAATTGGTTCATTCTATACATAAAAACATCATTATATTCTTAAAGTATAAAACTATACGTCTAACACTTGGCACACTAACATAATTTATATTTTCTACATACAGGACTCATTTATTATTATCTTTGTTTAATTGGTACATGCACACATAAAATATCACCATATTTCAATTTTGTAATTAGTATCAACAGCTTGCAAAAATACACCCATATGGATAAATTATACATCGATGTTGATTTTTCAATATATTGATTCATATGATTATAATGAAAATCAAAAAGTGATAATTTCTTACGTGAATGTAGAGAAAATAATATAGATTACATTTTACAGTTTTATTTTGATATATAAATTTAAATTTTTTGTTATTAGAAAATTAAAAATAGAGATAGAACGGATAAAAAAATAGAAGATTTGAACCATCCTCATTTTTAAATAATTTTTTTGTCCCCATCAATCACAAATTCTTCAGTCTCCTCACTACTACAAAAACTGGCTTTGTACACTGCACATTGTACACGGATTTGGCAATTATATTAAAAACAGTGTACCAAATATGAGTCCAAAAGATCTGAACGAGTTCTACACGGATAATTAGTTAATAATCAGTGTAGAATTATTAGAGAGAGCTACACGGTTTATTAGAAACCACAAATCCGTGTGTAAAGAAGTGGGTGTGCAAATAATTGAGAGAGCTACACGGACTTTTAATACAAAGCCGTGTAGGAACATTACACACGGTTTTTTGATATATAGCCGTGTAGAAATCTTATAATTGTACACGGATTTATAACTAAAAAGCCGTGTAGAAATAGTTGGAGAGCTACACGGATTTATAACTAAATAGCCGTGTATAATAGTGTAGGGTTTTAATGTCTTCCCTTCCAGAGCGCCGTTTTGATCAAGTCTTTTAGTTAATACATCTCGAACTGAGCTTTTTCCTATCAGATTTCTGCGAATTGATCGAGGCCAGCAGCTGAGATCTGAGATCTTTGAATTAAGTTTGTATTTTCTCCTCTCCATCTTTCTAAGGTTAGTAATATGTATTTAAATCATTTTCTTCCTCTAATTTTCTGTTATTTAGGCTTATTTAGGTCATTTCATGCATGCTTGGTTTCTTAATATTAGATGTAATTAATTAGTGTATTGTGGTCCAATAATCGACCTTTAGATGCTTTTAGGTCCATGCCCGTTCAAAATTAATCCAATAGGGATTAATTTTGGATAGTCCCCGTTTTGGGACTGCTCTTTGAATATTATGTCTCATTTAGGATGTGAACACATATTAGCGGGATTTAATTAGTATTTGAGGAAAGTTCGACAGTATTTTCCCTTATTGCTCCTACGAGTATGTGGTTCGTACGCATACTTGGGGAGTTAAGGGGAAATGCTGCCGAATTTTTCTCAAATACTAATTAAATCTCGCTAATATGTGTTCACATATGAGACATAATATTCAAAGAGTGGGTTAGGATTGTAAACCGGCCCTTTGTAAGTCCAAAATTTTGTACACGAAGGAGAATGTTGACTATGCATGATTAATTGATCAAATCATTTTTTTAATTTAATTTACAGATGGATCGAAGCTGGATGTATGAAATGCGACGTGACAGTGAAGAATATTTGGTTCGCGTTGATGAGTTTATAAAATTTGCTGAGAGTTATAGAGTGAAGAAAAAAGAAGAAGACATTTTATGTCCTTGTAAAGATTGTAAAAATTTATTAAGATTTTTGGACACCGAAGAAATTAGAGCTCATTTGATTTGTCGGGGATTTAAGAAGAGATATACATGTTGGTTCATGCATGGTGAGAAATTTGGGGAAAGTAGTAGTGCCAATAAAGATTGTAATCGTGAATTGAATGATGAGAATATTGGAATTTCTAATAATTTTGAACTTGATTGGAACGAGGATTATGAGAGTGCCGAATATTATGATAACGTCGAACCCGAAAATGACGATGATGAGATGGAGAGGAATTTTGATGAAAATGTAGAACACGAGTTTACTGAAAATTTGGAGGATATGTTACGTGATGTGGAAGATGAAATTAGTGATAAAAATTATGATAAATTTCAAAATTTGTCTAATGAATCTAAGAAGCCGTTGTATCCCGGGTATACCAAATTTACAAAACTGTCAGCTGTGTTGAAATTATTAAACTTAAAAGCAGACAATGGTTGGAGCGATAAGAGTTTCACGTCCTTATTACAGCTTTTAGGAGAAATGCTCCCAGATAACAACGAGTTACCCGGTACAATATATCAGGCAAAGAAGTTGATATGTCCAATGGGGTTGAAGATCGAAAGAATACATGCATGTCCGAATGACTGTGTATTGTATCGTAACGAGTACGAGGCCATGCATGTCTGTCCTAAATGCGGTGTTTCACTATATCTAACTCGTGCCAAATTTATGCTTAATCTTTCTCAATATGTACTTATCTTTCGAAAACTAACTGATCGTTGTTGTCTTGTTTCTGTGAAGGCAAAAAGTGATAAAGGCAGGAGGACCGTTGCCTTTAACAAGTATCCACACCATCTAGGGTCAGGTGGTTACGAGGGTAAGTCGGCAGAATGGAGGAAAGTCCTGGACGCGAACAAGGATTCTGACTCACCCGTGGTTAGGATCCAAAATCCTAGGGGCAAAGATTGGGTCATGGGTAGAGCCGAGGTAACCGCTGACGGGAGGATAGTACTCCCAACGGATTTGCAACCC
This sequence comes from Carex parvula, assembly GCA_025461045.1. NCBI lineage: Eukaryota > Viridiplantae > Streptophyta > Magnoliopsida > Poales > Cyperaceae > Carex > Carex parvula. The sequence continues at coordinate 6,722 of JAJGRW010000114.1, read as the reverse complement.
GTGGCTCAAAGAATGGTAAGAGTCCTTTATACTTACTTTGTGACATTCACTCGAAAATTATAACTCCGAAAGTACGTCAATTGTTCTTTTGCTTTAACTAATTCTTCTACTTGAACAGTTGGAAGTGGAGGAGGAGGTCAACTCGGGTGCCCGGAGTGTCGAACGACAAAATGATTCCTTGTCCGCAGCGCTCGAGAATCCAGAACACCCGGGTCGAGTAAGGGGTGTAGGGGTCTACAGGGGCTGGAAGGAGGTGTTCCGAGTGGAGGGACAAAAACCTCGAAGAAAATCTCGTGCCAAGGTAAACAAAGACGAGATAGTTGCGCAGATACGCGCGGAGGTGAGCGCAGAGTACGACGCAAGGTTTGCTGAGATGCATGCAATGTTGACACAAATTAGATCAGCAACTACGCTGCCATCCGAGCAACCACCTCCCATTTCGCCGGGAATTCGGCGAAGTAGTCAAGCATCCGGCACGTGGGGCGCCTTAGACAATTTGGATAATCTCCAGGTAATCAATACTTGTTCATAATCTAAAGGTAATTAAAACATGTTTGCAACATTGTTAGAAAATATCGCATCATTAAAATAAACAACTTTCCTATAAATTTGCAGGACCCCAGAGCATGCGACCTCGTCCTGTGGCAGGGTAGTGTTCCTCTGATCGTTGCTAAGGGCGTTGTACATCCAGGAGCCAAAAGTGTACACAATACTCAGCTAAGACACGACCATGCATGCGTGCAGGTTGAGTTAGTCGTGGATGGATGGCAGCGCGTACCCCTTCCTGTCCCTACCGACGACATGCTTGTGCTTGATGAGGCACGGATGTCATTTATCCAATGGCCCAAGAGTCAGATTGTTTTGGATCAGGTAATCCATAAAAAAATCCATTTATTTGTTACGTTCAAATCATTCTTTTTGAAATACTAGAATAATCCATTTATAATTTGATATAGACACGAGGAGATGATGTCACCGGTACGGCAATGTCACCGGTACGTCAGGAGGTGGCTTGCGACGTCGGGGCTGACGCGCCACAATCACCGCCCCGTCCTATGGTCACCGAAGAAGAATACAGCCGTTTGCCCAATGATTTGCGCCTTCTCCACGACTACTTGATGACGGCGCCCGACGGCATGGAGGCTATCATCATCCCTGTCCCACCTGGAATGTTTCTACACGAAGGCAGGGATCTCCTGCTGTCGTTCAAAGACTTCAAGGACCTCTTCCACCACTCGTCATCCGACAAATGGCTCGATGTTTCACACATCACCATTTTCCTCATGTTAGTGATATTAAAATATTTTCATTATTGTATAGAACTCAAATATATATTCTAATTACAATATGATGAGTTTTCAGGAAGCTAGTCCGAATCTGTGATGAGATGGTTGAAAGGAAGAACTTGTGCATGTTTCTGGACCCCGAGAAAGTGAGTGGTACGGCAGTGACATATTATCCGAATATGGCTATCGAGTACATGTGTTCTGCGATGCATCGTGCTAAGGCGGAGGAGAAGAAATTCATTCTCATGCCATACCACGAGGGGTTAGTTCTAATCTTAACTGATGTGTTGTTTATATTTTAATTAAAGAATTGTATAAAGGAATTAAAAGTTAAACATAAAAAAATAAAATCACACCATCAATCATAGCAAATACTCGTGTGACTTTTATATGCTAAAGTACTATAATTCTTCTCCTCGATCCCACAGCAAACATTGGTGCACGATTCTCATTGTGCCGTACCTAAATGTGGGCATAATTATTGATTCTTGTAAGCCCAAAGGAAGGATCGCGGCTAACAAGTGCAAAGTTATCTTCCCTTTTGTGAATAAGTAAGCAATAATAATTCTATAGGTTTGCATTTCTTTCAATCATATTAAATTATAAAATTGCTAATTACATTCACTCTCTTTTGTAAGGGCTTTTGCGAAATATATTAAAGAGGGAGGATCAGATAGCACGGGCCCGCGCAAGAAAAGCAAGTTGAATTGGAAGTGGATGTTGGTGAGCACACTTTATGAGTTAGAAATTTCATATCTTGTTAAAAAAATTATTGTTATTCTAACAAATGCCGCTAAATGTAAATTTCAGAGCCCGCAACAGAAGGAGGGTTGGGAATGCGCTTATTACACGATGATATTCATGTTGGACTTTGTCGAAAGAATACAATTCCTATTCCCAAAAGCGGTATGTACTTCATATTAATTTCCTATATAATAAGCAATTGATATCTACCTTTTCTGAAATACTAACTATTATCAAATTATAATTTTGTAGAATGTGACAAAGCAAGAGCATTACACTTGGGATCAGATCGACGATGTGCTGTGCATGTGGGCAAGGTGGTTTGCCATGGAATTTTGTAATCCTCGATATGGATTTGCATAGATTAATTTGTAATAAAAATATGTTTCGAATGAATTTATTGCTATATGAATTTTGTATAAATTTAGTTTATGAATTTCTTGCTAATTAATCTGTTTCGAATGAATATTTGTATTTCTGTTGCAAAAAATTGGCTAGCAAAGCTGGAGGCTAGCCCAAAAACAAAATATACAAAAAAAAAAAAAAAAGGTATTTATACACGGATATTTCACAATTGTGCGTGTACGATAGAAAAAACAAAAAAAAAATTAGCTATTGCACACGGCTATTTAACAGTTGTCCGTGTGCAATACTAATCATACACGGATATTTTATAAAAATCCGTGTATGATAGCCTTGCTGGAGGCGTATATACAAAAAATCTTCAATTATTTGTACACGGATATTTACCAAAAGTCCGTGTATAATAGCTAAGAGAGCTACACGGACTTTTGGTAAAAAGACGTGTAGAAAGAGGAATCGTACACGGTTAATTAGGGGATATCCGTGTAGCTCGGTAATTTACAAGCGACACCGTCAGGTCTTTGTACACGGTTAATTAGGGAATATCCGTGTAGAAATCATTATAATCACACACGGTTAAATATCCGTGTGTAGTTCCTGACCTATTCATACACCCTCGCTTTAAACACAGCAGGAAATCCGTGTAGCTCTTCCATTAATGTCCGTGTGCAATCTGTTTTTCTGTAGTAGTGCCTCCTACAACTAACGTTCAAACATTTGACCGAGGCACCATATTCCTGTGATTCCTATTGGGTCAAGTAAATATGTTAATAAAAGATTTATGGGTTAATATAAATTAAAGAGATCTATAATTTCTAGGAAGCTGATAGCAGTATTCGTGCTACAGTATCTGTACTATACCTGCACCATAACAACCAAAACTATCTAAGGGGACCACAAAAACTTCAACAAATATTTTTTTATCCAAGGTATTAATACAGATGTACAGATATATTTATTCTTATGAGGTGAATAATTTTTACGTAAATAATTGTCGTTCCAATCAAATTTTCCAAACGTACCTGCACCATAATTAAATACCTGTGGGAGGCCATTCAAACTAAATGGCGGAACATATACGTTTTTAGAGGTGGATTTTTTTCTTAGTTCATTCTCATCCATATTCTGACAATCTGTGAGAAATTTTGCGAATCTAATACCACGAACATTTTCTACGCAATTTTCTCAATCAAATGAGATCTATGATGACGTACTTTCGGACTCATCGTTACACAAGTATTTATACCTCGACGTGCAAGTGCAAATATTTTTTACATATGACACTAGATGACTTTTGAAAGTACTAGTATCAAGTACTACAAGTATTTATATCTCTGCACTGAATTATTTATATCTATGTGGTCAACTATTTTTGTTAGAGGAAGGTTGACGCAGTGACGATTGGGTAAGGTTAATGCGGTGATACGGGGTCCCCACTACTTCATTAGAGCAATGTTGACGTGGGAACGATTGGGGGACTGAAAAATAGATGATCATAACAAGTTACGCACCAAAGTATTAATATACTAATTTTCAAATGTTAATATCTTATCTTCCAAGTATTTATATATATGAAAGTTGACACGGGGATGAGGGCGGGGACTGAGAAAGGGGACTATATAATTAGTGGAGATCACAGAGGAAGAGTGTTGTAGGGATTTTAGAATAATAATTAGTGGGATCATATAATTAGTGGAGAACAACATACATAATTTTTCTAAATGAGGTGCAGAGATTTTGAGAGTACAGGAGTGATGATACTCAAATAATTATTCTAATTGCCATGAGAGACATTGTACAAAAATTTTACTCTTACAAATACAAAAAATAAATTATCCAAAAAGGAATGGACTACTTTTTTATATATATATAGAATGGATCAATTTTGTTGGACAGAGGTGACCGAACCAATGTTTCAGTACCTTTAATTTCCATAATTTGTTCGCTAACAACTGCAACAATTTGAAAAATTAAAGGGACTGTTCCATTGCTCCGATCCCCATAACTAGGGACTCAACCACTAATCAGTCCCCATAAATATCCGAACGGGATTCCATGGTTTGGAATGAAATTTTTTAATTTTGGAACTTTTTACTATTTTTTAAGATGGATAGAAAATCATTGTTTTTTGCGGTCAAAAAACAGTAATTTTGTACCCATCTTAAAAAAAAAGTAAATTTTTTTCAAAAAATATCAAATTTTATCCTCAAGTATATTTTAGTATGGATATCATGTTGCACGGTTCAGATCGACAATTTAGATTTTGAAAACGAATATATAAAATATGAGATATGATGAGGTATGAAAGACACGAGGCATTGGAACCCTTCTCTCTCTCTCTCTCTCTCTATATATATATATATAGTTCCTTAAATGTTTCTATTTTTTTTGCCTCTACTATGCCTCTAATTTTAGAACTACAATAACTTAAAATTTACAACTTAAATATTAAATTAAAACCATTAGATATTATCTATATCATTTTGTACATGCATACTTAAAATATCACGATATTTCGATTTGTAGTTAGTATCAACAGTTTGCAAAAATACACTGATATGGATAAATTATATATGGATGTTGATTTTTCAACTTGTGTGAATGTAGAGAAAATAATATAGATTACATTTTACAGTTTTATTTTGATATATAAATTTAAATTTTTTGTTACTAGAAAATTAAAAATTGAGATAGAACGGAGAAAAAAATAGAAGATTTGAACCATCCTCATTTTTAAATAATTTTTTGTCCCCATCAATCACAAATTATTCAGTCTCCTCCAACTAACGTTCAAACATTTGACCGAGGCACCATATTCCTGTGCTTCCTATTGGGTCAATTAAATATATTAGTAAACAATTTCTGAGCTAATATAAATTAAAGAGATTCATAATATATATGGCTCATTTTACATAAAAGGTCTAAATTCAGAATATGAAAGCTGGAGATGACTGGCTATTAAAGTATGTGAAGCGGGGATTAGCGAATCAACAAGCAAAACAATATCATTACGACACAGTAATTAAAGTTTATCTTAATTACTTGAAAAGTAAGATTTAATCAACAAAGAAGCTGGGGTTAGCGAATCTTTTATGTATTGACGGTGACCAAATCTAGTACACGGAAAATGCTCCCAATATAATTCTGTATTTGCAAATGCACTCCTTTATTGTGGACAAAAATTTCAATGCTTCCTGGACCACCAATTATCTATCTCTCAATTTGTCACTAAGCGAAGAATGTTCTAACTAGGGGAGTTTTGTCCGAAAGTTTTCAGAAAATATCTTATTCAATGTTTGTTTAATTACATTTGAGAACAAGTCTTTAGTTCAGTAATAGAGGCAATAAGAGCTCATAAGTTTGGAACTATGAATGGCACATGTTGGTCCGTACTATCAATCAATATTTCCATTTTCAAAGTATAAACAGTTGATCCGAACTGCTTAACATGATTTTCGGTAGCTGTCACAATTTAGATTTCTTGTAAGGAATTGAATATATAATCATATTTACAAGTTCTGTAAATTCTACTAGCATATAGTTAACTGTCAATAAGTATGGTCCATATTCATTAAAAAGTGGGTTACCACTTATAATAAAAAAAGTGGGTCACGAACCATTGTTCGATGCCTTTGTTACAATGGCAGCGAGAGAAAAGGAGGATAAGATTAAGAGACTTGAGAGGAGGTGAATGGTGAGCATGCTATAACAACGTTTTATGATTTGTGTAATGAAGGCAATGGGTTTCTATCTCACAGAGTGCTGCTCTTCTTATGTATTTGCAAATGCACTCCTTTATTTGTGGACAAGAAATATTGAACTAGTTGAAGAAATTTCAATGCATCCTGGATCACCAATTATCTATCTCTCAATTTGTCACTAAGCGAAGAATGTTCTAACTAAATCTGGAAAGAAAGGGATTATGTCCGGAATATTTTAAACAATATATTATTCAATGTTTGTTTACATTCGAGAACCAGTCTTTAGTTCAGTAGTAACCACTAGAGGCAATGCCAGAAGTCACAGGTTCGGAACAAGTCACAGGTTCAGCCCTCTACTCGTTTTCCTTGATTTTGCAATTTTCTTTTCTAATTTTGCAGGTGCATCCAGGACACGGTGATATTATGTGCAATACTTTTGCAATTTGATGGATGAAATGATGAATTATTTGTTCAATGAAAATATTTTTTTAAAAATGACAGTGCTATTAGCAAGAAATCAAAACACTTGCTCTGATTTGAGTATAAATAATTGGTTAATTCTACACATAAATACATCATTATATTCTTAAAGTATAAAATATAAGTCTAACACTTGGCACACTAAAAT
>JAJGRW010000113.1:280154-548312 GCA_025461045.1 Carex parvula | reverse complement strand
ACCGAACCAACAGGCAGAAGATGCGATGGTATCAAATTACCATTTGGAAGGGCTCACACCAGAACTAAAGAGGGCACACTGGCTCAAGCAAAAGCTAGAGAATAGCACAGTCGCAAAGATCTTGATTTTCACCTGCACAATATTCGCCACTGCCATGGTTATGGGTGATGGTGTACTAACCCCTCTTATCTCTGGTAATTAAACTTTTCTTGAATCATGATCTTGAAATTCTGGTAGGGACATGTCCCTAAATGGCTTGTATTTAATACTTCCTTTTGCTAGGAGTGAGTTAAATTTTCTCATTCCACCATCGGAATTTCATCCATAGAAACATGTCCCTAAATGGTTCATTTCTATATAGTTTCTTTTCAATATTACTTCTTGTTAAAAAAATTTAAGCTATAGGTGTTAATTATAATTTACCTTGGAGCTCTTACTGATGTTCAGTGTTTACTTTCATCACACGCATAGCCGCATGGGAAACAAATTCTTCACCTTATCAATTTATGTTCCTGATATATGTGTTTCCTTTCACTTCAACACAGATGCATTCTCATTTAAGTTTTCTGATAGAGGCCAATATAAACAAATGATGAGTATTAGACAGTAGAACTAGATATATTAAATTAAAAGTTCATTACCTCATTGCTTCAATTAATGAATATCTTTATTTTTGCAGTTATATCTGCCGTAGGCGGTGGGCTGACTGAGAAAGTTAATTTAACAACAAGTATGACATCCAATTTTCTAAAATTTATTATGTTGATATTGATTTTTAAAATCACTGTAATGACTTCTATTCCTTAAAAAATTTGAACACAGATCAAATAGACTGGATTTCTGCAGCCGTATTTGTAATCCTCTTTGCAGCACAGAGATTTGGTACAGACAAAGTTGGTTACGCATTTGCTCCTATAGTTTCCTTGTACTTTCTTTTTATTGGTGGCATCGGGTTATATAACATTATACATTATGATATCGGAGTTTTACGGGCATTCAATCCGAAGTACATTGTAGACTACTTCAGCAGAAATGGAAAGCAAGGATGGATCTCGCTTGGAGGTGTTCTCCTATGCTATACAGGTAATAAATACTTAATCATAAAGAGCAAGTTTAGCTTAATTTACTCAACATAAAAGGGTCTTTTTTAAGCTAATAGTGTGTTTTGAGTGCAGGAACGGAGGCTATGTTTGCTGATTTAGGCCACTTTAGTGTCCGAGCTGTCCAGGTAATATATTTATTCTCTTATGTTAATATTCCCAAAATCCACATTTTATTCATTTCTTTCGTTCTTCTATTTCTGACACTATGTATCATTGACACTGTTCATTTTGAATTGAAATGCAGATTGGCTTCAGCTGTGCTTTATTTCCGGCTGTATCATTGGCTTATATAGGCCAAGCTGCTTATCTCAGAAAACACCCAGAAGACGTCGCCAGTACTTACTACAAATCTATTCCAAGTAAGATGCATATGCAAATTAAGTTTCAAAATAAAAAACATAAACCTTTGCTTAACCCCATCATTTTTCATATGTATACCCAGGTCCACTGTACTGGCCAACCTTTGTAGTATCAGTGGGAGCTGCAATTATTGCAAGCCAAGCCATGATTTCTGGAGCATTTGCAATCATATCACAGTCACAGACTTTGGGGTGCTTCCCTCGGGTGAAAGTATTACGCACTTCGAAGAAATATGAAGGGCAAGTATACATCCCCGAAGTAAACTTTGTGCTTGGACTTTTTTGTGTCATATTGACCTTCGCATACAAGGACACAGTCAAGATTGGCAATGCTTATGGTACAAAGAAAAATAATAATATTTTTATTCATACGCATGCACATGCACAGAAAATGGAGCTGCAAGTTTACTTAAAATTTGGCGGAAAAATGGAGCTATAGGTTTTCGGCTAGTTCGAGGCCATAAACATATGGTTGGTTTAGTGTAGCACGTTCTTTAAGCCATCAGTTTATTATAATAGGCTTATTGTTTTAGATATAAATTAATGCACTTATATATGATGCCATGTATTTTGGAAGACCAATCTAATTCAGGTTATTTATTGAATTTTCATCTATATATAGAAGAATGACATTTAATCATTTCACAATTTATTTACTGACAATTATGTAATGACATACATGTCAACTACTAGAGCTGTTATAGAGCTCAATATCTGACTCCATTTCGAATCAATCAGCGCTTTAGTTCTAATGTATTGGAAGTTGAAAGATATTGTTCTTTTCCAGGTCATGAACCAAAAAAAGTTTAACTGAAACATGAATTTTTTCTTACTTTTGCAGTTTAGAGACTAAAACATGCAATGTAACATGAGATGTTTCTTATCCTTTTTTTTTATCTTTTCGCAGGAATTGCAGTTACTACTGTCATGTTCGTGACAACCATCTTTCTATCATTAGTAATGCTTCTGATCTGGAAAATATCTATTTTCTGGATCATATTATTCTTCACAATATTCGGCACAGCAGAACTCATCTTTCTCTCTTCCGCCTGTTACAAATTCAAACAGGGAGGCTACTTTCCTATAGCTGTTGCGGCTGTCTTGATGGCACTCATGGGAATTTGGCATTACGTGCACGTAAAAAAATACTGGTACGAGCTAAAACACATGGTTTCCAAGGACAAACTAGAAGAATTAACCACAAAGCGCTGCAGAGGGAGAATACCTGGAATCGGGTTTCTGTACTCTGAACTTGTACAAGGTGTACCGCCGATATTTGCTCATCTCGTGGAGAAAGTACCTTACATCCATTCAGTTCTCGTGTTTGTCTCAGTAAAGACCTTGCCAATCCCTTATGTGAGTAGTGCAGAGAGGTTTATTTTCAGACAAGCTGAACCAAAAGAACAAAGGCTGTTCCGGTGCATTGCGAGGTATGGATACAATGATAAAAAGGAGGACGCAAATGCTTTTGCTGCTTCCCTGATAGAACAGCTGAAATCATTTGTGCATGATGAAAGTCTGTTCGCACAAACAACCCACTCGCAGCTGAACAATGAAAATATTAGATTGAGGCCAGGGGCACAATCTGCAGTACACGTTGAAGAAAAAGTTGAGCAGATCAGTGGAACACAAGCTGAGCAGATCAGTGAACATCAGCACATACCAGAAGACAGGCAGATATATGAACAGGAGTTGGCAAATGGAGTGGTGTACCTGCTGGGTGAGACCGAAGTGAGAGCGGAGCGTAACTCCAGTATCTTCAAGAAGATAATTGTGAATTATGTTTACAATTTTATAAAGAAGAACTCTAGGCAAGGAGAGAAGGCGTTGCTTATCCCGAGGGACCAAATTCTGAAAGTCGGCATGACATACGAAATCTGAGAACTTGTGATTCTGACTTCATGTATGCATATGTGTGTTGAGCAATAATGCTCAGAATTATATTTTGTTTGTGTGTTATAGAAAGAATGAAACAAGGTTTCAAAGTTTCTTCTTTACTATCTTTTGGTTGGTTTGAGCTAAAGTTTTAATATAGTTTTGCAATTTAATTCATTTTTCGTTGTGTGACCTTCAGCCTAGCTATTGTGGGATGGACATGCGTAGAATTTTGTTTGAATGTAATCCTTTTGTTTGTAAATGTAAAGTTAATATATATTTGTCTAAAGTCCAAGCTATTCTAATGAAGTTGATTATGTACCTCTACTATTTATTGTTTCTGCAAGCATTGGCAACTGGCAATATATAGATTAATGGTTCCATTGGATGTCCTGCAGGCAATGACCGAATTTTCCACAATTTAGAATTAAAAACTGTTGATCGGTCAAACAATTAAAATTAATCATTAACAAGTATAGATCATGCATTTCAAACCTATTATTAACAAGTACAGATCATTAATATTCATATATTCACCAAGCTATTATAAAAAAAAAAAAAAAAATTAATGGTCATATTAAATGGTATGCTTCAAGTGGCTAAGGGTCAGCATTGACCTGAATAGCTTGCTAGAAAGCTTATGAATCCCATTTCACCGTCATATATAGTTGTAAAGATGGCAATATATTATGGGAACCGATCCGGTTTGTTATTTGATGCATAAGTTTAAAAAATGTTTCTAAAAAATCACAATTAATGTGATTTGGCATATATATTATCCAATTAATAAATATTTATCAAAGATGGACAACAAAGAAAAAATACAAATTCAACCTAGGGGCGTCAAAGGTGGAGAGCCATGGCGTCCCATATATATATTTTTTCGTTTTTTGGGTTGGGCAGGACAATGGCGGCCCAATTTTCTTTTTTTTCTTTTTTTCGGTGTTGAGATGCCATGGCGTCTCACTTAGAATTTTTTTTTTTTTTTTTTTCATGGGGTTGAGATGGGACGCGGGACGCCATGGCTTGTTACTACCTTTCTATTTTTAAAATTTCCGCATGGCATTTCCTATTTTTAATATATATTTTTTTTATTTTCTTATGAATAAAAATTTCGGGCCTGGAGGTATGAGCTTGAGAGTAGCATGCCAAATTCCCCACATGTTCCATTCACAACTTATCCCAGCTCGCCAAGGTGTTTTTACCAAATTTAACAGCATGAAAATAAAACTCAAGACTACATGAGATAATCTCCTGGGTCTAAAGCAAGGGGTGGAAGAGCATTGCCGATACATTATTGACCGATTTCTTGACCAAATATTTCTCTAACAGGTACTTTTATTACCAACATGAAGACTGAAAAATAATCTTAGTACAAAAATAAATAAATAAAACGAAAAGAATGGTTGGTTTTTCTATACAAAATCAGAAATATCCAGTGGGACACATGTTAGTACAACTGTGCTGATGTGCAAATTTGCCAGCATCAAATTTTAAAAATAGTTTGCCATGTAGAGGAACTGATAAGCTCATAGCCAAATAACCATAGCAAGATAAAATTAACTCACGGAAATAATTTTGATGATTTAATTTTTTTTAGAGCTTCATTTCACATTTGCACCTTTTTTCTCATTGAACATGCAACCATTGTTTAGTATGTAGACTTTCTCCCTTGTAACCCCCCCACCCCCCCAAAAAAAAAAAAAAAAAACTTACTGCCTCATAATAAAAAATAAGAAAACGGAGAAGACAAATGTAAAACATAATTCCAAAATAAATCTAGGTAGACCAAAATTTTACAATTGCAATCAGAGCCAACCCCAACCAATTTAAGAAAAAAAAAAAAGTGTATGCTAGGACTACCTCCATGCCCTGGCCCTGGCCGACTTCTATTGGCAAAGGAAGCAACTTCCCGTAACCACCCTATTTTTTTTCTTTCTTTCTTTCTTTCTGTTGAGTACTCCTGCGGCCACTTAAATGCTTCCATTCATTTTCCAACAGTGTTACCCTTTTGGAGTTTACTGAATTAAAGATTTATCTACCCATTTCAAATTAACACCTTTTACAAGCTCCTTGATTAAGACTTCAACCAATTATTAAAGAGAGCTTGCATTTTATCACGGCTCCCGCTGCTGCTGGCATTCACAGTAGGTATTATTTTCTCAGGCCTGAGGAACTGATAGAAGGATAAAATGTTCAAATTAAAACATACCAGGTTCAGTGTTTCACTGGAAGGATAAAATGTTCAAAATAAAACATACCTTCACAAAGTCTCTGAGCTCATTGAAACTCGAGTGCTCGCTATAGGGAACACCAAATATCGTAACATTGCCTCTAGAAGTTGGTTTGATCATATCAAGTTTACTTCCAGTAGCCTCTGAGAAAGTCCAGCCTACCAATTAAATAACATGAAAGCAGTGTCCTAAAGAGCATACTACTTAATATCCCCCCTTTCCCCCCAAATAATTCAGGAGAAAAAAAACTATAACTGTAACCAATAGTCCGTACAGTTCCATCATTTGTTTATCACATCCCTATCTATCAGCTTAATCGTTCTGGTCCTGGTCAGAATGCCAAATTTGTTTCTCTTCTAGTTCTATCGTGCTGATATTTTCAACTAATGTTCTTCCATTTATCATATTTCATCCTGCCCCTCTCCCCCTTTTCTTCCAGGATATAATAAACCTATGATAAAACATGCCCAGACCATAATTCTGCTCTCTTTAATTTTTCTTGTAGATCAAAATTTACACATGAATGATTCTGAATATATTGCAAACCTACAGTAACATCTTATCAAGGTCCTTCTACTTCAATATATTTTAATTAAAATTTTACATAAAACTAATGACAGCCTCCTGAACAATAAATAATGCACGTGAATCGGTAAAAGTTTGTTTCCATGTAAGGAAACTAAGAAATGCAACCATCATATGGACACTTCTTAGCAGAAGGACAGATTTAGAATTTTAATAATTTGTGAATAATGTACATCTTCTCGGTTAATTAAGGTCTTAACAGTGCACGTTTTGTAAAGTATAGAATTCAAATAATTAATAAAAACAATTTAACTGATGATACTTTGATTATTAAGTTGCTAGGTCTTAACAGCAAGCAAACCCAACAAGAGGAGAAACCCTTCTGTAATAGCCACGCAGCTCTCATTAACTCTCAGTCGAGGGCTCTTTTCACCCAGACGAAAAAGAAGAGAAACCCAACAAACCCTAGCCGCCCCTCCCCCGCCCCCTTCCTTTCCATTCGCCCCTCCCACCCCTTCTAGGCTTCAACCCCGAGACATCAATACCCTCCTCTCTCTCTCGTCTCTACCTCCTTGAGCGGAGAGAAGAATGAGGGAGAGGGGATTGAGCCAAGCCGACCGGAGCCAAGAGCGCGTTATCGTCAGAGCTTGGAGCGTAGAGTGCCTACGCCCATCTCGATCGGAGCGCGGTGGCTATTGGACGAAAGAAGATCCGGTCGTGGAGAGAGACGGAGAATGAGATAATAGGGTGTTTACGAGTTTAGATAAGTAGGATTAGATGATAGAGTAGTTTAGATAAATTCATGAGAATAAAGGAGTTTAGATCTAGGAATGTGGGGTCATTTGACTCGTTGTAAATACGTTTTTATCAATGAAATCGTTAGTAGGCATTTAAAGCCACTAATCTTAAAAAAAGCAAGCAAACAATGCAGTTATCCAGAAGTACCTGTTGGACGAAAGGCCAAAACTGCATTGAATCTTTGGTTAAGCGTCTCCAAGTATTTATTAAGGTTCTGCAAAGTACCAAAAAGTTTCTGTTACAATAGATGAATTGTGTGCATCATTAAACTAAACCTAAGAAAATATATGGTACCAAAATTCTAGACCTCTAGTCCCAAGAAAGATAGAGGGAGAACATGGAGAGGAGAGCTATGACGAGAATTAGAGAACCTGCCAGATAACTCAGACCAACCAAATGACTCCAGTATTCTTCTCCTTGATGCATCCGTGTATATTGGTAGTATCTAACATTATAAAATGACTCCAATAATTATTAAATAAGGTTCCAATGAAGTGAAGCATCTAAGATATATCAAACTTTAGCTGGATGATTGAACTAATTAGGTTGGCAGGTATTTAGCATGATTTTAAAACTCATGGATGACAGTATCAGATTTCACAGTATGCTACTCATAATAAAAGCTGGGAATTTCTAAACCGGCATGGGATAACAATAATTCCTTATTCAATATTTTGGATTATTTTAGCATTTATTCAATCAGGATATTGTGAATGGATAGATAGTAGGTACAATTTGTCAGTAATAAAATAATTATCTGGAATGGTAGAACTTAGATTTTAAAATAAGCACCTGCAGAGACTGAGAAATTGTAAGATAAACCCTCTCTTTCCCAATGCTGTATGCTCCCACAACTATTAGAGTTTTTGGCTGCTTCTGCAAGTACTTGCGTGTTGTTCTCACAACAAAATCAATTACTTCCTCCTTAGATGGAAACCTGAATTTCGCTTTAAATATTAATGGAAATTATGGTATACACAAGAAAATATTGCAAATCTGATCCAACTGATTTTCATATTTGATATACATCAAATCTTACAACTTTTAACCTTCAAGATGACTGCCTCGACCGTTTTGCACATTTTATGAACGTAAGCTGCATATCATTTGCAAAATTGCTAAGGCAGTAAAGTTCCATACTTCAGCGTGTGGTTTGCAAACAAAAGACCAACATATTTTTGCAAGCAAACCACAATCCAAATAGGAGACTCAAAAGTGGAATCTGGACCAGAGAATAAATTAAAAACATGGACAACTTAACTTTACCTATATTTGGGGTTGCAGTATGTTGTATCAAGGTAGAGGACATTTACATGGTAACCGAGTAGAATGGGATGAGATTGCATGGATTTGGATGCTCTAAAATCACCCGTATGAAGATAAGTTCTTCCATCCCTTAACCGAAGGTGTATCAATGCCGCCCCAGGGCAATGATTTGCCTCTATTAGCATTACCTTAACTCCTTCGATCTCGTACTCCTTGTCAAGCTCTAGTGCACATATATAACTACACAGAACAATTGATAACATTAGGGAGAATTTGATTTGCTGTCCAGGTTATCCATGTTGGATTTTCTCATAAAATATACAGAGTACTTTCACCCATTTGAAATCAAGATAAAACAAGTAATGTTCCATTACTTTCCAACTCCTCTTCACAAAAACTGAGAAGGAGAAACTGATGGGATTCTATACCGTTTGTTCACAGAGAGACAAATGTTGAGTAGACAAGCAGTGATTGAGGTGCAATAAATGGGACCATGGCACCACCTCTTGCTCAAACCACCATAGTGGTCATAGTGAAAATGGCTCAGAAAATAAGCAGAGCACCCTTCTATTGCACCGTAGCAAAATGCATCTACTGTGAAAGGTGTCCCTGCAAAGAATATGACTTTAGCAACAGTAATGCACGCTGTGGCTATAAACCAAATAAGGTATTTCAAAGTAAAATTAGTTACAGATAAAATGTCAAATTAGAAACTTACCAGGGATTTTTTTATAAAAAGGACAACTACGTGACTGCACAATTGCCGGCTTTTTCCCCTTCTCAAATTCTTTCTGGTTTAATCCAAAAACAGCCCATTGCTCCTTTTCATTTTCACTCTTTTTTCTCTTTCTATTCTCCATGGAAACCCTAGATTCGGATGAATCTGCAGCCCCCGATTTTTCAATCCCCCACATTTGCAATAGATTCTTTTGTACAAATAATCCATTTTTCTTCTTATTCCCCATCAAGCTCGAATAATCGGATCCACCTGAATAAAACTCTGAAGCAAATTCGCTCAACATATTGGGTCGATCGTTACCCGATCGCGGTTCGGATGTGGATTCTGCTTCGTCGGATGAGGAACCATTGAGCAATCCATTTTCGTCCCCATCTTCGCAGAAGAAGGGGGAATCCTCCGCGGTAATCTCGAGGTCCATCGGATGGGTTCGGATGATTGGCGCCGTGCTGGTTGGCTCCGGTTTGAAAGGGACGGCGGGAAAGGGAGCAGCAAGGAGAACCGAGGAAAAGTTGATATATGGACTCGGTGTATTACAGTATTTGGACATAGTTAATGAATAAGAGGGGTGTGGGTCACCCTCTCTGGGATAAATGGGGCCCGATGTAAGAGGATTTGGTGTTTCGAACTACATCATTCCGAGCGTGGTTGACAAGTACCCGAGTTAGTACGACTTCGTTTAACGAAACTTTTGTGGTTAGCATTTAAAAATTTCGGATGTAAATGTCCAATTGCCAAAAAAAAAAAAAAAAAAACTCATGGCTCGCTTAAGCTCGATAAAAACAAGTGAGCCATGCTACGTTTTTAGTTCGAACTTTAATGTTAGCACGTTCAAAACAAGTGAGCCACGAGCTACGTTAAGGTTGGCTCGTTGCCATTCGGATGATAAAAAGTACGTGGTTCGTGGCTCACTCGGTTTGAAAATGAGCGAGCTATGGGTCAATTTTCTAGCTTGAACTCTTAACGTTAGTTCGCTCGTTTAGCTCATCTCAACTCAGCTTCTTGCCAATTTTAATTAAGTGTGCTCCAGAGGAGAGGAGGGGAGGAAGAAGGTGTGGTAATCGGAATCATATTTACTTGCTCCATAACATTAAATTTTACAGGAGAGATGAGGGGAAAAGAATGGAGATAAAATGAACTCTATATACAAATTATTCAAATTTTGTAACCTCTAAATCAGAATGTAGTCTCCCTTTCCCTTCCTTCCTCTCTTTCTTTGTAGAGTACAATCTTAGAGTAAATAGTCATACTAGATTCGCGCAACTTTTAAATAATGCAGAGTCTAAGTTTTAATATTATTTATAGATGTGGAGACCTAGTCCGCGTAGCATTTAATTTTTTCTTTCCGCGAATCAAAATTTTGTCTTGTACATTTTTTAAAAATTTGTCAAAGTATTTGAAGTTATTATTGACGTGATTTTGTTGTTGTTATTATAACACGCAAATATAGAAAAACAAATAACATAACTATAAAAATATACAGTAGCAGTACTCTACGAATAACACAAATAACAACAAATAAAATAATCTAAAACTATTTCGACAATGGAGTATACTCCTAGTAGGCTTTCAAAACCTCTGTGGCCGCCCACCCTCACGGACTGGCAAGTGATCCTGATCCAACAAGATATTAATTTGCCTCTGCGACACCTACCATTAGTCTCCCTTCGAACTATCATTTTATATTTCACTTTTTTGAAACCTTGTCAGTGGCTGACAAGTGATTTTTTTTTTATATTTCACTTAAACCTACTAAATTTAACTTATATCAAAAGTAACCGAAAAAAAAAACTTACCCTAAACTTGCAAGGGACTTCGCAACAAGTCCAAAAAGTAAAAAGGTGAGTGGGGCTAACTTTCTCTCTCTTCAACTGTTTTTATGATCAAATGGATACGCAGACTTAGTTTGCACACTCTCAAGTATTGTATTGAAAAAAACCGACCGGTTCAGAATTGGACCGGACAACCCGCGAACCTGATCCAGACCTATCCGGAATAGAGTTCATGGTTTTTAGCATGGTTTTTGGCCGGCTCATTGCTACCTGCGTCTAGCATGATTTTTGGCCGGCTTTTTCCACTAGATCCAGAGTAGACCGTGTGAACCGTGTGAAATTTTGAAAATTTTGAGAATAACAGACCATTTCAAATGGACGTCTCCATTTCGGAAAAAGCCAACCAAAAACCTCATCCTTCTCTCATTAAAAATTTGAGCATTAAATGGACGTCTCCATTTCAGAATAAAATGGACAGAGTTTGAGCTTCAAAATTTTTGAAAATAACTAGTATTTCCCCCCCTAAAAAAACCTCCATAAATTAAACCTCATCCTTCTCTAATTTTCACATCAAATTCTCATTATTCTCAATCTCTCATGCTCTCATACTCTCATTATTCTCAAACTCTTGTTATTTTCATTATTCTCAAATTTTAATTTCATTATTCCAAACAAAAAAAGATTTAGTTGCAAATTTATTTCATTCTACAAAGGCGCAAACGGAATTATGAAAGTCTAGGCACTTCGGCACCCCCCGCAAGATTTGAAGGTTAGATTTATTTTTTGTTAGATTTTGTAGAGTAATTTAAAATTTGAATTGAATGTTATATTTATTTTATGTTAGATTTAGTTTATGTTAAATTTATTTTTTGTTAGATTTTGTAGATTAATTTAGATTTTAAATTAAATATTAAATTTAGTTTATGTTAGATTTACTTTTTTAGAGTAATTTCAAATTTAAATTAAATGTTAGGTTTAGTTTATGTTAGATTTATTTTTGTAGAGTAATTGGACTCTAAAATTGAATGTTAGATTTATTTTATGTTACATATGTTAGATATATTAGATATGTTGGATTTAATTTAAAATTTGGTTTTATGTTAGATTTATTTGATATTATTATATTTATGTTAGATATGTTAGATTTATTTTGAAATTCGGATTTATACTAATTTAAATTTTAAATTCGGATTTTTTTTTATTTTAATATGTTAGATTTATTTTTAATGTGTTAGATCTATTTTTTAAATATGTTAGATTTATTTTGAATATGTTAGTTTTATATTTCAATAGGTTAGATATGTTAGATTTTAATATGTTATGTTAGATTTATTTTTAAATTCGGATTTTTAGTAATTTAATTTTTAAATTCGGATTATTTTGATTTTAATATGTCAGGTTTATTTTTAAATAGGTTAGATTTATTTTTAAATATGTTAGATTTTAGAGGAGGGTTCAAATGCCTCCATTTTTTGTGCCTCCACCATGCCTCCATATTTTAAAACTTTAATAACTCAAAATTTAAAACTTAAAAGTCAAAATAAAACCGTTGGATATGATCTACATCATTTTATCTATACACGTGTAAAAAATTATGACATTTCAATTTTGTTTTGGTTGTCATCGAGAGCTTGTAAAAAACGTACTAATGTGGACAATTTCTAGACGTTGATTTTTCAACTTATTAATTCACATAAAAAAAAAATCGAAATGTGATAATTTTTTATGAGCACAGAGATAAAATGATGTAGATCATATCCAACGGTTTTATTTTGACTTTTAAGTTTTAAATTTTGAGTTATTAATGTTTTTAAAAATGGAGACATGGTGGAGGCATGAAAAATGGAGGCATTTGAACCCTCCTCTAGATTTTAATATGTTATGTTAGATATGTTGGATTTTATTTTAAATTTGGTTTTGTTAGATTTATTTTGAATATGTTAGATTTATTTTTAAATTTGTTAGTTTATTTTTAAATAGGTTAGATTTATTTTGAATATGTTAGATTATTTTTAATATATTATGTTAGATTTATTTTTAAATAAGTTATATTTATTTTTAAATATTTTTAAAAATGTTAGATTTATTTTAATTTCGGATTTATTTTTAATTAGCACTAATTATATTCAAAATTAGAATTATATGTTAGAAACCCATAAAAATGCAAACCATACATAGATGCACCCATTGTAATATTTCTAACAACACTATTAAATTAGATTAAATAGATCTCAAATTCAAATGTTGAAAATTTTGGTTTTTTTTTTAACCCGAGACATTGAAGAGATTATATGTTACAATTTGTTGGATTTTATTTTAAATTCAGTTTTATGTTAGATTTATTTGATATTATTAGATTTATTTTTAAGTTCAGATTTATTTTAAATAGATTAAATAGATCTCAAATTCAAATATGTATAATTCTAATTCTAACAACCCGAGACATATTTTTTTTTTAATATGTCCAACCCGAGACATGGTTTTTTATTAACCCAACACTGTTATAATTCTACAACACCATTTCGGTATTGGACATTTTTAAATTTGTTTTGAACCCGAGACCTTGAAGAAACTTAGATATTTGTTAGAATTATTTGTTAGATTTATTTATTAGATTTATTTTTCATATGTTAATTTTAATATGTTGAAGAAATGACATCTCCTCCTCGCGGACGAACAGTTGAACAAATTGCGGAGTCCCTTGGAAACAATATATTTGAAGAAATTTCTAATTATTATCCACAAAATCCTAACTCTCCTCCACCACCGTATTTTGTTCAAGATAGTAACTATTATCCACAAAATCCTAACTCTCCACCACCGTATTATTCACAAAATCATAACCCTACATATAGTGGAGCAGGAGCTACTGCTTCTAACTCATCGAGTCAATACACCATCTCACCTTCATAGTGTAACCCTGATCAAAGTCATGGACTACCACCGTGTTGCCCGATCTCACCCGCCACACAGTCTCCTTCATCAAGTGTCCCGCCGTCACCAACTGAAGCTGAACCAACAGAAAAGAGGAAGAGGAAAAGCTCAACACCCAAATGCGAGGCTAGTTGGTGGTGTTTTTATGAGGTGACCAAAGATCCTGAGGGTGTCGTGCTCACTGAAAGATGTTGTTGGTCCCTGAGACACCTAGAGGAGGGGGGGGGGGGTGAATATGGGGCCTTTAAAATTTTAAATCTAAGTACTTTTAACTAACGCGTGTATGTGTTACTCTTGGCGGAAACAATAATAACTTTAAACTAAAAAAGTGTGCGTAAAAATAAATAGAAGAGTTAAGAGGCACTTGACACGAGAGTTGTTTACGGAGTTCGGCATTAACACCTACGTCTCTAGGGCTCGCGACCTTCGAGATGGCGCGCCTTTCTTTACCCAATGAGAATGGAGTACAAAGTGGAACTGGTAAGCCTTTACAAAGCTTGGGAAGTCACTCGGACCGAGCACGGAAATGGCTCACGAGCACTAAAGGCTCTAATACAAGAAGCGAGCATACAAAGGCTCTAAAACAACAAGGCGAGCACACAAAGGCTCTAGGGTTTGAGTAAACAAGAGATCTCACACAAATCACTCTAATTCTTATACGATATTGAGTGTGGTGGAGTAAGATTGAGATTGTTGAATGGATATTGAAGTTTGATGCACATGCAACAATGAAGATTTCTAGATCTAAAAAGAATACGAAATATTGCAATTGGGGGTGGCTAGATCCATACTTCAAACCTAGATTTTGATTCTATTTATAGAGAGAGAAACAAAATAAGGTAACTGGCATCAACCTTTGCAACGGAAGATTAGGCGTTGCAACGGTTAACCCCAGATAGCAGGTTTGGCTGCTCTGGAAAACTCTAACGCTTATAAGCGTTACAACGGTGGTCACAATGGTTGTCTCTAGAAGTTTTGAGATCCGAAATTGATTTATTTCATTGCAACAGTTATTTGAGCGTTGCAACGAATTAAATCTATTTTGCTGCGTATTTCGGTATTGAATTAAACCGTTGTAAAGCTACATTAAACCGTTGTAACGGTTTGTCCAAATTACCTCAATCTCAATCTTACTTTACCAATTTTACAGATATCTAAACCTAATCTTGAGGTGATAATTCTAAGTCCAATGCTTGATTCTTCATGACTCATCCTTTATTAGTATAGCAATTGATCATGCATCATTGATGTATATTTAGCAACTTATCGTCATGAACCTGCATAATATCTCAAGACAAGAAACTGTAAAATTCAACAAATATATGTTTTGCAAATCTAGTCAAATAGACAAGTAAATTATTGCACAATCCAACAATCTCCCCCTTTTGATAATTTGCAAAACATATATCTCAAGTGCTTATAAGGGCAAATTATTCACTTATCCTACTCGTGCCGCACACATAATCGTATACCTAAATGTGATTGTGTATGCATCCGAAGTAGAAACATGAATCATTTGTCCTCACAAACTGACTAATTACATATTTTACATATGACATATTTTTTATTTTTATAATAAAGAGTAAAATGGGTACATTATAAATTTAAAATGAGCTTTAATAGAAAAGATAACAAATTTAAATTTGTGAGTTTTTTTAATTTAAATGAGAAAATTTAATATTATAATTTTTTTTAGAAAGAAGAATATGTAATTTCGAGATTTTGAGGGGAATACTTGAGATTCCCCCAATTTTTAAACACATCAGCAACTCCAACGGTTTTAGTCAGATCCGTAATTTGAACAAAGATTTGTCTATATATTTAATTAATATCGTGCATTTTCTCAAATAAAAAAATCGATTTCATTTGTTGTGCAGGCACTATATGAGTTGCTGATTGCATTATCGGTCAGGACCCACCACATAATTAATTAATTTATTAAAATCAGTTCTTAATATTTTGGGAGTTTTCAGCGAAAATACAAATTCGATACTTCATTTTTCAATATTTAATCAACACAAAACCACAACCTTAAAAAAACTATATTCAATCGACACTGACAGGTTGTCTGGACTTTCAACCTTTGTTTCTTTCGGTATGGCAGAGATGATGGTACTCCAATCAGGAACACCAATATAATTTTAATTCTTAATTATCAACTTTGAATATGTAACTTTCCTCGTATAAAGTAATTTTATTTTGTTGGATATGATTTTCAATTCTTAATCATTATCTTGATCAATGGTCAAATATAGATTGTTCCTAATTTCTAGTCATTTAGGAGGCGTTTGCTATCTCAAATTTCTCCGGTAAAAAGGTGGAAGAAAGCTTCTTCTAGAAGACAATTGTTGGTTGGAAGAAGAGGTTAATGAAGAGGACCAAAACTCTATCTAAGGGTGTTAACGAGTACACTAAGGGTCAGATGGAAGTATTTTCATATCCGTATCCGTTACAAATTATTCTTATCCGTATTTTATCTTTATCCGTTATAAATTATCTTATCTGTATCTTACCCTTACCCGTTATGGTTGTCGGATAACGAAAAGGTAGCGGGTAAATAATGGATAATACTAATATAATAATTATTTTTGTTATTTATTAAATAAAATATTAAAACATATACATTCATTTCACACAAAGTATAGTATTTTATTGAAAAAAAAATATGATCATGCTAAGCGCTAATAAACCAATTAAAGTACTATTTTCAATGCTTATTAGTATATATAATATATATATTTTTTATAATTACCCGATCGAATAACGAATACGAAATAGGCTTTACCCATACTCATAACGAAAAAAAATCTTTACCCGTACCCGATAAGTTTACGGAAAAAAAATCTTACCCGTACCCATCTTATTGGATACGTTATGGGTTGGGTAAACAGATAAAAGGGTGTCATTGACACCCCTAACTCCACCTTTACTAAAAAAATACCATTTATTTTGCTTTCTTTTATTTATTTAATCATTATCTTATAAATAATTACATTATTTATTTAACAACAATAATAGTATATATTACTTTTTATACTATTTGTATTATGTTTCATATCATCAGTACAAAATATTATTATAATAATATATTATCACTCAATAGTCAATATACTATTTATGTACTATAATAATTTTTACTGCTCGATATATTATTATTACTTTGACTACTAGGTTTGAAGTCTCACATTACTTCGGCTCGTTTAGTTTGATTTTTTTATGGGTATATTTCGTAATAAAATAGAAGATACAAAGTATTGTAAATTTTATGTAAAACAGATGTTAATTGAAAATTGTATATGTGTTTTAAAAGTGCATTCACCAAAATTTGAAAGTTTACGTAACTGCATATTTACCAATTAGAGTTGTGCATAATTATTTCAAATAAATTTTAGTTAGAATATACTTTTCTAGACTAATCAGGCAATCAATCATAAACACATACATTGCTTTGACCGGACTGTTCAACCAATATAAAACTACTGACAACTTTTTCTTGTAATATTTGGAAGTAAAATATTTAATATACCTTTTTTTCCTGTATATTTAGACAATATAGAATAAATAAATTATTTTTCAACAATGAACTATTTTTAATCACATTTCATAAGGTAAGTGATCTGAAAATCAAACAAACTATTTATTATTTATTATACAGACTACAGGTAAATTTTGTAAACTCAATTTATTGAGAGAAAGTATAAAATCTATTTACAAACAAATTAAACAATAAGTTTTATTTTACAAAAACAATATTCTCTGAGTTAATATCACACCGAGGTATCTTTTTTCCAACATAAAGATACCAAACATACATTTCTTTAAAAAATATCTCTTCTTTCACTTAATTTCGAGAGTATCAAACGGGTCATTAATTAACAATAACACTTACAAATTTTTATTATTAATATATGTATATGTATAAATTATATATATATATATATATTATTTTTTTTTTTAAAGTTGAGGGTGGCTCGAACTCTAAAGTCATAGTTTTACAATTTTTGTTCGTAGCTAACCGTGCTACCGCCGTATAAATTATATTTCAATTGTCAAATTCTAAAGTTATAAATTCCAACTAAATTAACAAATAAAATGACTGAAAGAAACAAATAATTAAAAGAGTAAACGGGGTTAACGACTTCAATGTAGAGGGTAGACAGCCGCCAAAAAAGAAAATGGAAAGAACAAAAATAAGGAATAGAAGGCATAGAACGTAGCTAGATTCGCACAGCTGTCTTCTTTTTACCGATCTTCGTTCTTTCTTTCTCCCATCTCTCTCTTCCTTCCATATCGCCATCACCCGCACGAATTTTGACGCTTCCAGACGGCGGTCGGTTGCTCTCTCTCTTTCTCCCCTCTTTCTTGGAGAGAGAAGCCAGGACCTCTTTCCCTTCGTAAATATACGTCCAAGAAATTTGCCCTTTTTCCTCCCTTTCTATTAAGAAAGCATACTTCACCTACCACCAATTTCTCTTCCGGGCATCAATCACATCGGACTTCGAAGAATCGCTTAAAAAAATCAAATATGAAGACTAATCAGTTGCAAACAAGCTAGAAGGAAGGAAGAATCGGCGTAAATCGGACGGTGAGTCTCTCGAGAATCAAGTTCTTTCCCCCAAAACCAAAACTCATCCAGTCGGTTTGGAAAATTGCGCAAAATCGGATCTCGTAGGCTGCCGATAGATTTTCCAAACCATGATGGCAGCAATGGCTGTTTCTTGCTATGGTAGAAGGTCCTAGTTATAAGTTAAGGTAATAAAATAGGTGGGTTTGGGGGATGAGGGGGGGAGGCCTCCCCTCACTCCGTTCCTGCCTTAGTTGCATGATGATAAATATTGAGCAACCTTGAGCTGTTGTCGGATAGGCAAGAACAATTTCTTATTAATATACTTCCCAACAAATTTGCTTGTGTTGGGAACAAAATGCACCTTTCTTAATGAGTTCCCAAGTAAATCTATTACTACCTTCACTACTCTTTTATATGAACTAGTGAACTACCATTATTGTTTGTTCAGTAACTCAAGAGAGTTACAATAATTGCTACTTTAGGGATGAATTTATACAGAAACAAAAACAATTAATGTCTTGAAGCTAAGGCAAAAATAATGTGGGTGTCAGATTTGGCAAAGCAACTGCTATCCTTTTATTTTAGTTTCCATTTGCTAAGACTTGCTTATTCTCTGTAACAAAACAGGTTTTTCTGTCCTTGATGTTTACTGGGCTGCTGTAGCATAGAGCTTGGATTGGCTATTTAAAATTAAGTAGTTTGTTCTGTGCTAGAAAAGCTTATGCAAAGGAGATTTACCAATTTTAAAAGAGAAATTCTAATAAACTTTCTATTCAATGGGAGAGTGGGTTGTTGGAGCTTTGATCAACATAGTTGGGAGCATTGGCATAAACTTTGGTACCAACCTTCTGAAACTGGGACATGATCAGGTAGCTTTTTGTACACTTTCTTTTTAACACCAGTGATTAACACATCAGGAACTTTATGAGATTTAATTTTCCTGCGTGATCCATCTTTATTTTTTGGGCAGAGGGAAAAGCTTTCCACTCAGAGTATTGATGATGGCAATGGAAAACTTGCATTGAAACCAATAATGCATTTTCAGACTTGGAGAATAGGTGCTTCCTCTTTTTTTTTTTTTTTCCTTTTGGGTGTAAATTTGTAGAATAGGTAAGCACTAGCTTATGTTGAGAAGGGCATTTTCTTGAGCCAGATTGCAACAAATATTATGAGATTGAAATATACTATTGATGATGTAGGTATTCTCTTTTTTGCACTGGGAAACTGCCTCAATTTCATCTCCTTTGGATATGCTGCACAGGTTTAGTTTCTTTATCATATAATTAGGCCATGTTTGGTTGTACGGGAAGAGGTGGAGTAAACCCCTCACTCCACACTTAAGCTACCAAACGAGAAGTAAAATAAAATGAGTAAGATGGAGTAAGAGGTGAGTTAATCTGAAGCAAGCTACTCCACCTCTTCAGGCGGATTAATTTACTCTACACTTACTCCTTAAGTAGGGCCCACTATCATAGGTAGAGATTTATTTCCCAACATCTTACTCCATACAGATTAATTTAAGCCATGACTTAAAGCAAAACTCAATCCTCCTTAAATTTAAGTAGCAACCAAACATTACCTTACTCTTTAATTTTCTAGAAATGTAATTGCTAAATGTATGGAAGTTGCATGAGAAACTGTTAAAACTGCAAATTTTCTGTTGTCTCCTTAACAAAAACATCAAATAATGTTCGTTATCTTGGTTCCAAATTCTAACTGTTTTGTATGAAATCAGGAAAAACCTATTAAATTTAATCAATATTTTACTATTTTCTTCACAATATAAATTATATGGTGTGGTTTGTTGCAGTCTCTTCTTGCGGCTCTGGGATCTATTCAGTTTGTATCCAACATTGCATTTGCTTATTTTGTTTTAAACAAGACCGTGTCAATAAAGTATGCCATCACTTTTTATGCTGTTCAAACTTGTTGTAATATGATTTTAGTTGTGTTTATATTTTACTTGTTTGGCAAGTTCTTCCCAGTATATTGAGTTTTTTGAGGGGTACACATGAAATTAATGTGCATATACACCGCCATTTAGATAAATGATGCTTACCTTGAAATTTTCAGGGTCATGACGGCGACTACTTTCATAGTATGCGGAAACATATTCTTGGTTTCCTTTGGGAATCACCAATCACCTGGTATTGACTATTAATTGTACGACGCATGGCATTGTCATTTTTTTTGTTTAGCTCAGTAAATCCAGTAATTCTTTTTTTTTTCTGATCAGTATATACGCCAGAACAGTTGATCGCAAAGTATAGCAACTTGGTTTTTGTTCTCTACTGTCTCTCTTTGGTTTTCATTGTTCTGCTCAACCACTACCTCTACAGGTAAGCTATTTTGTTTGTGCCAAATTCAATCAATACTAGTGGACTGACTGTAGCAAATATAGTTTTTTAGTTCCAAAAGGCAAAAGAGAAAAGAATTGCCTTTTAATTCCAACCAGAGAAATCAAAGAATCTGCTTTGTAAAAACAAAGGACATCCTGTTTATGCATAAATTCAATGAGCAATCATCTAAAACATATGCAGACAGGGAGAAGCTATTGTGTCGGCTGGTGGGAATGAAATAAGTGCATATTGGCGTACACTTCTACCTTTTTCATATGCTGTAGTATCTGGTGCCGTCGGCTCCTGCTCCGTTTTGTTTGCTAAGTCCTTGTAAGCTATACTCAACTACACAGAATACACAAAACAGAATAACTGAAAATTAATTTATTAACTGTTAATTCCTTTCTTCATAATGTAGATCAAATATGTTGAGATTGACAATGGGAAGTGGATATAGCCTCCAAAGCTGGTTCACTTATTCAATATTTTTGTTATTTTTGAGCACGGCAGGATTTTGGGTAGGTCGTCCTACATTAAGTACATTGTTACCATATTTTTTGTGTAACTTCACCATTTATTCTTTTGCATTTGGCAATTTTCCTTTTCTAATTATGAGTACCTAACATATTGATGAGATATATTATTTTGAGGTATGTTAAACTGATTACGCAGTAAATAATATAAAATCTGAGGATTATTCAATAACCGTTGTCAAATTTTATGGACATACTAAATTCTTTCTTCCCCGTGCGTTCTTAAATGTACTCCTTTTGTGTCAGATGACAAGGCTGAATGAAGGGCTATCTCTATTTGATGCGATATTGATTGTACCAATGTTCCAAATTGCATGGACCTTCTTCTCTATTTGCACTGGATTTGTTTATTTTCAGGAATACCAGGTTTGTCTGTTTGTGTACATGTGTATAATACTTTGAATAAAGACCCTCAGCTGTAGTAGACCAACTCCGTATTAACCAATACAGTCCCTGATTGTCAATCCAATTTAGAAAGGAAATCCTAACACTCCAAAACTGGCTGTGAATCACCTGTTTTATATAGGTGCATTTCATTAAGACTAGGATTTTTGCAATATCTTCTTTTCTGTGATGTTCTAGACAAAATGTTTGAAAATTTTGACAGGTATTCAGTGCCCTTAGAGCAATAATGTTTGTACTTGGCATTTCATTTGTTTTTGTCGGGATCTCCTTGCTAGCGCCAGATGATGCCAAAGGTACACACATTATACACATAGTTATTGTTGGAAAAAATCGGCATCTTTTTGGTATAATATCAAGTATAGCTTCCTAATACTCAAAATTACCATATGCAATCTTGTAAATGAGAGGTCATGCATGCATAGACCACAGACAAACTATTTTGTGTATTTTACAAAACATAAAATATATTTTCATCTCAGTGCCTTCCAGCTGTTAGATTGGCAAATTATCCCTGGGAAGAAAGGATGGGTGCCTTGGCCAGTTTTCTTTTTTTAGAAATTAGGAGATCAGGATATCTGAAATATTTTTCTACCAGGTGAAATGGTGCATGAGATTTATTTCATTTTTCAGCCGAATGCTGGATATTTTTAGGGTTTTTAGACACAAATGAAATTTCTTTCTCATTTATATTAAAAACACTACACTATATTTGATTGGTTTATCAGTAAACGAGATCAAGGATTCTTCCATGGCTAATCAAGTTCCAGCAACTGACGTAAAAGGGTAATTATTTGACACTTCATATGCTAAATAGTATGTATAATACAGTGGATCTATAGGATGAGATGCAGTAAAAAAAATAAAAATCTTATTATGGGTTGCAGGCTCTCTAAGCTTCTTACGGAAGAAACTGAAATACATGATTTGAAATCCTTAATGATTGCTGTAGCAGAGAAAGCACGATCTGTTCTATTCAAGGCGAAGGTGTTTTCTCTTTCCTTTGTTTTCTCTTTACAGTATTTCCTCAGAAGTCACTAGTATGTGTGTGCACCAAGAATTCTGGATTCTTTACATAAATGCTGTGTAGCTAGAAATTGTAGAACATATATATATATATATCTTGCACAGACAAAGTCAAGGCGCCATGACATGACACGCATACGAACTTTGCGACATGCCTATTTCAAAAGGTCCAGGACACGACAGACCTACACGTGGGGTGCTGACATCATTGTTTAATAGGTACATCATGGCTAAGATAATGTAGCAATATACCAAATGTATAGCATTTATGTAAAGAATCCTATAATGCTTGTGCGTGTACTTCTATGAACCATGAAAGATAACGACCCTGCCCTCTTTTTCCTTTTTCTAACTCTTCGCCAACAACTGCTCCTTCCTCTCCACTTCTCTCAATGATAATGGAGAAATGAGGGTAAATTTGGGTATATTTTGTAGAACATCAGAAGTACTCCATTCACGGCTTAAAAAGGGTTATGTGCAACAAGTTTTGAGGTTTTGTTAAGAACAGAAAAGACAATTCGATGAGAAACTTGCAATTTTTTCTTCTTTTTTACATTTTCTGTTGGCAGTGGTTTCATGACAATTCAATCTCTTGCAGTCAACATGCTCGTTATCATTAGGGATGAGTGATGAGCCATTGGGTGCATCATCAGTACTTGTGATGCCTATGGTATCATCACGTACCACTGGATTCAGGGGTGCTACATTATTTGATCGATCTAAGTTTGTTCCTTTACGGAACTCTGAAGATTGGGGCCGTTTTTCCCTTGATGAAGATGACAGTGGAGATGATTTAGACAATTCAGATAATAGATCCTTACTCCCATAGCAAGATCAGAATAATGAAGTGACATCATTTATTTTTTTCCCCCCCTTTCTATTCTTTGGGGAGGGAACTCGACTTTTAGTATAGATTCATTGTATAGAGGCAGTGTTCTGTTATACGGTATAGTTTAGGAATGTCATTCTTTTATTATATCATTGCTGAAATGGCTGTGGGCTGGCCCATGTCTCTGTCATGGCCTTTGTGGTGTGATTCTTTTGGTGTTGCACCAAAAATACTTGTATCTTGATAAAAATATTATATGTTTCCTCATATAATTAATTTGCTGAAATGTACGCGGTTGTTCCATTTTGTATAACTTTAATGTACACGTATGAGCACTTGAATTAAGGATAAGATTCTACAATTTCTAGAGGATAAGCCTCCATGTTTTCTTAATATAGTTGCTATGCATTACAAAATCAGTAGCTCAAATTTTGAATTAAGAATAAAGATTGCTTTTAGGATGAATGATGAAACATAAATTGGATTTTGTTTGCATTAGTTAGCCAACAGAAGGAAAAAAAGGGCAACAGAATTTATTTTACCATTTGAGTAAAAAAATAAAATTGACAAATAAGAGAACTTACACTGAAATTATTGTTTATGCTGGTGACTGATATTTACTTGACTAACACTATTTTTTGAACTAATTCCGATGAGAGCTCACTTCATTTTAATCGAATAGAATTGAATGGAGATGATTATAAAAAGCATAAAATAATGAAGAATTGAGAAGAGTTCACACTTGAAGGATAGCAATAGGCCCATCCCATTTTTCTATTCACTATGTTTGCCATGAACATAAGGCACTCCTTCGGATCAGTGCATAGATTAGTGGAGATAACTGGTGCGAAGGAGAGGTGAGTCTGTGATATTTATTGGTAGCCAATGTTGGATTGTACTTCATATCCGTTATTGTTTGCCTGTATGTTTGGTGATAGAAGAAATCGTCTAATTTTAATCAGATTATACACCAGCAAAATTCAAATTATCGATGTAAATCGTTTAAATTTTGATCGATTGAATAATGATAAAATCTTGTCATAAAAAAAAAAAAAGCAGATATAGGTTGTTTGAAGGATGAGTTGGTGCTGGTTCAGTGTTAAGTAAAAATCACAGCAAATAAAAAAATGATCGGAATACGCCGATCTCGTAATACTGCATATGAATACGCCGAAGCTTGACATCCAAAATCGTCATGTCCTGCGTTTAAAAAAGGAATCCACAGTATATTATAGAGTTAACACACCCAAATTTAAACTTTAAAATTAAACCAAAAAAGTAAAGTACCTCGCGAGAAGCTAGTGAGACTCGGTGATCGCAATGTGGCATCCATGAAAGAGGACTGAAATGCTCCGTGCTAATAGTGGCGATCGGCTCATCATCAGTAGCTAGTACCGGCTGAGGTCGAGTCCTAGGCCGTCCTCTAGCCATTCTAATTTCATAACAATTAACGGTAAATATAAGTCGATTCTTATGCTAAATTATGCTAATTTTAGTATAATATACTCATGCAAATTATGCTAAATTAAGCTAATTATACTAAAATATAATAAATTAAGCTAAAATATGCTAAATTATGCTAATTATGCTAAAATGTGCTAATTATACTAAATCATACAAATTATGCTAAATTACGTTAAATAGGCTAAATTAAGCTAAAATATGCTAAAGTATGCTAAATTATGCTAATTATGCTAAAATGTGCTAATTATGCTAAGTTAAGCTAATTATACTAATATACACCAAATTATGCTAAATATGCTAAATTGCTAAATAGGCTAAATTATGCTTATGCTAAGTTAAGCTAATTATACTAAAATATACCAAATTATGCTAAAATATGCTAAATAGGCTAAATTAAGCTAAAATATGCTAAATTATGCTAATTTGTGCCAATTATGCTAAGTTAAGCTAATTATACTAAAATATGCTAAATTATGCTATATTAAAGTAAATTATGCTAAATTATGCTATTCATGCTAAATTAAAGTAAATTATGCTATATAGGCTAACATATACTAAATTATGCTTAATATGTTAAATTATGCTAAAATATGCTAAATTAAACTAATAAAAACTAATTAACACAAATTAAAACTAATTGAGAACTATATTATACTTGGTACATTTCTAACAATTTCTATCAATTTACAACTATATTGGACTTCAAATAAATAAAAAAAAAATGAACTTACTTGCAAATGTGAGAAGAGGAGGAAAATATTTAGAGAAAGAGAGAAAGTGAGGAGAGAGAGTGTGAATTATGTGAGAATGAGATTTTGAAAAAAAATAGAATCTTTGCCATTCTTTTATAAACACCCGGACCGACCATTTTTTAGCCAGTTGGGAAAAAAATTGAAACCGGTCAAAAAATAGCAGGTTTGGACATTTTTAAAAATACCCAGCTAAGCTGGGTATAATTAATATTTTTTATTCAATTTTGGATATTAATAAAATATCAGCTGTCTCACGACCGAATTTTTAATTTATCTATCCCGCATTTAAAAAAAAATAACAACACTATATCTAAATATTTGTCTAAGAACGAAATGAAAAAAAAATCCGATTGTGTGTTCATGTGTTCAACCTAAAAACACACGTTTAGACGGTATAGAATTATCAAATATTTTATTATTCAAAATCAGATTTTCTCTAATTAGCTATATGAGTGTACATTACTCGTAAACGATCTTTTACTATTTTATATTGCTCCCTATATTTTTATTTTTTTGAAAAACTTGGCAGGAGCTGCCATTCGGATTCGCACTCATAAAATATCCTCTTAAATATTTTTTTTTAAAACTTAAAAAAAATATAATAGGTAAGTGTGCGCTTTATTATAATTAGTTTTTGCAATAACCAAATGTGAAGTATGCAATGATTGTGTGTATTTTAGAGGTTGTTTCAAAATAAATTGTGAGTTTCAAATTCCAACGATTTGCAACCGAGATTTGTCTGTAAGGTTTTTGGAAACCCACGCGAATTTAAATGTTGTGCTTCAAGTTTCATAATGACAAATGTTTATTATGTAATAATTAGGTGTGTATTTTACAATAGGTAAATGAACATTTTGATGAGTCTGAATAAGATTTCTGAGAGTTCAAAACAACTCAATAATTTTGTCTAATTTTAAATGGATAAGTGTACATTCTAAAATTAATTAATTATTTATTTAAAGTACGTAAAAAGTTAATGAAAAATATTTTGTAGATGATCAGTTGAAGGATAATTAATATGAGAAGGAATCCAATTACAACATTTGTAAGTTACAACATCTTATAACAATTCAGTATTACGATTTTAAAAGTCCAAACAGTCGATCCAAACCGTTCAACATTATCACTATATTAAAATGTGCTTGGAGATCAAATTTTATATTTTTTTTATTTTTTTTACTATTTATTAAGTATTTTACAAAACCGTTGTTTTTAGACAATTCTATACCACTAAAAAACAATAATTTTGTAAAATACTTAATAAATAGTAAAAAATTCAAAAAAATATAAAATTTGATCTCCAAACACATTTTAATATAAATATCATGTTAAACGGTTTGGACTTTGAAAATCACAAAATTGAATTGTTGTAAATTACAAATGTTGTAAGTGGATCCCTCCTCAGTTAATATATAACCTAAAATTCATTCGGTCTACAACTGTTGTTCGCATACAAATTAATGCGACGTTGAAACTTAAAATTTTCCTAATTAAAAAAAAGATTAATAGCTTAAAATATTAGAAAATTAGAGAAGTGAATTAATTCATAGTATTGGTATTATGTTTTCAAACCAAAGAATTGTTATAAGCTGAAGAATGACACACCTGGTCCATAATCCAGTTTATGGTGCACAACTGAAGACAGTACACAATAATTAATGTGAACTGAACCATAATTTTAATATAGGCGATTATAGATACATTACATCTTTAGAGACATAAGTTTAACATTCCTAAAAAATATCTTGTAAAAAATTAAAGAAAATTAATGCCACAGTTAACAGTCTATTACAAATGCACTATTGTTTCTAAAATTCGCATTGACGTTGCCCCGCTGCTTACTTTTGTGGCAGCGACCGTAGCGACTTCTTCAAAACAAATAAAGACGTGCTACTTAATAGATACCAATTACCAAGTTTCAAATTTTCAATAATTGTCAGGAACGAAATTTCCTAACTTTGAATCCGTCTTAATTCCATCAATAAATAATAAACAGCATCCACTAACCAGTCTCTGAACAAGTATCCTCTCCATTACTGTAAAAGATTCTCTTCACTTTACGGTTTCAGATTAACTCTCATCCGCTTTGAGATTCGGGCTAGCGCAGGGGCAGTATTATTGGGCTTTGAGATGCGTGCCAATTTAAAAATAACGGTCCAGATCCAATAATTATAAAAGATTCCCTATTACGGTACCGGGGAGGATGTGAATTCCAGTGTCTTGTGGTCGTACTCCCTCCCTGGGATTATATTTCCTCTCAAACCCTAAAGATCTCAAAACCCCGCTCAAATCAAATCCCCCTCCATTTTTTTTCTTTTAGCAGTAACCAGTAAGCGACATCCAATTTCGTTTCACTCAATTAAATCCATGGATCGGCAATCCATTGATCTGAAATACATCTCCGGCCGAGGCATCGGCTCCCTGGCCGCGTTCCGCCGCCCCTGCCTCTACACCACCGTCTACATCTCCTCCCCCTCCTCTAGCCCTCGGCCCCACCGTCAGAAAACCCCTACCGATCCCCATGGCGCCAGTAACCCTGAGTGGAACCACCCCATTCGCCTCTACTTTGATTCAAACCACCAAAGTAGTTCCCGGGATCTGATCCTTAATTTCGATATCAAGACCCAAGTTCTCCTCGGCGACAAATTAGTCGGGTCCGTACAAGTCCCACTTGCTAACTTGGCATCGGAGGGCCCCACAGAGACATTGCACCACGTCAGCTACCAGGTGCTAGGCCCTAATGGCAAGGCCAATGGAATTCTCAGTTTCTCTTACATTTTAAACGAATCTCCGGTTAGAGTTTCTTCTGATTTAGCGCCGGTGCAGGATAACATTACGTTGCACCGAGGATCATCTTACCCGACTTTCTTGAATGATGTGGAGCCCCAGGAGGTGTACCCGGTACCACCTCCAGAAAAGCCTGATTCCATGTCCCAGTTGTACCCGCCTCCAGAAAAGCCTGATTCTAAGCCTCGCTTTTACCCAACTCTTGATACAATAGAAAATTTCAAACCCTTTGTTTATCCGTCCCTGTTATCGGAACCAAATCCCCAAGTATACCCGCAACCTCCATTGCCGGAGTCAAAGCCGAGTTTATACCCGGTAATTTCCACTGAACCAGCGATTGCTTACCCCGTACAGGATTCAGGGCTTGATGGGTATTGTCAAACCCCGCGTTCATTGGTGAGTTATCCACAGGTTGAACCAGTTAGTGGATTAGCATCCTATGCTACACCGGGTTATTACCCGCCATCGCAAGCACGTGGATACTGCTATCAAGCGCGTGGATGGGATTGGGATGGAAGGTGTTTGTAGCATACTAGCACGAAAGGTGCTGTAGAAGCTTTTGAGCTTCAGTTACAAAAAAAAAAAAATCTTTAATTAGGAATATAGTAATTATTTCTTTTTCAGACTAGTCTAGGTAGGCACTAGTGAGTACATTTTCTTTCCATCGTAGGTTGTATATGCTTTTTTTGTGGTTGATGAGTCGATGATTTCCACCAATTCATAAACCAACAAGAAAATAATGAAAGTGTTTGTTTGGAAATTATTTCTTGGTTGGAATATTAATTGGTTTGATGATTGTACAGCATTATTAGTGGTTATTTCTTGGTTGGAATATTAATTGGTTTGATGATTGTACAGCATTATTAGTGGTTCTTGATGCATAAAGACTATATCCAAGTCAATGATATGTTACTTTATTTACTATCTCGAGTTTTTTTTTTTTTTTTAAAGTGGTAAGAAACTAATTGTATTAAAAAGGATTTTATTTTTGGCACATTGGTTTCATTATTTTCCTGGGGTGCACTGGCAGTGAATTAGTGCAAGTCTATAAATTGTTTCCTGCCATTTGATTTAGGAAGCTGATATGAGTACCCGCAGTTGAGTACCCGCACTGTACCCACACCTAAACTGCCATAACTGTTTGTGGGGACCGCAACCGTTTTCAAAACTGTAATTTTGTTTTACAAGTATTAATAGTAACATTGTGAAGTATTTATATCTATACAAGACAAGTATTTATATCTATACAATGAATTACATATATGATATATGATTTCCTAAAATAACCGTACCCGCACATTTTCTTGAAAAATCCTCACTTCGTACCCGCATTTGGGGACCACTCAAACGGCATGTGGGGACCACTAAAATTGTCAACAAAAAATATTGACAAAAAAATATTGACTTAGCTTATGTGCGGGTAATATTTATATCTCTTTTCTTGTGGTATTTATAGTTACGAAACAAAGTATTTATAACTATAAGGGTGTGGTATTTATACCTATGAATTAAAGTATTTATATATATATATATATTACGTTGGATGAATAAGAATCTTAAAAAAATATTTGAGTTGAAATGTTGGAGACATTTAACCAAGAGGCATCATGTCATGGATCACATGTGCACTCTTTTTTTTATATGTTGGATCTAATACAACTAGTTTGTATGAAATTTTGGTGCAAACTAGATCATAACCAAGAGTTTTGGCAACATGAGCCCAACTTTACGAAAATTGGGCCAAACCTTGATCACATGGTTACTAAGTGGTAAGTACATAACTTTTATACAAACATTGTATTGGATCTTGAGGAGTATATGTTATTATAGATCACATGGGATTGCATGTGTACAAAAGGCAATATGTATATATGTTGCACTAATTGTAATATGTTAGTATTCTCTATGGTTTATATGAATTCATATATAATAATCAGCCCATCGAAAGTTCATTACATTTTTTTTCAAATAAATAATTTTAACCATATAACGTTATTTCCTTTTAATAATTGGTTGTTATTAATTTTTGTTAACTTTAAATTGTAACCAGGGATGGCAAAAAAGCCCGATTGGCCCGGAGGCCCGTTAATATCCGCCCGGCCCGCCCTTTACCCGGTCGGCCCGGCACTGTGATGGGCCAGGCCAGGCCTGGGCTTAAGCCGAAGCCCACAGGCAGCCCGTTGGGCCTATATTTTAGGGTTTCACTGATTTTTGACTGTGAGAGCCGCCCCCTCCGGTTTTGAACTTTTGCTCTCTTTCGCTCCTCTCTTTCTCTTTCACTCTCTTCAGCACCCAGCGGCCTCTCACTCTCTCTTTCACTCTCTTCAGCACCCAGCGGATCTCTCTCTCTTTCACTGGCCAGCGGTCTCTCACTCTCTCTCGCTCTCTTCAGCACCCAGCGTAGCACCTGAGCGTTTCTCTCCTCTCTCCGCACGCCGAGCCCTCTCTCCGCAGCGCCTAGCGCAGCACCCAGCGTAGCACCTGAGCGTTTCTCATTTTTGATTTTTTATCAGGTATATTCTAGTTCTTAAATTTCGCACCTTTTTACAGTTTCAACTTTCCTGGTGAATTTATACCAGGAAATGATCCCAACTTAGATCCGCTATTTTTCCTTTCTATTTTACCATACGCTCAAATTGAAAATATCTTACCTTGTTTTTCTCTTGGTTAATCAAAGATCTCGCCCCCTCTATTGCTATTTTTTTTCTACAGTAAATACGACCTTGCTATGAATCCAGTACCAGTACCGGTACTCGTTTATATTTACCTTTCTACAGTAAATACGACCTTTCTACAGAGAAAGACTCAAGTTGAAGGTATTATTTATTAAATAAAAAACGTAAAAAGGATCTTACAGTTGTAGTTGAAGGTATTATTTATTATTGTCAATTTGATCATAGAGGTAATTTACTCATTTGGACAGATGCATGTAA
Organism: Carex parvula; assembly: GCA_025461045.1. Lineage (NCBI taxonomy): Eukaryota > Viridiplantae > Streptophyta > Magnoliopsida > Poales > Cyperaceae > Carex > Carex parvula. The sequence continues at coordinate 517,078 of JAJGRW010000113.1, read as the reverse complement.
AGTTGAACAATTTTAGTGGAACCATATGGGCTGGTTCCAAATGCCTATTACTGGGCAATTTCAGGAATGGTACCACTTCTGCACAACACCTGCTTGTTTGCTGCATTTCACCTGTTACATGTACCAGTCTAGTATTGTGTACTGTAATTTGTGGGATCAATGTAAAAGCCCACAGACATTCTAGTTTGTACTTAACCAAGTTATGAATATTTTGTTGTAGGTGACACCTTGTGAGCATTTATTTCATTCGGGATGTTTACAAAGGTGGATGGATATAAAAATGGAGTGCCCCACTTGCCGGCGCCCTTTGCCTCCTGCTTAACACTGCTCGCTGTATATTAATACAAAGAAAATTATTAATTCTAATATTGTCTCGACTTATACAAGGACCCCCTTTTGGTGAGTTCTCTTTTAATATTCATTCTAGCATGTCCATTTTATATTTGTTAGTATTTCAGTTTTATTCTGGATTTTGTGAAGTATAACAGTTGTTACCTGTCTGGTACTGAGCTGAGACTTACTTTTGTTGTCTATTTTAATGGACAAATAAAGCATTATATAAGAAGCCTTTCTGTCTTTGATATTTACTAGGTCATGTCTGTTCCAGTTTACTGTGTACTTGCCCATTTATTGGTATCAACCAGAAAAATCTTCATGGACTGAGATATGTCCTGATCTCTAATTGAAACTGAGGTGGGCCCAACCTGAATAATTTTTTTAGTGGACTGCTTGAAACCAAATGAACCTGAACCCCAGACGAAGCCTATACCTGATCTCTATTTTTTGCTGCCTAATACAAAGGTTTAGTTTATACAAAATAGAAGAAATTAATTTATATAACTTCCTGTATGAATTAATTATTCAGATGAGAGCAATAGAAGAAGAAGAGTAGTGGGTTCAATGCTTTGTTATTACCAATATTTGTGTAATTGTGTTAAATTTTTATTTTATCTTATTGTTAAATTATACTTTGTTGAATTATGGAAAACTATGTTGTTTGTTATGTTAAATTACATCTCGTTGTTGTTTTGCTATTACATTAAACTTATTTGTGTGATTGTGTAATTGTGTAATTGTTGCTTATTTGTGTAATTGTGTAATTGCTATTAAATTAGACTTGCTGTAATAACAATTATGCATCATTTTTTTGTGTAATTGCTTATTTGTGTAATTGCTTCTGCCTTAATTATCTCTTATTTTCTCGTCGTAAAAATTATCTTTACAGTTATACTTGTATTTGGAATTAATGCATACCAACGGGCTACAGTTTCTGGAAAAGAAAATAAAAAGTTGGAGAAATTCGGCTTCAAAAAATGTATTGGGCATGGCCGGGCCAGGCTGGGTAAGGCAGTCCATGGGCACAGGCAGGCAGGCACGGGCAGGCCTGGGCCTAGAGGAAAAGCCTATGGGCAGGCTGGGCCTAGATTTTCAAGCCCGTTAGACTGGGCCAGGCAGGCGGGCCATTAATTTTTTACGGGCAGGCTAGGCCTGGGCTTGGCAAAATACCCGTAGGCTAGGCCCATTGCCATCCCTAATTGTAACTGCCACTTTATTAAAATGAATTTTGTATCTGAACAGATCAAGTATTTATATCTGAACATATTAAGTATTTATATCTGAACACATCAAGTATTTATATCTGAACACATCAAGTATTTATATTTGAACTACCAAGTATTTATATCTGAACATATCAAATATTTATATCAAAACACATAAAGTTATTTATATCTGAACACATCAAGTATTTATATCTGAACTATCAAGTATTTATATCTGAACACATTAAATATTTATTTCTGAACACATCAAGTATTTATATCTAAACTACCAAGTATTTATATCTGAACACATCAAGTATTTATATCTGAACACATAATAGACAATTACATCATTTGCGCAAATTAAATTGTCACAAACATCTCAAAATCCAGCAACACTGAAACACGATTGTGTATATGAATAGAAACGAAACGATATATCATTATTAATTCACCGGAACAAAAACAAAATCGAAAAGAAACAATATTAATCTAGCTGATCACATTTCAAAATCACCGATTAAACTTGTGAGAACCACACGAAATCGCTTCCAGTTTCGAAATCGCCTAAAAAATTGCCTCCAAATTGCCTCCAAATCGACATAAAATCGTCTCAAAATCGCCGAAGCCTTAAAAAAAAAAAAACGGAGAGAAAGAAACATTTAAAATTCAAAATGGAAGGTCCGATAACATTGTTAGTTAGATCGGTAGTTGTGGGTACCGCAACCTTACAGTTATGGAAGTGCGGGTACAGTGCGGGTACTGTAGCATGGGTACTAAAATAATTATTCTTTGATTTATTGTAAGAATTAAATATTTTCATTACAAGTTTGAACTTGTACGTTGTTTCAACCCATGCAATCCCCAAAATACTAAACCATAAGCTCGACAGCTGTACTGTAAAATATGTATACAAATTTTCCAAAAGATCCGTAGTAAACATAATATTTTGTTCCATGTGCATTTGATTTTCTGGGCTATCTATTTGTTAATCTTTTTATAGCAGCCTTTTTTTTTTTTGTCATTCGAATATCGTTATAAGACATTTAATGAAAGAATTTTTTTTTTTTTACTGCAAGAAATAATAAATCCTGGCGGAGTTCTAAGTTCATTTCTTTCATGACTTTGGTGAGAATGGAGACTATGGAGTGGATAATATTCGATCCGTATTCGAAAAATTAGATATGAATATTCGATATTCTAATATATGTGTAGATACAGATACGGATATAATTTTACATTTTAATTATCCGTATCCGAATAGTAGATATATATCATATAGTTTAATATATATTATGACAAAAATATATGTTATTCAAAATTATAATCAAATAAATATTATGAACTTTGATATTTTTAATAATATTTATATATTTTTTTTTAATAAAAATCTAATCCGTTTCGTATGTGTATCCGAAAAAATAAAAACAGATTAAGATATGGTTTTACATTATCCGAACTGTTTTCACCCCTACTTTGCCATGTATTTTTTTTTTAGCAATTCCTTTTACTTTAACATTATCCTGATTTTAGAACCATTAGAAAACTAGCTATTTTTTCACAAGACTAACATTACATAAGAAATTGCAATGTTAGTCAATTGGGAAATAGCAAGTCTTCTGATGGTTCTAAAATCAAGAAAATGTTATTGTAAAAAGAATATTGCATTGGTTTTTTCTTTTTTCCTGAGAGAAGTCTATACTGTCAGAGGTAGGTTCTAGGAACCAACATACTAGAGTTATTCAATCAAATTAGACACTAATTAAATTAAAATTAATATTTTATAGTTTGATTGCAGCTCTCTCAGGTTACAAGGGTGGACTTGTCTTGTCAATCCAGACTACAGGTTAAATGCTAATTAAGAAGAGATTTCCCAGATATTTTATTTGTGTTTTTCAACGCAACGTAACTTTCCATACTATTGCAAAGTCATGTCTATGAAAATAAATTTCGAAGGTGTTCAGTCAATATTTAGTTGCGTCTTGTGAGGAAACCCTGCTTTAATTTACCTTTTTCCAGAACCCCCCCTCCTCGAATCCTGGAAATTTATTTACCTATTTCCAAAACCCTTCCTCGGACTAATGCTTGGACCACAAAAAATAATCAACCGCAGCATGTCAGCATCAAGTTTACTTTATTGTAGAATTTTAGTATTTGGAAAAAGTTGTGGGCTTCTAACAAAAGGCTTTTGTACTGTGAACCATTCAGCCCAGAAAGGCCTTTTTGTTTTTCAAAAGAGCACTTAATTGTTAGTGGTTAGTTTATTTTCTGGTTAAGGTGGTAATTTCCTTTTCTCTTATTATTTTTCACCTCAATTTGCGGCTTAGGCAATTGGAATGGTCTATATAGTGGGGGATGAAACAGATCTACGTTACTTAATTTGTGCGCTTTATTAAACTTATAATCAAAAGCTGGTGCCATTGCGTTTGGTAAAAGATACCTCAAAGTTGGATATACAAAACATTCCTCCTATTTGAGAGACCTGGATGGAAGTTGGTTACAGAGAAATCCTGTAGTACTTTACCAGTACAGAACATTATTCTATTCTGAATAAGTTTGATCCTTAGTCAAGCATATATAAAAGTCTATCCAGTTATTAATATATGCAAGCTGGACCATATTTAATCTGAATTAATACAGACACACCTCATGAACAGACAGGATCAACAACAGAAACCAGTAATAATAATAATAGTAATAGTAATACAATTTCAGCATAAAAAATACTCATATACATTATTTCTTCAAAGCCGATTATGAAAAAAATTACACACATAACGAGCAAACCGAAAGCTATATGATAATCGTGTGCATTGCTCCAAAACTATATCCATCAACTAGATCCGTATAGGATCAAATTGTTACCAAGATTTTGAGCTCTTAATTGCTCGTAGAAACTTTCAATGAACTTCTCAGCTCTATAATCCACATCATTTTCAAACCCTAACCCTGTGTCATTCTTCCCTTCTTCTTCCTCATCGGAACTGTAACCAGAAACCGTAATCACATAAGGCGACACAAGGCGCTTTGTTGGTTCATAGACGCGAGTTCTCGAGAAATAATACTCATGATCATTGTTGCTCCTACTATTGAAGCATGATAACAAACTAGACTTTATCCTAGATCTTACCTTGACGACCATCGGATTGGGGCTATTGCTACAAGAGAACTCGTAGTCTCTTAGGGTAAGCGGGGTTGGGTAAAGGTGCTTTTTGGGCTTGAAACGGTGAGTTTGAAGGTGCAAGATCAGGTTATTTAGGATTTTGGATAGGAGTTTACCTCTCTTTACAAGGCTCCTTTTTGCTATATAGATGAAGGTTAATTTTAGGTAATTCCATAGCCTCTCCATGAAGTGTAAATCCATGTGAGAGCTTGGTATATACTCATGCCATGGAACTGAGAAAGAAGAAAGACTGACTTATTTATAGGTGGTGGAATTGGAGACAAGGGACAAACGATATGCTTAGAGGCATGCACTAAACGAGTAACTAATAAAAAAAAAATAAACCTTGCTATCATTCATTAGCCCTTGCTTGCTTACTAGTGATTCTAGTGTATATTCATATATCTGTCATTTTAGACAACCATCGTAAAAATTAGTCTTTCAAACTAGAAATTTACTGTTGTATATATTTCTCATCAATCATTTGAATGTGGCGGTGTATTAATTAATTTCGATTAAATTAAATTTCATTTAATCATTCACTAAGAAATTATTTAATCTAAACCGTTAAAATTTATGAAATGATTTTGTGTTGAACCAAATAAGTATATCATAAGAATAGATTTACAACCGATATTTACTAATTTATATAAATAATTTTATTTATGACAGTTGTTACGGACGTCACACAAGCGTATCACAAGAATATATATTATATATATATATATATATATATATATATATATATATATATATGTACGCTGGATAACACAAATATATAGTTAATTAATTATATTCTAGAAAATATATAAATGGACTTGGTAGGTAATTGATATTGCGTTTCGTAATAGGTGGGTCCAACCCCCCACCGTCAGGAAGATTGAGTCAGATGTGAAGTGAAAACAGCAGTTGCATGAATCAAGGGAAGAAAGCTCTGATATTTGGTTGAGTAGCGCCATGAGCAAATTAAGATGGTGCTTAACAACTGCAATGTCTCTTTTCTTTCGACTTTAGACAACTAAATATACAACAAAAAATAATTCACATGACGTACGTATGTCTACTTTTCATATATAGTACAACAATTTTCAAATCTTAAATTGAAAAAAAATATTATTTACATTAAAAAAAATTATATTTTTTTTAGATATTTTTGTAATTATTTAAATAAGGTGTGTATTAAATTTGAGCAAATTTGAAATTTGATCAAACAGCCCTCATAAAATCATTAGAACTTCGTAGTTAGAAAATTTAAATTGTTTGATGAGAGGCTAAATATCTTTTTTTGTTGATTCAAATTTGATACACGTATTATTTTACAAATTAAGAACAAAGTTATTATTTTTAGTGTTCTAATTGAATTAGGGTTCTAAATAGCTAGTTAGTGCTATAACTTTTTTGGACCTTAAAAGCTATAACGCTATCAATCGCTTTTCTTTTATCGAGGTTCTAAATAGCTAGCTATAGTTGCGCTATAGCTTTTTCGGACCTTAAAAGCGATGACGTGATAATCGCCATTTAAAACCTTGAATTGAATAGAACTATGGTGTCCTTTGGTGAGGTTAACTCCAGAACCTATGGAATTAGCTTCAAATGATAAATCCAAACTATTGAAATTAACTGGTCTATTGCATGAGTTATGTGATTACAACCTAACTCCACAACTTGCCAAATTAGCTTCCAACGATTTATTCAAATCGTTGAAACCGATCTATTGGGTGAGTTATGCGTTTACATGGAAAATTTATAAATTTTAATTAATTTAGTATAAATTCAAGAAGTAAAAAAATATTTATAAGTTCATTTTAATGCATTAATTTTTCACTATTTTTTGACCAGTTGACTCTATACTAAAAGAATACAAAAAAATTATAGAATTTACATATAATGCATCACCCGCATATATAGTAGATCGGTTTCAATGGTCCAGATATGTCATTGGAAGTCAATTCGACATATTTTGAAGTTAAACTCGTCAAGAAGCTGGATGAGCTTGAAAACATTATAGCTAGTTCTACTCCTAATTTAAATAATATTTTTCAAGATGAGAAATATCAAATAAATAAGAGAGAATTTACTTAATTTATGTTGTTATATATCTTTATATCTTATCACCCATTTATAATTATGGCTAAACAGTCATTTTTGTCGTCCTTGCTGATGTTAAAGGTGTCGGCAATGGGAGAATTTCATGAAATGCAAATGATTAATTGGAGAATAGTTTCTTCATTTGAAGCTTTTAGTTTTCTATTATTTTATTAAAACAGTGGAGTATACTTATCCATCTGTTTCATTAAAATGCCGAAATTTTTATATATAGCATTTTCTAAAAAAAAAAAAGACCAAAACACCTTTGTTTCTGGATTTTTCTGTATCTACCAAGCCGCTTCGGTGTTCAGCGACCCCAAATACTAGGGTCTGCACAATGCCGATGCGGCCCCTGGGACAGGGGCCGCACAATACCCCTGCGGCCTCTCTTTTTTTTAATCAAAAATGTTTTTTAATTGTTTTGGTTTTTGTTTTTAAAATTGTTTTATTTGTTTTGGTTTTTGTTTGAAATGTCAATATATTTTGAAAAAAAAATTTGTTTGTAGGATCAAATATTTTGAAAATGTCGTTCGTTTGAAATATCGTTTGTGTACGAAGAAATAATGATATAATGAACAAAATAAATAAATAACAAAACAACAAATAAAATAAATAACAAAGCAACAAAATAAATAAGTGACAATATCTAACAAATAAGTCCCAGTATCTGACAAAACATCTAACAAAGTACAAATCAAAACCTACGGGTCAGGACTAAATACCGTCTTCTGCTTCTTCTTCCTGAACCCCCGACCCCGCCTGGACAGTGGTGTCTCGGCAGTATCTGCTGAGTCTGGAGAGTCGTCGTCCTCTGCCTGGACATTCTTTGGCTGAACCTGCTCGTCATGAACCTCCTCAATCTCGGATGTATGTTGGACTCTAGGACCAAAAACCGTAGTCTGTCCAGACTTACCCTGCGTGAATAAAATGCCTATCTGGCTATGGGGACATCATCAGGCGAAGGGTACGATGCCTGCTGTGTGGAGGACCCAGGAAACTGCGGGAAGGGCTCTGTCTGAACATACCCTGGCTGATAGCAGGTGGCTCTGTCTGGGTCAAACTGTAATCCTGAGAATACAGTCCATCTCTCTCTGTGCCAAAATCTGTGGAGATATTGAACTCTAGCGGCTCCTCCTCCTCAACCTACATTAACTTACAAATTAGTTAATCAAGATTTTTTTAAAAGAAATCACAGTTATGTATTTTAATTACAATTATACATCGGCGTCCTGAGTAGGCATGGTTTGGTCTGCGGTTCGGCGCAATGCCTCCATACCTCGGTCGAATGCCTGACCGACGGTCTCAGTGTCCTGGACAGGTGCAAACAACGCCTCGTCACCAGCGTACCAAATCTAGACGATCCGGATACTCCTTGAATTTGGCCCTCAACTTTGCTAAGCTGATGGTACTGGGCGAGATCTGAATCTTAACACATTTCTTCTTCTCTTTCTGAAGCTCCGCGTGCGAGTACCCAGCAAGTCTATGCACAAATGCCAAAAGTCCCCGTACTCGACACTCGTCACAGGCTCCCCAATAATAGTCATACCCCACAGACAGGTGACGTCCTGTAGGGTGATTGTCATCTCGGTATTAGGTAGATGAAAGGTGTGCGTCTCGGGACGCCATCGCTCAATGAGCCCGGAAGATAAGCCTTCGTCATGGTTCTCCTCAACCATCTAGGATAGCTGAAAGAGTCCCATCGCACGCAATGTCCCTTCGTACGCTGGCTGGTACTTTAGCCACATGCGGTTGTGACGAACCATAACCACATCCAAACCCTGCATTTATTTAAAAATTCAGGTCAAGTTCATTCAATATTCATAGAAAAAAATGATGTTATTAGTTTTTTTATAAATATGACTAATTTAGACCTTATATACCCCAGTGGCAGCCTCTAGAATCTGGTGCTCCGTGTTCAGGTACCACAAAAAGTCGCTGACCCTGTAATGTGACTTCGAATATTCGAAACATCTGCCAGTGCGTCGTCGATGTACTGGGACATCTCGTACGGAGTGGCTATAGGGCCATGTTGTGTACCTCTACTAGAAGATGGTACATTCTTACTGGAAGACGATATATCTCTACTAGATGCCATGTTGTATTTGATAATTTTTTGCTATTAGTGTTGGTACCAATTTTGGTCAAATATGATAATTTTTGGTAAAATAACCCTACTTACATTTTGGAATTGGTCTAATTTAATTTTGGTACTCAAACAATTAATTTTGGTTAAATAAACTAATTACATTTTGGTATTGGTCTAATTTAATTTTGGTGATTAAAATATGATAATTTTGGTTAAATAACCCTAATTACATTTTGGTATTGGTCTAATTTAATTTTGGTGCTCAAATAATTAATTTTGGTAAAATAAACTTAATTACATTTTGGTATTGGTCTAGTTTAATTTTGGTGCTCAAACAATTAATTTTGGTCATATTCTAATTAAATTTTGGTACTATTCTATTTAAATTTTGGTTCTAAATTAATATTTAATTCCAAACCTTAAATCCTAAATCCTAAACCTAAACCCTAAACTAAAAATTGAAACTAGAAAAGAAGAAGAACCTTATCCGAGCTCGAAGGGATTGAAAGCTTGTTTGAATGGATACTAAAATTGGAACTAGCGGCCCCTTTATATAGCCAGGGGGCGCAGCGGCATTGAGTGGTCCCTAGGTGGGGCCGCATCGGCATTGTGCGGACCCCAGTGTTTGGGGTCCCAAAACACTAGAGCGGCGTGGGTAGAAATATAAAAACCCGGAAAAGGGGTGTTTTGGTTTTTTTTTTTTTGAAAAATGTTATAAATACAAATTTCGGATTAAAATGGGTGAATGTATTTGCGAAATCATATAATATTAAAGCACTTGCACCAAATTAATTAATTAGCCTTGATTACGCTAATAGTAAACTATCTTAACATAATCATCTCCATATACCTGATACCAACAACAATATCAGATTTAATTTAACCATTAAAACATTCATCAGCAAAACATGCAACCAACACATATATACAACATGCATGTTCATCATATATAACAACATCAAATAAAGAAAAACTAATGCAATAAGCAGTCACAAGATATATTGTACAACACACTGCTCCAAAAATAATAAGATTTTAGTTTATTTCAAAAAAAGTTTGTATTTACAACAAACGAAGGTTTATTGGAACGTATGAAAGAAAATAATATTAATTCATTTGCAGGATGCATGATTAAGTTTGCACGTGGTTTGCCAAGCTAAAATCAGATTAATTTCTTGAAATGCCCCGATACAATCCCAAATTATCCATAGATAACTGTCCATACACCTGGATTTATAAACAGCACAAGCAACGTGTTATATAATGACATACGGTTTAATTACATTAATTGGATCGTTACTAGAAACTGAACTGAATTACTTTTTAGTATGTGGAAAACGACCAGTTTGGAATTGCGTGATATCTCCATATGTTGCAATAATATCCAATTTATATAACATGACCAATCCCAGACCAATGTTATCTAGCCTATTATGTTATAGCACTAATCACTACAATTTGTGCAGATATTTATAGCCCGGCCTTTTTAGGGAAAAGGAAATAAAAGAGATTTTATTTTTGTATTGTGTAAGCAAACTTAAGCGTCATATATCTGATTTCTAATTAATAATTTTTTTTTTGTTAAAAAATTAGTCCTCGATTTAGTAGCTAAGGTAAGACTTCCTATATACGAGATTACATATACAAAATTCAGCTAGACATCTCTTATAAAAGTCCATTGTTATCTTGAAAAAAATAATAAGTTCTTCATTTAAATAATTTTACAGGTTTTCAAGAAAAATGTTGTGCGTGCGTATTTCTCTATCTCTATATATTCAATTTAAATGCATTAAATCTACATTTTAGTTTAGGGTGATGCTTAAAATACACTATAATATATATGAGAGAAAATTTATCAATTCATGCCGACCGTCCGATCAAAAAAGGTAAGTAGACAATATTCCGTGCTTTGATGAAGATAGTTCTTAATATTTAGTAATAAGAAAATATCCACGATAACCATAGATTTCAAAAAAAAATTTATATACTTATCATTTAATTTCAATAAAAATTTAATGAATTAATTGAAGTAATTTTGTTTGAGTAGAACTAGTGTGTTATTAAGCTCCCAAGCTCTTTGGTGAACTTGATTTCAAAAAATATTGAATTGACTTCAAATGACGAATCCAATTAAACTCTTAAAACCGATCTACTTTATGAGTGATACATCTACATGTTAAATTTTTAGTTTATCGAATTAATTTAGTATAAAGTCAAACGGGTAAAAAAAATTCATTATTTTTTTACTGCTTGACTTTATACTAAATTAATTCAGAAAATTAAATTTGATATATAAACGTATCACTCATGATGTAGATCAGTTTCAATAGTTTGGATTCGACATTTGAAGTTAATCTGATAGATTTTAAAATCAATTTCATCAAAGAACTTAATGAGCTTAAGAATATCCTAGCTAATTCAAATCATTTTCATTTTCTTTAATATAACCCTCCTGAATGAATCCATCCTGAACCTAAATAACTTGTCAGAAGCCAAAGCAGCAATACATAGTATCTTTCGTGTAGGAACTTTGAAAAGATGTTGTGATTATGGGCACCGTTTAAATATAAAGCAAAGTTTACATGCTTTGAATAAAGTCAGATTCACAGGAAGCTTGTGTATGCGTGAATACAGGCCTGAGACATGTGCCTCTGCTGGATCTGTTGTTTTGTTACCTTTTTATTCCGTTTCCATTTTTCGTAAGAAATACCCCTTAATTACTTGGGTATATTAAATTGCGCTGCTTCACTTTTATCACACCCTACATGTTAACAGTGTTTTGTCGTTGCGTTGGTTTACCACAATTTATACTTGCCATTTAGGCTATTTTGTTATTTTACTTGATCGGAGGTGGCACCCAATGGAAATGGTTTCATTTTCCTTCGAGAAGCATTTTTTTGTTTTTTGCAACTTTCGAACAATATTTTGCTAAATATAGAATTATTTTTCGAGCTTCGTGCTGAAAAATTAATATGTACTAATAACATAAAATTGTTAAAGGAGACAAATAATTTTTTTTTCAAAATGGTAAAAAAATTATATAATGATAAACAATAATATTAGTCCCACAGTAATTTATATCGAAGAACATAAAAAAGTTAAATTCCTTTAAGAATTAAATTTCATATCAGATATATGATATATCAAAACAAATCTCTTCTAAACGACAAATAATAATAATGCACATGAGTCACCCGTTCTAATTAAACAAGAAAAAAAAAATGAGAACAAACAATTTTGCATGTTTAAAAAGATTTAAAAGCTTAACCCTCTTTATATATTTACTAGTATTGTGCCCATGCGTTATAACGGGAACATATTATGAAAGATCTCATATAAATGACATATTTTTATAAAAATTTAGACTAAATTACAAATTACATTTCTTAAATGCTAAATGTAAATAACATCCTTAACTGACATATTAAATGACATTTTTTTTTTATCTTTTTGACATATTTTCATAAAAAAATCTCAAACAAAATGACAAATAACAATCCTTATATGATATAAAAAATAAAAAGAAATAAAGACATGGATATAATCCGTATCCGGATCCAGATCTAAACGGATACAGATCCGGATACGGATAGTAATACCTAAATGGAGTGGATAGACGAATCATCCGAAACCCAATAAATTTTTTTGGACCCACTAATTAAAAGAAATTATTTTGTCTTCAAGAAGATTTGAACCTATGTCATGTGAGGTGAGAGTCTAAGCAACTAAGCTACAAACCACTGCACCAAACTATTTTTTGTTACTACTTTATTTTGTTTATATATCATATCAATAGAATGAATATCTTATATCTCCCATCTATCCAACATTAATATCTCCATCAACTTACAATTATTTATTTATTTTCATATTTAAATTTTATTAATTATATCTTAAAGTTCATATAACTCAATATCCGACAATTAGTGGTTTGACAGTGCCCGTTAGGGGCTGCCCGAACCCGGTCCGCCCGTGCCCGGTGCCCGGGGTACCCGTACCCGTGCCCGGGTATTGGCGGGTAAACGGGTACACGGGTACGGGTCTGAAACGGGCAGGGTGGCTTTTTTTGGAAACAAACTCGGGTGTACCCGTACCCGGCAGATCCGTGCCCGTTGCCTGTCCTGCACCCGCCACGGGTGTACCTGCACCCGCGTACCCGTACCTGTGCCAGTGCCCGCTGTCCGTCGAAATCAGAAATTTTGAAATTTTTCCCCCCACTGGCTACTGTTAACAGAGCAGTTTTGGCTACAGGCAGCGCACTGAGTACAGCAATGCATGTGAATATTGCGCTGCATGAAGCTAAACCTGCTCTGTGAATATTGCGCTGCATGAATATTGCTCTGTTAATATTGCGCACTGAGTAGTTTTGGCTACAGAGAAGTTTCATTTTATTTAATTTAATTTAGATTTAAATTAGATTTGGATTCAATTTAAATTTAAATTTATATTTATATTTATATTCAATTTAGATTTAATTTAATTTGCATATAAATTTAGATTTGAATTTTTATTTAATTTAGATTTAGATTTATATTATCAATTTAAATTGAACGTTTACAAAATATATTATTAATTCAAAATGTTTATTGTTTTAAGGTAATTGATTTAAGATATTTTTGATTTATATTTTATTTAACCTATTAAAAATAAATGAACGTTTAGAAAATATATTATCAATTTAAAATGAACGTTTAGAAAATATATTATCAATTTAAAATGTAAACTACAAATTTCGAGATATAAATAAATTATGAAACTATATAATTAAAATGCCGACATTTTTATTAATATCCAAAGTTTAATACAAATTATTAATTATGTTGAATATTAATATCCAAAGTTTATTAATATCCAAAGTTTATTAATATCCAAAGTTATATTAATATCCAAAGTTATATTAATCAAGTCCTGCGCATGCTTCACAAAAAAGGGCATAACTTTTGATCCGTCCGTCGGATCGGGCTGAAATTTTGACATGAGCTCCACAGCCCCTGTACCAAGCTAACTTCCTTTCGGGACCGATCCGACCGTCGGATTCGTCAAAAAACTAAGGGAAGAGCCTTAAAACTTGAGTTGAAGTTTCCGATTAAGATTTTCATGTCTATCATTCAATCCAAGTAGCTCAGTAAATTAGTTACATAATGAACTTGCAGATTACCAATTTTTACTATTTTTGGAATTTTTTTACTATTTTTTATAATTCATGAAAGATGAGCAAAATCAGTCTACTATAGCGTAATTTTGTGTAGTTTAGTGTTTTTCTTACCGTATTTCAGCATAATTAGCGAGGTTATTGTAATTTAACGTAATTTAGTATAATTGAACATAATTTATTGTAATATAGTGTAATTCAACATAATTTCAAGTAATCTAGCGTATTTTAGTATAAATAATTAGACTTGTACTTAGCCGAATAAATATACAAATTTTCGCACAAATAATTTTTATATATGAGTTACAAATTTTATTTATTTAGGAATTATAAAGATGTGTTTAGTTTCAAATTCTCATTCTAATTTGAAACTATTATTTATTTAGCGTATTTGTTCTTATGTCTAGCGTATTTGTTCTTATGTCTGGTTTAGTTTCAAATTTTTAAACTCTCATTCTAATTTATAGCCGAACTATTATTTGTAACTCATATATACAATTTATATATGATGTGTCGGAATAATAGTTGGAATCGTATTATTTATAAACTATTATTTATATACAAATTATAGCGTATTATTTCAAATAATAGCCGAACTATTATTTGTTTATAACTCTCATTCTTATGTCGGAATCGTATTATTTATAAACTATTATATATATATACAATTTTTATAGCTGAATTATTATTTGTAACTCATATATAAAAATTAGAATGAGAGTTTGAAAATAAAATAAAATTACTCGTGTAAAGAAATAATATTTCGTACGACACGTAATAATATTCGTACGACACGGTAAACACGTAATAATATTCGTACGACACAGTAAAAAAAATCAGAAAACAGCAAAAAAAAAAAAAAAAAAAATTCTACCCGTGCCCGTTGTACCCGTCTACCCGCAACGGGCACGGGTTTGAGACGGGCAGGGCGGAGTTTTTCAAAAAAAAACCCGCCTACCCGTGCCCGTTGTACCCGCCTACCCGTTGTACCCGTACCCGTCCTGCCCGCTGCCCGGGACGGGTACGGGTCTGCCCTGCCCGAGGTACCCGTTAGCAGATGTCTACCGACAATTATCCGTTTTATATTCGTATTCGAATCTGTATCCGTAAATTATCCGCTTCGTATCTGTATCCGTTTAAGGCGGATATGGTTTTAAATTTTGATATCCGTTTACTATCCGTATCTGTATCCGTATCCGTATCCGCTCATTGCAAGGCAAATACGGATTTTGTATTAGCATTATCTGCTCCGAATCCGCTCCGTTTACACCCCTACATATCAATTATTAATCAATTAAAAAGTTCCTTCAATGACATTTAAATAATAGAAAGAAATCAGGACCCGTCAGAAAGATAATACAAATTGCATGTAGAAATTGCATGTGGCGAGTACGTGTCTAAATAAATTTAGACTTCTACGCGTAAAAAAATATAAAAAAATATGTATAAAATCATATTTGATCGGAGAACTGATATTCAATTTGAAAGTTCATCTTTTAATCAAAGATGTTGGCATATCAAGAGGAGATAAACTTGTGCTCTTCATATTTTTTTTGAAGAAGCCAATCTTTTGATTATTAGTACGCTCATTATTTGGGCAGTTTTTTTTTTCAAGTAATTGTCCAAATTATAAGCGATCCAATAATCACAAGATGGAAATTTTGATCTGCAAAATATGAAGAAGAATAAGTGTGGATTTGCAAATTTTCTCTATTAGGAGCACTAAAAAGTTTGATGTTTTAATCAATTACATTAGGGGGTAGATTAGATCAAAATTTAGGAAAAAGAAAACTGCAGCTGAAATCCATGTCAACTATATCAAAGATGTGTGCGAGGTATTTTATTAATTTATTCAATTCATCACAAAGTTCCTATCCAAATTTCACCAAAATCCTTAGGGCAGTTTTAATTGTCAATTGCACTGTGAATTATTGGGTGTCATTTGTTGCCAATTAAATATGAGAAAACATGTCTCATTATTTTTTTGAGGTAAAAAAAATAGAAGGGCCTTGACCTTATCTTTTACATTAAACTTAATCTCAAATATTGCAGAAGAAGTTAGAAGTTACATAAAAAAAAAAAAAATCTAAAAGCCAAGAAAATTAATTAGAAAAAAAAAAAGCATGCAGATTCCAAGAGGTTTAGTATCGCACCTGAGAAAATTTATGACATTTTCATAAGCCTTTTACTCCATGTAACAAAATGTGGAAATGAGTAAAACCCCCTTTGATTTAGCTGTGAATGAGTCATCAAATAGAGCTGTCTGCAGTGAAATTATTTGCACTGTGGTTGACATGAGTCATTATGTAGATTAATTAGCTTCACTTGTGATCAAGAGCATAATTAGAAAATTGAGATTGAAGAAGCTGAATAAATTAATGTAATTTTATTTATAGAGATAGAGTTAAAAGGTATATGTACTTGAAATTATAAAATATAAAAGATAAAATTGTTAATATATAAAGAAACATACATCTTTAAATTTTAGAGTAAATTTTATGAGAGGTCACTAAACTTTGTGATTCACGAATTGGTTACTTAAGTTTATTATTTGTTTGTAATTATTTGTTCCGATTAAGTCACTATGTTTCTTTCCGTCCAAAATACAATAACAAAATATAAATGACATGGAAGTGGATGAAAGTATTATGTTATTATTTTGGACGAAAAAAATAACAAAGTGATTTGATTAAAACAAATATTTTTTTAATAATTATAATATAATAAATTAAACTTGAGTAATTGACTTTTGACAAAAGGTAAAATTTAGATCAGGAAAAATTTACCCAAAAATTTATAACAAACGGACGAAATATTATTTATGTTGATCTGTTATTCAGAAGCCCACTCTTGGAAAACAATTTAGCCTAGATAAGATATATGGGCTTGCCTAAAGTAGACCCAATGGACCACAAAATAACATTATACAGATGCCTATAATATGCAGAAAGGAACCATTTAACAAGGAACGCAGTGTAGGTCCGATGCCCATCGGACCTAGTTTGGTTCCGATGGGCAGATCTACCGTAGGAGAACGAAGTGATTTGTGCGCACGAAACTTGAAACATACACGCACGGGGTTTAAAGCATTTCGCACGAATCTAAAAGAAAATCGATGGTGATTAAACCCGTCGAACCGAGGTAGGTCCGATGCCCATCGGACCTACTCCCAAGTAGCCACATGTAGGCGGAAACTTCTGGAATCTGCAACCTCTTTGTAATTTATTATTATTATTATTATTATTATTATTATTATTATGACTTAGTTCACTTCTTCTTCTTTCTTCTTTTTTCAATACCGAATCAGATTCTTCTCTTACCAGTGTCAATTCAAGAGAAAGGTTCTCAAGAAATTAACAAATATTTTGTTGATAAATTTTTAATTGTAATAAAGAATGTTCTTAAATTCTTATTTCTTCTTTTATTGATACTGTGCTAATTAATTGCTTCCTTTTGAATTTTTTATTATAATTACTATGCTAACTAGATATTTTATTTTCTATTTTATTTAATATATTATATTATTATTATTGAGATAGACTATGGTGAGTTGTGAAGTAAAACAACGCCATATTTTCATTTTGAAAATCCAAACAACCAATCCGAACAACTCAACATGTTCTAAATATTGAAATGTGCTTAGAGACTAAATTTTATATTTTTCTGAATTTATTTACTATTTATTAAGCCACTTTGAAAATCGTTGATCCAATGTAAACAGTAAAAAACAGTAAAAATTTCTGGACCACCGGATCAGCGATTTTCAAAGTGGCTTAATAAATAGTAAAAAAAATCCAAAAAATGTAAAATTTAGTCCCCAAACACATTTCAATATTTAGAACATGTTGAGCGGTTCGGATCGGTTGTTTGAATTTTCAAAAATAAAAATATGAGCGTGAAGTAAAAATGACCTTTTATTTCACAACTCACGATAGCCCAGCTCATTATTATTATTATTATTATTATTATTATTATTATTATTATTATTATTATTATGATTATTAGTATTATTGATGATGTTGTTGTTGTTGTTACTATAATTAATTATGAGGAGGGTTCAAATGCCTCCATTTTTTGTGCCTCCACCATGCCTCCACTTTTAAAAACTCTAATAACTCAAAATTTAAAACTTAAAAGTAAAAATAAAAACCGTTGGATATGATCTACATCATTTTATCTATGTGATCATAAAAAATTATCACATTTCGATTTTGTTTTTATGTGAATCAATAAGTTGAAAAATCAACGTCTAGAAATTATCCACATTAGTACGTTTTTTACAAGCTCTTGAGGACAACCAAAACAAAATTGAAATGTCATAATTTTTTACACGTGTATAGATAAAATGATGTAGATCATATCCAACGGTTTTATTTTAAATTTTAAGTTTTAAATTTTGAGTTATTAAAATTTTTAAAAATGGAGGCATGGTGGAGGCATGAAAAATGGAGGCATTTGAACCCTCCTCATTAATTATATAGGGGTATTGATTTCATTTGAATAGTTTGGCTGAATTTATTGGCACCTAATTAAATTTAGTTTAATTAAAACAGTTTATTTATAGTTTGATTTGGTTTAGAAGTTATAACACTTTCAGTTTATTTATGATTCAGTTGTGATATTTAAAAATTAAATAGACGAAACAAATTAAACAAACTGTAGTATTAACATATATTGTGTTAGTACGATAGGATCATACATAGTATACAACTTAAGTAAATTAGTATCTATATTATTATTTATGGATTGAAATTGTTTATATAATTCAATTGAATTAATTAATCAAGGTAAATTTGTTTTATTAAATCGATTTGGTTCAATTGATCGATTTATCTAATTAGTTCGGTATTTATGTAAATTGAAACAAAATTAATTTAAATAGAAGTCAACATAAAGACCTTATTCTAAGTTTAGACAACGGGTCTAGCTTCGCACCAAATGACCCGAATCCCACTCCGCAACCACAAAATTTGCTACTCACGCAAATCATCCGATGTGGCAGTGTATAATTGGTTAGCTCAACGTGCTCGGCCATCTGATTGGCCAGAACAAGTCATTAGGTCCTTTTTATTGCCCCGCTCATTAAATCCATACCAAAGCAGAGAGATAGAGACGGAGAAGGAGAGACTGAACCACAAATGATCCTGATCTGTTAATCCTGTCCGTTGATATCCTCCATCTTACGTACTACGCGTTGGCTAATATAGATCCAGTCTTCCAAAATCTAATTGTACAAAAGATTTCAGAAATTTAGTGCCTCCATTTCGAGTAGTAGTACATCTAGGGTTTATGGTGGGAGGTTCGAAGATGAAACCTCAACTTGTGCTCGCGGTGATTTGCGCGCTCGTGATCCAGATCTGCGCTTCAGATCCAGTAAGATCACCATTCTTTGCTCACTTTTAGTCACGTTATCTCATTTTTGTGAATTTTTGCATCGCGGTATTAATCAATCGAATTGTCTTTTTTTTTTTTTTTTTAACAGTTGTTTTATGAGTCGTTTGAAGAGAACTTCGAGGGGAGTTGGATTATCTCTCAGAAGGGAGATTACAACGGTACTATTATATTTATTTGTATTATTCTCATTTGCTGGAGTGCATAGTGTTCTCCTTTTGTAGATCCGATCTGTTCTCTTATCCTAGGATCTGTGTTACTTTACAGAAATAGGTTTAGGTTAATTTGGAGGTTTAAGTTTTCTGTAGATAAGAAACAGTTGTGTTTTACTTAATTGGCATGAAGATTTGAAAATGCTGTGCTCATTTCTGCATATTTCTCGTGAACTGTAAAGATCAATAGATTGATCGATATGAAGATCTATGTTTTGGTTTATTTTAGATGCTTCTACAGCTAAAATGTTTCCAGCACAATTGTAACATGAAATATTGAACTATATTTGTTGATTGAAAGTGAAAAGGAGTGGCCTTTATGGTATACAATGATACATGCACAGACCAGACTTCTCTCCAAATTTGGTACTGAAACAATAGAATTGATGAAGTGCATCTTCCTTTATTAAAAATACTGAAGACCAAAATGCATTATCATGACTTGTTTATTCTATAAGAGCTTTAGTGAACTTGTTAAAGATCTTCATTGCTCCTTAATTTTGTATTTTATTGCTTGCATGCTATGATCTCACATGTGTTGTGCCCCTTTTGGTGTTTTGATTTGCAAATTACTTATGTTTTATGCATCCTGTTGCCAGGTGTATGGAAACATGAGAAAAGTGATGGGCACGAAGACCACGGCCTCCTCGTTAGCGAGAAGGCGAGAAAGTATGCCATTGTCAAGGTACTCGACAAACCTGTATCCTTGAAAGACGGCACAATTGTGCTCCAATACGAGGTTCGCCTCCAAAACGGGCTTGAGTGCGGTGGCGCCTACATCAAGTATCTTAGGCCACAAGAGGCTGGCTGGGTTGCCAAGGAGTTTGACAATGAGTCGCCTTACACCATTATGTTTGGACCTGACAAGTGCGGTTCCACCAATAAGGTTCATTTCATTTTGAAGCACCAGAACCCGAAAACTGGTGATTTCGTTGAACACCATCTCAAGTTCCCCCCTTCTATTCCACATGACAAACTCACCCACGTCTACACTGCGGTTATCACCCCTGATAATCACCTTCACATCTTGATTGACGGTGAGGAGAAGAAGAAGGCAAACTTCCTGTCAAGTGAGGATTTTGAGCCAGCTCTCATCCCGCCAAAAACCATTCCCGACCCGGAGGACAAGAAACCTGAGGATTGGGATGAGCGGGCTAAGATACCTGATCCGGAAGCGACCAAGCCTGATGACTGGGATGAGGATGCCCCAATGGAGATTGAAGATGTAGATGCAGTTAAACCAGAGGGGTGGTTGGATGATGAGCCCGAAGAAATCGACGATCCTGAGGCATCCAAGCCCGAAGACTGGGACGATGAAGAGGATGGTGAATGGGAGGCACCAAAGATTGACAACCCGAAATGTGAGGAAGCACCGGGTTGTGGTGAGTGGAAGAGGCCCATGAAGAGAAACCCAGCTTATAAGGGCAAGTGGCACGCACCTATGATTGATAACCCAGCTTACAAGGGTATCTGGAAGCCAAGGGATATCCCTAATCCTGAGTACTTTGAGCTTGAGAAGCCCAATTTTGAGCCAATTGAGGCTATTGGTATTGAGATCTGGACCATGCAAGATGGCATCTTGTTCGATAATATTTTGATTGCTGATGACGAGAAGGTGGCAGCTTCATACCGTGAGACTACATGGAAACCCAAGTATGATGTTGAGAAGGAGAAGGAGAAGGTTGATGAGGCTGGTCCGGGTTCTGGTCCTCTTGCTGGAGTCCAGGTGAATTCATTTTCCTTTTTATGCCCTTTTTTAAAATGAATTGACTTATTTCCATTTCTGTTGCAGTTGAGATTATAGATACATATATTATATGATTCTTTTTTTTTTTTAAAAGAAAAAGAATTGAATGTAACAAACTTAACTTTTTTGGTAATTTCAGAAAATGGTGTTCGATTTGCTCTATAAGATTGCGGATATCCCCTTCCTGGAGGCATACAAAATTAAGATTATTGTAAGTATGATTTTCATTGTTTTAGTAGTTTGGTATTGTTAGTATAATTTTGGGTGGTTAGGTACTATAATTCTAAGTATGTCATTCCATGCTTAAATTTCCAATTTAGTTTGTTTCTTTCATTCAGATATAATCATTAGATAATATTTAGTTACTCCATATATGAAGTACTAAAGAGGGTTACTGATTTAATCTGTCTATACCTGTTGCTTTGTTGGGTTTAATAATGTATTTGTTTTATTGTGTTTCATATAATTAGGATCTTATTGAGAAAGCAGAGACTCAACCAAATGTGACTATTGGCGTTCTTGCTTCAGTAGTTGTTGTACTTTTCACCATTCTCTTCAGACTTCTTTTTGGAGGAAAAAAGCCTGTGGTATGTGATTTACTTCAAATTTTTACTCTTTAAAAGATCTTTGCTTAAAAAATGGGATACTATTTTAATGGCCTTTCATAAATACGGTTGTTTGTATTGGTAAAACATGGTAAAACAATACTCGTTCAAACCCACTTATTATTGGTATAAGAAACATCAACTGAAAGAGCTAAAAAATGCTAGACTCTTTATTTACTGATGATGAAAAAGAAACTGATGGTTTTAAAGCATACTTTATGGCTTTCTAGAATCAAGAATTTTATAATTGAACCTGTCTACTTGAATTAATCTTAGACCCCAGTTAACACCCCTGCTCCCACAACTGAGACAAAGAGCTCTGAAGCTACCAAAACAAGTGAGGAAAAGGACGCACCTGGAAGCAGCGGTGAGAAAGAGGAGGACGATGAGAATGAGGAGGATAAGGCTGATGGTGGGGCCCAACGCCCCAGGCGCCGTAGGGCTTAAATATTAGAGATTTGGTTTTCTTTCAATCAATTTTGGGAAAACAGATGCTTGTGTTGTTTAAGAGTACTTTTTGGCTTGAACGTTAGGGATTTTTTAGTATATATTTCGGATTTCCTATAACAGTTTATTTTGTTTTATCTGGTTGTAGCCAATTTATTGTCATAATTTGTAGTTTTCGTTTCTTTTCTTTTTTCATTTTCCATCATAAGTCATGTGCTAATCTGTCATTTTTATGAATCGAGAGATCGAGAACAAAATCGAGTAATTGACTGAAAGTTTTGCACTGATATCAACCATTTTTTTTATTAAAGATTCCCGTAGGATTTTCTAATTCGCTTTAACTTTCCTATTTCATATTCTCAAGTGTTTACAGTTTTACATCAACATCAGTAACCTCGTCTCATAATTTGCTTCTTCCTTGGTGGTTCTAAGGGCATGTTTGATTTGTATTCTCTTTACTCTTGTAGCAGTTGCTGTATCAACTACCGACTACCAAGGTTGGTTAAGTTTATCAGTTGGGCAATTCATCCAGGTCCCCTGCTACTACTTTTGGGACCAAATATAGCATTCATTGTAATTTGTAAATAATCCAATGGCAATGAGCACTATGAGGTATCAGTTGACTCTCTTGGGCTGCCATTTGCAACGCCTTTCCATGTGCCTCAAATGGTCCTTGAGCCCTGTCAGATTTGGTTCTTACATGGATATCTGTCCTCTCTCATTCCAAAAAATAGTTCCCGTCCCCTGTTGATCAATACTGAAACTGTCCAGCTCCATCAGGGTACTTGGTACATGTACCTACTTGTTTGACAGAATATTTTATTTTTAGAATTATAATAAAATAATGTACGGTACTAGATGGATTTATCTACATTTCGATCACATAGAAGGAACATAAAAATATTAAATTTTGGGTTCATGTAGGAAATCTTAAATGAACCTGAAAAGAAAATTTCAGTTCTATAGGACTAGTTGACCACCCTTGGCCATACCAAAATTCATCATATTTATGTTTGAGGTGCTCGGATAGGAGAAGGAGAAATGAGAAGAGAGGCAGCACTTAAAAGGGTTCTAAAGGAACAAAAAAAAATTGGTTTCTTTAGAGATATGGATTGCCAAAGAGCATGATAAATCTCTGAAGGAATCGAAAATTTTAAAATTTCGGTTTCTTTAGGAAATCCTAAAACAGAAAAATGTTTATGTTCCAACTATGAGATTGAAATATAGATGCAATCCATCTAATAGCCTATATTATTTTAAAATATTTTTATAAATAAAAAATTCTGCTTGCTAGGCCCTGTAACAACCCGTCACGCACCTGGAGATTTGAATGGGGTTAAAATGTGCTATGTGCTGTGCTTGTCCGGCTGTGCCCCTCGTTTACAGAATAGGTGCTGAAGGGCCTCTGTGTCCCATGAATTTGCATCAAAATAAACAGTTCTGCAACAGTTTGACAAAATCGGGCCCTATTTGAACTCCGTTCCCTAACCCAACCAGATTCCAAGGGTCATTTAACCTGTACAATTTGAACCCATAATTTCTTCTTACCTTATACGAGTACACGCATACTGATTTTAGGACCACGGCCTCATTCAGTTTTTTATTTCCCAGCTGATCCAAGCCATATACTTCTCTTGTTCAATGTATCTACCTTCTTTCTAGTTTGCTTAGCGTCTTAATCTTAACTGAATTATAATTACATCCATCTTTCTTTAAAAGACTTCATCCTTAGATTAAGATGTATTGCCTCCTTAGTCTTCTTAAGAAATCATTTTTCTTAAGTCGAGTACCACCTCCATTGTATGAACTAAATTTTAATCTGAAAAAATTGTCGAATAGTTGCGAACTATGATTTAGATCCGGATCATTCGATCTGAATCTGTACGAATTCTGATCGGACGGTCCGAATCTAAATAGAAATATTTAGTTATCTCAGAGGATATGAACTCGATGCTCAACTGGTTGTTTTGATTTATTTTTGTTTTTTTATTGGCGGTGGTTGCCGATGGAATTGTGAAGTACGAACTAAGAACAAGTGTTTCAAATGGAGATAACAATTAAGTCAAAGGATCAGCCTGACACTGACAGCTAGTCCTATTTGGTTTGGCATAACACCGAATCTCAGGCATAGGATTAGCCTCATATGGTCTCCTCCAAATATTAAAAGTAAGTTTGTCTATTTCTGACTTATCTATAAAATTTAAATATTAAAAGTCTAACATTAACATCACATATAAATTTTATTAGTTCTTACCGTAAATAATTTATGTTTTCATAGTAGTGAGATATTTTTCTATTTATAGGAGTCTTATGTTTCAGTGTATTAAAAAATATATATAAAATATGGTATGTGAGCATATAATGACTACTAAATTTGAATGTTGCTATTAACAACACTAATTTTTTTATTAACACAACACATTCAAATATTTTAATTATTTAGACAAATTTATCCTTCATTACATATTTTCATTTCAAAATAAATCTTTTATGTATATTAATGCTATCCATATTTTCTTCTTTGTTTACTTTCTTTTTGTGAAAATCAAAATAGTAGATATATTAATTATCATATATAGGATAGGGTCTTATACCAAAAGTAAAACAATTAAACAATAAATTCATTGGACAAAGTTTCATGTCTCTTATGTAATTCTTGAGTTTCTAATCTCTTCTTCTCCACAAAAGCAACTATCCTGATTCTTTAACCAACACCATTATTGAATTACTGAACTCTAATCTTGTCCAAGCATATATCTTCTTCTTCGTATGTGTGATTTATATAATAACAAAACATAATTCTAATTTAATATACACATATAGTTTTAAAAGTATATAAAAGAATAATTAAACGAACCTCAAACAATATAGCTGTGTAATTGTTCTAGATCAATAAAAATACATATACCAAATTCTTTATTGAATTTATCGAAAAAAATAATGAACAAGATAATAAATTAGGTCATTCTCCTGTCACTCAATGCTTGAAAGTTTAGATTTTTTTTCTCTTTTGAAAGGTTTACAAAATAAGAAGAGAAGAACGAGCTGTTATGGAAACCAATTAGTAATAAATGTGTTAGTTTTATGCAATCTTCTAATTACTTTGTTTGACATACTTTTGCAAAACATACATTAGTTGAATTTAACCGTTTCTATGATTGAGTGAGTTTGTAGGTTCAAAATGATTATAATTACAAGACTAACATGAAGAACCAAAGAAAAGTTCTTGAATATCTTAATTGCAAGACCAAATTAAATAACTGAGGAAATCAATAAGATTTTATTAAGCTATAGATTTGTAATAATCAAATAGAAAAGTAAAACACATTTGAGATTGTTGATTTCTGTGAAGCAACCGTTAGGAATGGGCCGTATGGAACATATTAAATCATAAAATAACAGAGAGTTCCAGATTGGTTCCGTCCAGAACGGTTGTGATCCGTTGGAACGCTTATCAAGTAAATTGTGGGATAAATTGTACTAACCGTCATGAACGAACATAGACGTTCAGAACAGTTAATATTAATTTAATAATGCAAAAACCCTAATTTCAATATTCGTACTATCTATTCGGAACGGATCTGACAAATCTGGGGCCCTACTATAAAAGGAGTTACTTTACTTCATATTTGACCAAGCTAGCCGCTTCTAACATTCAAAAAATTTGTACATTCTTGAAAGCTTCCATTATTGAGTAAGCTTAAACTTAAATATCCTCTCAACACTCTCAAATCCACTTGACTTATCTTCTTTTAATATAGTTTAGTGTCTAGAATTTAGTTCTAGAACCTTCCCATCCATAGTGTGGAGATATACTTAGTGCTCCAATTCGAATAACTTTGTGACTTCTCCGCTTGTAGGACATTAAGGGGCTCACTAGCTCGAGCATTTTTCGCTCACCATATATCCATAATTGTGTGACGATCCCCGTTGTTGGGACTCTTCAACTTGAGCTTCTAGGCTCACCTTATACACAATTTAGGCCGTGACTTCCCACCTTTGTTGGGCTCACGTGTCACGAGTTGTATTCTTTCTTTTTGGGTAATAGAAAAGGGGCGCCTACGAGATTGCTCTACCCCGGAGACGTAGGCATTTTACGCCGAACTCCATTATCATCTTGCTTGCCAAATTTCTCTAACTCTACTCTATTTACTTTTACTTGTACACGCTTGCTTGTTGTTGTTTGACTTGTTACTTTAGAGGGCTTAACCAAAAAAACGTCCAAGAGTCTTTAAGATTCTCTATTCACCCCCTCTAGGTGCCGTTAGGGACTACAAAGTAGTATCAAAGCAAGTTAACTTGAATTAAAACTCACTTAATTTAAGTATTTCTAGATCCAAAATGGCACTAAACATGTATACCTGATCAAGGTCAAAATGACCATTAATTACGTAGGGTTTTAGCTTAGATTTTGCCGTATTTTCTCACATCTATATTTAATTATTACGCAAAAAAGTTATTGTTCATATTTTGTGTTTTAATGCAGGAATCATGTTTTGGGGCTATTTTACATCATATGGAGCAAGAATCGGATCGATCGGAATTGCGCATAATTGGAATTGAGTCTCCAGTACGGACCGTACCAGCAAGTACGGACCAGAGACCCAATACGGACCAACATGGACGGAATACGCATTAACTCCTGGAGCACCGAACTTTTGTACCAGCCAGTACAGTCCATATCCGAGACACCCTTTCGTTGGATTCCATGACAGCTGTATTCAGATCAGATTACTTGATCTCCAATCATCTTCAGACGCCCCTTAACTTCTATAAAAGACTCCTGAACATAAACATATTTTTGTATCTTTTATATTTTCTACTTCTTTAAGTGAGAAAATTGGTGTGTATCTTTTATATTTATTTAAAAATATGATCCAATGATGATGTGACAAGTTTACATAAAAGAATTTATATCTAACAAGATGACAACATTTAAGTTCATTAAAAAAATTGACTGTCGAAATAGTAATTTTGATAAATTACTTACAGATAACTAAAAAAGCAATGATTCAGTTTGTTTGATCACACGAGTAAAAGCAACAAAACATGAGTAGAACTAGGGTGTTCCTAAGTTCACTAAGTTTTTTGTGAACTCAACTCTAAAACCTATCGAATTGACTTCAAACGACGAATCTAAACCGTTGAAATCCTTCTATCTTATGAGTGATGTGTCTACATGT
The DNA here is from genome assembly GCA_025461045.1 of Carex parvula. Classification (NCBI taxonomy): domain Eukaryota; kingdom Viridiplantae; phylum Streptophyta; class Magnoliopsida; order Poales; family Cyperaceae; genus Carex; species Carex parvula. Next base: position 489,463 of record JAJGRW010000113.1, on the reverse strand, counting down.
GAAACTTTTAAAGTTTTGAATTAATTTAGTATAAAGTCAAGAGGTCAAAATTAGAAGGTTTATAAATTAATTTTAATGCATTCATGTTTTAAACGCCTTTTGACCACTTGACTCTATACAAAATTAATTTAAAATTTTAGCATGTTGACGCGTCACTCCTAAGGTAGAAAGATTTCAACGGTTTGGATTCGTTATTTGAAGCTAATCCGATAGATTTTAAAGTTGTTCACAAAGGGATTCGGTGAACTTAAGAACACCCTAGTTCTGCTCACAAAACATTATTCCTAAATTTTGATCTCCATGAAGTAAGATGTTCTATATGAAACACATTAAATTCTTTCTGAAGTGTAATGCATAAAGTTTAATTCAGTTTATAAAAGGGGGTATTAAACAAAGACAAAAACTTGCGTAAGAGAAAAAATTCTCCCCGCTGCAAATTGTAAATTAGAAATTAGAATTTCAAAATAGCATCGCCTTCTTTTATTATAAAGATACTATTTCATTGAGACAAATTTTACTTATGTGACATGTATTTGCCATATTTTAATCCAGTTAACCGAGGGCAATGACAGCAGCTGACCTGGAATTCGTACTTTCAAGGCTTTAAGATAAACCGCTCCTGATCACAGTGTAACAAGCTGATTCAGAGATTAGAACCTTTTTAATAAACCATTACATGTAACAAACCGAAGCAGAAAGCTTGCAACAGACGGGAAACACAACCGATATCTGTCTAAAATCTGTTATAATGTCTAGTTCAAATATAAATTAAACAAGGATTACAACACAACTCTACCCCTCCAAAATTGGTGATTTCCGGGAAATGATATGGCTTCTCTTATGCCATCTCTGATGCCGACTACAACAGGACCTTATTAAGTACGGGGAAAACAAATGTCTCTAAAATACAACCTTTCCACAACTAATTGAACAACAACATTAAATCAAACTATAGTAACTCTCCTCTCTCTGTTCTCTCTAAGTCTAACCAAAGTACCAAAATCTTTTAAGCTCATCCCGCAAGTAACTCTACATAAATAACATTGGGAGGGGCAAACAGGGAACTTCCTGTTAATCTAACGACGGCCTCCAGCCTTTGCTGGTGGGCCTGATTCCTCATCATCAGACTGGATGTCCCCATACCGCCATATGTTCAATCTCTCCTTTCTGGCCTTGTCCTGGAACTCCTCCAGTTTCTCCAGTGCAGCCTTTTTCTCCCTGGTGTCGAACCTTTTCTTCCTCTCCAATTGTGCTAACCCTTCCTGTATATATATATATACATCACAAAACATTTCTATCAGACAACAATTTAGGTGCAAGAATGAGAAAATACTTGAGAATAAAAAGAAGATAACAACAAGAGGGGAAGAAGGCACACCTGAAGCATAGCAGCGTTAATGCTGGTCTCTGAGGAAGGGTCCATGAGAGTGACAATGAGGAGATTGCCTGTGCCTCGCCCCTTGGCTTTCCCAGCAGTGTTGTCCCTCTCCTCAATCACAGCCTGGAACTCTTTGGCATTTTCTAAGATGCAGTAGCTCAGGAACTCGGCCGCTTCCTGCCCGCAATCATCCTCCAATTCTGGCACCTTTATGTGGGCCAGGGAACAGAGCACAGCCAGCCCAGGCCTGCCTGATATCTCTGCATCTGCTGGGCGCAGACGGCTGTATGGCACCTTTTCTTGGTTCCCATAATCTAGGTAGAAAACCTCGAACTCATCGGTTGCAGATTTAACCCCATCTTTAGGCCCATTTACTATCTGCAAATATTAGCATAGACATTTTTGTCAGTAATAAGACCAGCGTTATTAGCACAAGGGGGAAAGTGAAAGAAATGAAGATGGATGCCATTGAGTTACAGCGGATCATGTATTACTGTGCCTACCATAGCTCTGTTCCACGAGTTATCTAACGAGAACTGTGCAAGAACAATGCTGCCCTTTGCTGGGTTAAAGGAACCAATGACAGGCGCATCCTTGATTGTTAGTGAGGCCAGTTTTTGTTGAATAGAAGCCACTTCCCCATCACCAACCTTTTGTACGTAGAACTTGCCCCCAGACAATACATCAGTCACGACAACCTTATTGAATACGAAATAATAAGTTAAGGAATAGCCTGGAATAAGAAACAATAAGAGTTTAGAAGTATAATTATAAGCAAAATTTGAGAACCTTCATTGATTCCTTCTGCTTCCTTTCGTGCGTCGAACTAGAACCATTGGAAACATCCTCCCCTTCAACGTAGTTCTCCCAAATCTTCAAACAATAGAAAGTATAAATATAACTCTTGCAATAGAAATGATAGCACGAACATCCACACGAGCACATATAAAGGAAGTGCTTACCTTCTTCTTCTGCTGCTTGGCATTCTGTTCAGCATGTACAAGGAGGTGAGAGTCGGGGATTCTATCAAAACCGAAGGAGGTCTGGAGTTTGGCAAGCCCTTCTTCAACAAGAGACAAGGCAACATTTTTCTTTGACTCATAGATAGAGCCCAAGAAAGTGCCTGTCCTATCAACAGTCTCTACTTCTATCTCTACATCACGCTGTAAGACCTTGCGCCTCATGAAAGCAAGGGCCTCATCAGAATATGGCTCAGAGATGTTCTTGGCTGCATTCCTAGCAGGAGCCCTGACACCAGAAATAGCAAAGGCAATGCTGCACGTCTCCTTGGGGATGTATAGCTTCAACCGGTGGCCACTGAAAACATATTCCACCACTGCAGTATGTCTTTTGGTCTTTTGCAAAAATGGTAAGAAATCTCTTGCCTTCTTCACAGACCCCTGATAATATTCATATACAAAAACATTTAACAAAAATGAAAATATCAAGAGTGAGTCTATGGTACTATGCATAGCACGGATTGGTCCGTACTACGGATCAATATTTTCGTTTTCAAAATCCTAACGGTCGATCCGAACCGTTCAACATGATTTCCATATGAGAATATACTTGTGGGCTAAATTTTCTATTTTTTAGAATTTTTTTACTATTTTTTTAGATAGGTAGAAAATCACTGTTTTTGGATGGTCCAGAATTTTCAGATCAAGTGATTTTCTACCTATCTTAAAATATAGTAAAAAAATTCGAAAAAATATAAAAATTTAGTCTGCAAGTACATATTCATGTGGGGATCACGTTGAACGTTTCGGATCGACCAGTAGGATTTTCAAAATTAAAATATGACTCCGTAGTACTGACTAATCTGTGCTATGCATAGTACCATAGACTCACTCAAATATCAAACTAAAAACTCAGCCTAAACATGATAATTGAGGACAGTTGGTCAAAACTATTCTAAGTTTCTAACCATTGAGAGATCAGCAACATGCACAGCAGGGGGATCCTTAGAAGAGTGCATCCCTTTCCTTCCACTAATAGCCCTTGACTCAGCAGTCACCAAGGCATCATAGTACTTGGACCTCTCCTCAAAGTCACGGTGCCTGACCACAGTTGCTAATCCACGAGAAACAAGCATCTCCGCGACATTTATCCCGCCATGTTGGTTAGCCGGAGGGGCCTCTTCCCCATCATTCTTAGATGGAGACGCCAAGATGACCGACCCGAAATCCATTACTCTTGAATCGGGTGAGCTTGTTGCCACAGCACCAGGCAAATCATTAGTCATCTTTCTAGAGTATTCCATTGATACATTGACCTACAAAAAAACATAGATAACTATATTGTTGTTCCAACTCCAAAAGGCATATAAAAAGCTTGCAAGTGTGATTCTACGAGTCCCACGGAGAATTCAAGCAGCTAATGAATTATGAGTGAACGACACAAAACAACCATAAAACTAGGTGAAGATTAGAGATGATCAAGAAGAGATACATAGTATCCAATTGCCTGCCAACCAAAAAATGGCAGTACTATACCGACACAGCAATAATTCTTAGAGATTGCAATTTAGGCATAGAATGAGTTCAGTACCTGGCGGCCAATAAGACGGGTGCGCAGGAACTCTCTAGCCTCACGGCCAAAAGCACGAGTGCGTAATACTTCGTTAAATTTGGCTCTTTCCTCTGGATTGGTGGGTTCAGCGTCTACATCACGACGAGGATTGCCCATTTTGGGAGCCTTAATACTTGAAAGGTTAATCCTTCTCTCTGAAGCAGGGCTCCCAAATGGAACTGAATCATCTGCTACTATTATGCAATCTCCACTTACAACCTCAACCACCTAATAAAGATTGAGAGAAGCAAATGCACATATTTTAATGCAATCAACAAAAAAGATTATTATTCAACTAAAAGGCAATATACCTTTCCAGTGAAATTCTGGTCATGGATAGGTTTGGAGTTAGAAGCAGGAGGTTGATAATTGGTCCACATTCTGAGACGGTCTTTTTTAGCTTGGAGCTCAGCAGTCTTCAGCTTTCTCTTTGCCTCATCTTCCATCATGTTCCCACTCCATTCGACATACTTGGCAAAACCCTTTACTCAAAAATAAATAAATAAATAAACGAATAATACTTCATACCTTCCATGCTATTGTTTCTAATAGAATAGCAATGGTCTGGTTTCAAATTGCAAGGCATCAGTAAGATACTGACATTTTTAACAAGCTCAAGAGCCAAATCTGTGGCAGAATCACCATCAGGATAATACACGGAGCCTATCAAGTTGTTGTTTTTGTCTACACCCTCTAGCACGATCCGCACCTGAAAAATCCAAATAATATGAGAGCAAGAAATAAAATACAATTTACTGCCGGTATTGCAGGCAATAAATATAGGAAAGCTCTAATTGCACAATTAATTGTTCATAAAAAATATTAGTGAAACTAAAACCCAGAACTGAGACGTAAGACAGGAGATATTACATCTTTATTCAAGACGCGAAGTTCTGTGAAATGTTTAGCCTCCCTTGCAAAAGGATCTGGAGGAACCTCAGAAGCTGCAGTTACAGACTGAGCAAATCGTTGCGCTGATGTCAGAGGTGCTGCACTTCCTGAAGGAGCATCTTCATTGGATCCCTCAGCCAATGGTTCCGTCTCAGCCGCCACAAACTCAGGCATTCCTCTCCTTCCCATTGATGGAGCCTAATTAAAATTCAAAAATCATCAGCTTCAGTAGCTTCTTCATATAAAAAAAATTGTATGTTAAATTTATTTTGTTGTCTATCATGTTTACCTGTACTCCAGCAACAAAGACCTGAACGAACTGGAAGCCGGGAAGAAGATAGGCACGGAGGGAGTGCCCATCACGAACCTGTTCCACAATGGCCTCAATGGGCTTTCCCTTGTTAGAGGCAATAAACCCCATTGCATCGAAGTTGGTGGGGTCACCAATAGCTGAGGGAGGCAGGTCCCTTATTGACGCCTCTGATGCTCCTGGCACCTGCAACATTCTCAAAATAAGATCATGTGTAAGACTTGTGGGCTAGAGTATTTATACATGGCAAGTCAAAAAGAGATTCACTTTGAGAGAACTTGTTTGAATTAGTTAGGAATAATAGTTAAATCCAAAACCTTGCTCCAGCGGCCCAAGCCAAGTTGCTTTGCCTTCTCCTCAGATGCTCTGAGTTCAGCTAAATAGGGGCTCCCTTCAGTCTTCTCCTTGTCCTTGTCCTTTGGCTGGAATGGTTCTCTCACCTAACAAAGATGACAAACATAACAACTAATATCAGTCATAAACAGATCACAGTGTGGTCAGTACAGTAGAATATGGACATTATATTTACCTTTGCCCATCCTTCACCAACAATCAAAGAAGCGAGATTCTTATCGCCAAGAAAAACAGTACCAAACTCTCGGCCAATGGATGGGACGGTGTATTCCACCTTAAATACTACATCCTAAAAAGGAAACCAAAAAAGAATGTAATGATATTGTATAGCACGTAAGTGAAAATTTTGTTTGAGAAATAAAAATTGAGGCATTAAATTGGGGTGTCTAGCAAGCACCTTTCCCAGACAGAGCTTCCTCAAAAACTCTCTGCTATCCCATGCAAATGGTTCATCAACTCCGCCTCGCCTGGCCTATATAAATGCCAAACAATTGGTTAAGAAAGAAAAAGAAGAATAAATAGTTGATCAAAACAATTATAAACTATCTGCGTTAACAATTTATTATACAACTTCCCAAAGTTCTGAAGGATTACAAATCCAAAGGTAACACACAAGTTTATAAGTTTCAGTATTTATTCACAATGGATTTAACTTGCAGATATTGATAATGACAACAGATGAATTTTACATATCGAATTGCAAAATGGTTGGGATGATCTACACAACACATAATATGCACATTAATAATGACTGATATTTTATCGTTCATTGAACAATTTGAAATTCTCAAAGAGTTGTGTTTATCAACCTTTGATGTGTATATAGATAAATAAATATCGTACAAACTTCAACAGTCAAACTATCTGATGGCTAGCAACATCCCTTCCAAACTTCTTTGGTTTGAGTATATTTTTAATTGATTCCAGAAATTACAATCAGATGAAAATTATCATTCAGTGCTATCCTTTTTTAAAAAATTGTAGTGGCCCTAGCATAAACTGTCGCAACACGTGGTAACACAGTAAGCATTAAAATTCTTTCAGATATTGTTTAATTAATATTTGACCATTACCAAGTCTATTAAAACAGTAAATGAACCTATATTCAGGCGTGCAAGGGGTCAATAATTAAATGCATGTAATAGAACACGTGGTAACACAGCATAATATATCTTGGAGATGCCTCATTAACGAAGAGCTGATGCATGATCTGAAAATGCTACAGTGTGGTGCCTGATGTGTCATGTATGCGGCACAAAAAATTATATGCAACATGTAAATATTTATATTTTGCTGCCTGTGCAAGCATACCAGTTTAGGAGCCATGATAGAAGCCAAAGTGATGGTCTTTTCGAGCGGTAAATCAGCCTTCACATTTGCCATGATGACAACACAGTCACCAGAAGGTACCGCCTTAACTCGACCTCTCAACCAATTCGTCGTACCGGAATTTGTGGTTGTCATCTCAGCAACTAAACCCTAAAGCCAAAACAAGGAAATATCATAAAATTTCATAGAACATAGATATCACACAGTGAATGCAATGACAGAATGCTGTGCTGTACTATTAGTTGTTATTGTAATGTAACAAACAAAGAAGACATGGGCAGAATTTTTCTAAAGACTAGTATCGCTGTTACTGTAGTAATTTTAGATCTAAAATCAACTTATATCATACAAACATCTCAATTGTGTCTCAAGTACATCAAAGTCCATAAACTCTGTCGAAGGTAAACCATAAAATACGAATATAAAGACTACTATAGCTAAAAATTTATTACGTTTACATATCATAACAAAAACGCAAAGGAATTCAACACAAATTTGCATGATAAGCTGGATCTGATGCATTTAAATTATCAGCTTTCAAATGCCCAAAATCCTAATTCTTAAACCTTAGCGACAATTGGGAATGCACTATTAAAATTAACTAGATGCCGGCTTGACGGAAGCATGAGAACAATAAAATCTTTGACTAATGACAGATCAGCTCAAAATACCGTTTAGATCAAGCATGACACCACAAAGAAAAAAAAAAAAAGATCAATGGAATTGCACCTACAGGTCCTTCCCAAACACGTTGACAAAATTACTGAATCATGACTCAAAATTAGAACTATGCACGATTCTTCCCATCCAAAGACGAAAAAAGTAAGTGTCTAAAGCACAAAAGCGAGACAAATTAAATCAGATCGCTGTCGCCAAAGGCAGGAAAACTTGGATCTAACTCGATTTCGAGATTGTAAGGGAAGATCAGGTTACCTCGAGCCGATCTCCGATTAGAGAAACGGAATTGAGAGAGACCAGTTTCGATCGGATCGAAATAAAAATTTTCAATTGAGATAGCACCTGAACAAATCTGGGGAAGCTTGGAAAAGAAAGAAAGAGGTGGTACGAAGAGTAAACCTTGAGGCTTTATTTGGATAGTAGCGAAAGCCTCGTGCAACGCCTCCGCACAGCCAGAGAGAAAAATATAGGTGGGGGGAGATCTGATCGAAGGATTTTGTACTACGCTATTAAGCCGTAGAAGGAAACTACATGAGAATTCTCACCGTAGACCCGGTCTCATAAACCGGGGCGGTATTTTGGGTGCGAGTTATTTCGAGAACTTCCTATTTAAATATAAAAAATGTTCAAATTTAATTTATTTTTTTAATAAATATGTTTACTTATTCACATTTCATCGAAATAGCATTAATTAACATTATTTTACTAACTCAATAATTTCTATGAATAATAAATTAATATTTTTCGAATTAGTGCTATTTTAAATAATGTAATCGAAATAATATTTACATAAATTAGCACTTTTTTCATACTAACGATTTAGTTGAGGTTAATTATTCTAATATTGTACTTTTTATGTTTTTAATAAGAAATATTATAAAAGGTGTATCTTAGATAGTTCAATCTAAAATTATAACTTAATTTGCGTAGAGCATGATATATGCACGTCAATCAGCACATAGTTATTTTTAAAAAGTTATCTAGATAAGTTTAAGGGCATGTCCGGCTTCTGTTGAAAAATTACTGTTCACGTGGGAAAAAAAAATTTCAGTTCAAATTTTTAAATATGTTTTAAATATGATGTTTATTTGGTTAGCCATCCCTATACTCAAAGTCGAGTTCCGCCTCTATATATATATATCAGATTAAATTCGATTTCTTGACAAAATTCGTTAATTTGACTGTCGTATCGTACACCTCAAGTATTATGTGTTATGTTTAACAATGTAAAACTACATTTCTATTATTGCATCAAATTGAATATTAAAAAAAAATTATGATGCACTTCCCCTTAAAAAAACCGAGTTCAAATGAAAATCGCAGGGAAATTTAAAAGCGAGGAAGGTTATTTGCGTAGGAGACCGAATCTCCTGCCTCCCAGGGGGCAGGAAATTCCTGCCTTTACAGTCACAGCCGGTGGGTCCGAGGTGACTCTAGGGGCAGAAATTTAAATGTTAAAAGTGATCTCGGCCCCACCCGGCAGTGACTCTAGGAGCAGGAATTTCCTGCCCCCCGGGGGCAGGTGATCTCGTTCCATTTGCGTAGAACTAAATTAGGAGATATGAAAAAGGAAGATTAACTAAACATTAACTAGTGTGGATTGTATCATGACACTAAATTTATATTTCCCGATTTGAGATAAGAAGATGGTTTATTAAAAGTTTCCATGAAACGTTTTTTGACATTTTAATGTCTAATTTTCTCCTATCTATTCAATCTTTAATATTCTCTCCTCTTTTATAATTTTATTTGTGTGTGGTTCGGTTGAATTATTATATCTGTTCCAAAATAGCTACCAAATTTGTAATAACTTAAATAGTAACAAAGGAATTAGTATATCTTCAAAATAGCTACCAAATATGTAACCGTGAAGCAGAACTAACCGTGCACGATTTGAAGGTTCAATTGAATTAGTATATATAAAAAAAGAGGAGGGTTCAAATGCACCATAATTTTTGTGCTCCAATATGCTCCACATCTTTTATTTCTATTTTCAAAGTCCGAACAGTCGATCCGAACCATTCAACATGATCTTCATAATAAAATATGTTTGGATACCAAATTTTATATTTTTTTAAAATTTTTACTATTTTTTTAGATAGGTACACTATCACTTTATCGGATGGTCCAGAATCTCCTTAAAAAAGTGATTTTGTACCTATCTAAAAAAATTCTAAAAAATAAAAAATTTGGTAGCCAAGCATATTTTATTATGCAGATCATGTTGAGCGGTTCAGATCGACTGTTCGGACTTTGACAATGGAGATAAAGGATGTGGAGTATATTGGAGCACAAAAATAATGATGCATTTGAACCCTCCTCATAAAAAAAATCCATATCATATTTACCAAAGGAACTTTTCTAATAAAATATATCGTTTATTTTCATGTGCAAGTTTTAAGGATACTTTATATTTTTCTTTCTTTTCCGATATTTAAAAATTACAATTTATATATAATTCTAAAGTACTCTGTACTTTTGTTAAGAGATAAATTTTAACGAGACATTAACAATGATGATATAGAAAATAAAAATCACCATAACTACATTTATAATTCTTTAAAATAATTTGAAAAGTAAAGAAGCTTCTACAAACCAAATAAAACCTACTCGGATAAAAAGTAAAAATAAATCCAATTATTACATATTCATATAAGCTTTTTATTTTATTTTATTTCCATATATATAAGAACTTAAATTTAAATAGAAAAGTAAATTATACGTATTTGCATCCTGCATTAAACTAGAATAGTATAATTTATTGGGACAGTGCTACGGTGCTACGCGTATATAAGGGCCCCTCCGTGCTACGGCTCACTTTTTGAGTTTTCAAAATCCTAACGGTCGATCCGAACCGTTCAACATGATCTCCATATGAATATGTACTTGCAAATCAAATTTCACATTTTTTAGAATTTTTTACTATTTATTAAGCCACTTTGAAAAAAACATTAATTTGTACACAACAGTAAACTTTTCTGGACCATTAGATCAGCGATTTTCAAAGTGGCTTAATGAATAGTAAAAAAATTCTAAAAAATGTAAAATTTGGTTTGCAAGTACATATTCATACGAAGATCATGTTGAACAGTTCGGATCGACTGTTAGGATTTTGAAAACTCCAAAAGTAAGCCGTAGCACGGAGAGGCCCTTATATACGCGTAACATATTAGCAAAATCCTAATTTATTGTTTATTTAATAATCATTTTCATGTGCGTGATGTTTACGATAAAGCACTTTACTCAAACCGTACTGATGAGAAGCTTTGACAAACTCAAAACCATAAGAATCTCGTCACGTAGAACTTACCGACTTTCTCTAGTTATTCGACTCCGACAGACAACCTTTGGGAGATTAAGTATATATTAAGTTTGCAGAGGACATTAAGTTGATTGGGGACTTCACTTATCCTTTCACAAGTAATTTTTTACAATTACTGGATCTGGACCGTTTTTTTAACTTGGCACAAATCTCAAAGTCCAATAATACTGCCCCTGCTAGTCCGAATCTCAAAGCGGCTAGGAGTTAATTTCAAACCGTAAAGTGAAGATAACCTTTTGCAGTATTGGAGAAGATACTTGTCCCGTAAACGGTAACATCTCTGGCCGCTTACAATTGTTCATAGTGTCACACATAAGCATTTTTTTAATGTAAAATAGTAGGAAATTAAGCATATTTTTGCAATTTGTTTTCCTGGGTGTAATATGTCTGTCTGACTAAGCAAAATTGTGATGCAGGTTACTACTGGCGCTTGGAAATCGCTTGCGATCGACTTGCTTGTAGACAACGGCGGATCTGTATGGGCTCAGGGGTAGGCACTTGCCTACTTCTGGATTTAAAATTTTTGTTAGACTTAGTGGTAAATTAAACTTGTGCCTACCTTGGATCATGTGTCGTGCTATGACTAAGTTAGATTTTTATGTGTCATGCTGTGCCGTGATCAAATTTGGAAGGATGGTCACAGCACGTTAGTCACGCTTTGACCATACGTGACCGGTTTGTCACGTTTGATCATATTTAACTATTTTTTCATAAACCCTAAACCCTAAATCCGTCCCTGCTTGTAGAGCTGCAAGTTTAAATATTAGCTCATTGCTTGCTTATGTTTAATTTTAATATAGTTCAAGCTAGACTTTGGCTAGCTCTAGCTTAAATTATATATTGTTTAATTTGAAATGTTTGGCTATAATATATACAGAAGATGCTCCCTTTTATGTATAAAATATCGATTTTTATTCAATTTTACTATAATATCAGAAAATGTACTTGGGAATTAAATAAATATTATACATAAAGAATGATTATTTGTTATTGTATATTTTAGTTATTTAAGATGATACAAAATTAGAACTGTAGACTTAGTATAGTCGCACGAATCTCTGTCTCTTTTCGAAGAGACGCAGGTTCAATTGTCGAAAATAACATTTAAAAGATGTTGTTGGAATGTACTAGAATTCTTTCATAAAAAAAATAATAATACGAAACTAAATAAAAAAAAGATAATAATTGAATTTATATAGGGTTTGAACTCGATTTAAATTCAAACTGATCTAAATTTGATAGTTTGATTGATTTTTAATTTGCAGTCAACTCAATTTAACTTATAAATAAATCAAGATGGGATCATACAACACGCTCTAGCTCAACTCCTCCGCAACTATAATTATTTTCTATTAATTCTAAGGTTGTCAATTTTGCAATATCGTTACTCGTTAGATCACCCTTCAACGTGTCACACTGCTCGTATTGTGCATCTTTTAGCGTTCTCCAATATTTAAAGCGGTCAACTTTAAAAATATGAGAGCAGGTTGGGTCTGATGACTATCGGACTCAAATTTGGGTCCGATGGGTTTCGGAACCGTCTAATCTGTTTTAAGATCGTGCGCACGGATTTTAAAGTAGACACGAAAATTACAGATACGAATCTTAAAACAAATTGGACGGTTATCGAACCCATCAAACTCACTTTGAGTCCGATGGACATTAGACCCAAATTGACCTCAAAAAATATAGCCCCTAGTTCTTCTTCTTTTTCCCAATGGATTTTACTTTAAAAATTTAAATAAAATAAAACAAGATTGTAACTAATTGTGGTTGACATAAAAAGGGATAAGACGGGGCCACGTTATCGCAGGGTAGACATTTGCATGTCTCTGGATTTGAAAAGTTGAACACCGACTCCATGTAAAATATGGGTCTCTGTCTACCTTTGAAATGTAATTTGTCATATCTTAGACCCTGGACAGCCTGATTCCCAGCCCACAATCTTTTGATGTTTATTTTTCCGATAGCCCAATTCCCTCCGCTCTACATTTGTCTTGTTCAAATACATAAATATCTTCATAATATATATTAAATTATATAGTATATATCTATTATTTAGATATGGATAATTAAAATTCAAAATTATATTTGTATCCGTATCTGTACGAATATTCGAATATTAGATATGTGTATCTAATTTTTGAATACAGACTGATAATATCGGATCCGTTTGCACCCTAGATGTTATACTGCTTTACAATCATTTTTGTATATCACGAGTCTTGCTAGTGAGTTTATGCATGGTTGATGGTTGGAGATGCTATTTAGTTTGAGAGGTGTTTTGGATTTTTTTTTTCTTTTTTAACAGAAGAATGAACATCATGGCGGAGCCATGTGAAGTTGAGGTAAATATAATTAAAAAATGGAAAAACATAATTTTAGTTTTATTTTTTCTAATAAAATTATAAAAGGCATGTGGAGTTGGAGGTGAATATATTCAAATTTAAAAATATACTTCAAATTTTATTCTCTTTTCAAATAAAATTAAAAAAGTATACTCAAGCTTCAAAAAATTATAAAATTTTACCTACCCACAAATTTTTCTTCGAAATATGCTTCTAATAAAATTTTTATAAAAATATACTTAATATTCCAAAAAAAATATAAAATTATATCTCGTCCAAATTTTTTGAGCAAACGTACAACAAATCCTGTCTCCTTTCCTGATAAGAACAAGTATCCTCTTTGGTATGTGTAAACGATTCCCTTCACTTTACGGTTTGAGATTTACTCTCAGCCAGTGCCTATTCGGGATGGCACAAGGCCCAGCATTATTTGTGCTTTGAGATTCGTGCAAAGTTAATAAAATGGTCCGGATCTACTAACTCTAAAAAAATTCCCTTTTTACAATACCGAGAGGATCCGAATTCTCTTGATAAGCACTGGTACAATAGTGGTGTAGATGGTCATATATGGAATTCACATCCTCCCCGGTACCGTAAAAGAGAATCTTTTAGAATTAGTGAATTGGGACCGTTCTTTTTAACTTTGCACGAATAATAATACTAGCCCGATCTCATAGCAGCTGAGGGTAAATCTCAAACAGTAGAGTGAAGGAAATGTTTTACACATATTGATATTGAAGAGGATACTTGTTCCATGGGTGCGAATCAGCTGCGATTCTGAGGGATCGCAGGACCCTGCGATTCTAATTCCAACCATTCAAATGATGAAACCCATAATTCTTTGAAAAATATTAGTTTTTGTACACGAATCTCAAAACATGTGAATAGTTAGGATTGGAATCGCAGGGACCCTACCATCCCAGAGGATCGCAACAGATTTATTTCCCTTGTTCCATATATGCGCTATAATGGGGTGTGATGGATGCAGGAGGCGACGCATGTTGTTTTCTAAATAAAGTTCTGTTACTTGCAAAATGGCAAAGGGGCTTATACATATCGTCTCCTTTTTGTCTTATTAGTACAAAAGATAACAATTTTATTGTAATTGGAAAAAATCGATCGACCATCTTTGAAACTTTTTATGTATTTTTTATGCAACACGCATATATAGAGGCACGTCAATATAAAAGAAAAATTGAGGTTCGTTATCAATGGTAATGAGCTAATTTGATAATTTTAAAAAATATTTATCGAGATAAAAAAAAAAAAAAGAATAATATACACCTCTGTTCAGTTTGAAGTAGTTGCATATCGAATTTTATCGAGATTGAAGTATTATTTTAATACTTTATATAAAAAATAGTTATATATGATAATAAATTTCAAATCATTTGATAGAGATGATTGATAAAACTTACATTAAGTTTCACATTTCTCTCATTTGTATGATGTACATACAATAAATCAAATTTCAAATGTTAATTTTTAAAAACTAAACTTTATTTTTAACAATTGTTAACATCATTAATTTAATTCATAAAAAATAAATCTTCACCATCAAAGTTACTAATTCTCCCGTGAGCAAATTTGTATCCTCTAAGTTAACTCAAATTTTGAGTTTAGATTCGGACCATCCAATTTAAATCCGTATGAATATTAAATAGCTTCATGCATTACAAATATGGGCCGAATTGGTCCTGATTCTGATGAGACTCTCTACAAGCACTGCAAAATAAAACCCAACAAATATACCAGACTATTGGATTAGTTATGATCCATTATTGCAACCTGTTGGGCTGATTTTTTCCGTTCCAGCACTGTGAAGGATATATAAGCAAAGCTAGAGTGTGATGTGCTCACCAAGAGGGTTTGATGAACACAACTCAAAAAGTATATTGGATCGGTTTTAACCGACAAATCCAAACCGTTAAAATCCATGTACTTCATAAGTGATGCATGTACATGCAAAATTTTAAAAATTTTGAATTCATTTGTTAGAAGGTCAAGCGGTCAAAGAAATGAATATTTTATAAGTTGTTTTACAAGTTGTTTTATATATTCATTTTCATCATTTCTTTGACCGCTTGACCTTGTAGCAAATAATTTCAAAACTTTCAAAATTTTGCATGTACATGCATCACTCATAAAGTACATGAATTTCAACGGTTTGGATTCGCCGTTTGAAGCTGATCCGATATACTTTTGGAGTTGTGCTTACCAAACTCTCTTGGTGAGCACATCACACCATAGCTTTGCTCAAGGATATATATATATATATATATAGAGAGAGAGAGAGAGATAGGCTATGGTGAGTTGTGAAGTAAAACGTCGTTTTACTTCACGTCATATTTTTATTTTGAAAATTCAAACAAACGATCCGAACCGTTCAACTTTTTCTAAATATTAAAATGTGCTTGGAGACTAAATTTTACATTTTTTGGAATTTTTTTACTATTTATTAAGCCACTTTGAAATCGCTGATCCATTGTGAACAGTAAAAAACAGTAAAATTTTCTGGACCACCGGATCAGCGATTTTCAAAGTGGCTTAATAAATAGTAAAAAATTCCAAAAAATGTAAAATTTAGTCTCCAAGCACATTTCAATATAGAGAACATGTTGAGCGGTTCGGATCGGTTGTTTGGATTTTCAAAATAAAATTATGAGCGTGAAGTAAAAATGACATCTTACTTCACAACTCACCATAGCCCAGCTCTATATATATATATATAGGACAGTGCTACGGTGCTACGCGTATATAAGGGCCCCTCCGTGCTACGGCTCACTTTTTGAGTTTTCAAAATCCTAACGGTCGATCCGAACCGTTCAACATGATCTCCATGTGAATATGTACTTGCAAACCAAATTTTACATTTTTTAGAATTTTTTTACTATTTATTAAGCCACTTTGAAAAAATACTAATTTGTACACAAACAGTAAACTTTTTCTGGACCATTGGATCAGCGATTTTCAAAGTGGCTTAATAAATAGTAAAAAAATTCTAAAAAATGTAAAATTTGGTTTGCAAGTACATATTCATATGGAGATCATGTTGAACGGTTCGGATCGACCGTTAGGATTTTGAAAACTCAAAAAGTGAGCCGTAGCACGGAGGGGCCCTTATATACGCGTAGCATATTAGCAAAATCCTATATATATATATATATATATATGAGACCGGCTAATGTCCTAACGTTATAACTTCGGCCGAAGTTATAACGAGTCGTTTATTAGTTTTTAAAATCCAAACAACCAATCCGAACCGTTCAACTTTTTCTAAATATTGAAATGTGCTTGTAGACTAAATTTTACATTTTTTGAATTTTTTTTACTATTTATTAAGCCACTTTGAAAATCGCAGATCTACTGTGAACAGTAAAAAACAGTAAAATTTTCTGGACCACCGGATCAGTATTTTCAAAGTGACTTAATAAATAGTAAAGAAATTCCAAAAAATGTAAAATTTAGTCTCCAAGCACATTTCAATATCTAGAACATGTTGAACGGTTCGGATCGGTTGTTTGGATTTTAAAATTGCAAAACGACTCGTTATAACTTCGGCCGAAGTTATAACGTTATGACATTAGCCAACCTCTATATATATATATTAATTTATAGATAAGGAAATTTGTAATTCTAATATCTTTTTCTAGAGAAGAGAAATAATTTACATTTATCAATGTAGTAATAAATATTTTGATTAATTTATAGATAGATAGCAAATTAGTAACACACACAATTGTAAAATATAAATAGAAAATGAGATGTTTGCTGTCGGCTCAAAATTTAAAAATCATAAAAATTCACATAGATTGTGTCACATTATTTTTTTGTCAAATATATTTTATAACTATACTCATGACACATTATATATGCCCACCGTTTTTAATATGTTTGTGCCACAATACAAGTCAACCATGCATAAACTCACTAGCAAGACTCGTGATATATAAAATTATTGTAAAGCAGTATAACATCTAGGGTGCAAACGGATTGGATATTATCCGTCGTATTAGAAAATTAGATAGGGATATCTGATATTCGAATATTCGTATAGATACGGATACAAATATGGTTTTGAATTTTAATTATCCGTACCCGAATAGTAGATATATACTATATAGTTTAATATAAATTAAGAAAATATTTACGTATTTATCTACAGATATCCGATATTCAATCCATATCCGTACATATCTGTCTAATATCCGATCCATTTGCACCCCTAATAACATCAGGGTCGACAAGTTTTACAAATTTTGATCCTCTATTGTGCACCATATACCGTCGAGCAATGTAATTTGGTATTTCCGTACAACATTAAAGTGGATGGAATCAGAATTGTTGATTAATTACAAATTAAAAAGAAATATCCATTCTCTAAAAACTTAGCCGGGCATTTATCGGGTGGTCTCTATTTTCTAAGTTTTTTTGGAGACGTAGCTACAAATTTTGTTAGAAATAAGCATGGTACAATTAAGGAGGAGGGTATATATGGTTACAAAAAAATATTACCGCTACATATCATTATTTATGAGTTTTCACATACATCGATCAATTTCAAAGTTTTTAACATAACAAAAATTATAATATCAATCAAAATAAACAAGAAGTCAATACAATAAAAATGAACATCAAATTTCCAAGGCGGAGGGTTACCTCAGTGAGCCAGTGAGCACAGCTCACGCAGGCAGAGGATAATTGGATTGTTCTGCTTCAGAGTCGCCGTTAGCATTTCTCTTTCGCAATCTTGTCTTTTTGCGGGGCGCAATCTCTGTTCAGAGTCGCTGTTCGGCCTAGAATGGGTCCGGATCCTCTAAAGTAACTCAATTTTTAAATTTTAGATCGGGACTGTCCGATTCAAATCCATTGCTCGGGATCGCTCGTGATTCTAATCCATCGCTCAGGATGTGTGCACTCTACTTCGAAATAAATAATCGAGGATTCACATCGGACGGTTCTGATCTAACCCCAAACTGAGTTAATTCCTCAGAATCGCCTATTTCACCGATTCGCCTTCGCGATTTTTTTGGACAAACAAATAGCGCCTTAAGTTAGCGGATTTGAACAAGACAAACATAGAGCGGAGGGAATTCGGCTATCGGAAAAATAAACATCAAAAGATTGTGGGCTGAGAATCGGGCTGTCCAGAGTCTAAGATATGACAAATTACATTTCCAAGGTAGACATGGAGGCTTTCGCTACTATCCTTATAAAGCCTCAAGGTTTACTTTTCGTACCACCTATTTCTTTCTTTTCCAAGCTTCGCCAGATTTGTTCAGGTGCTATCTCAATTGAAAATTTTGATTTCGATCCGATCGAAACTGGTCTCTCTCAATTCCGTTTCTCTAATCGGAGATCGGCTCGAGGTAACCTGATCTTCCCTTACAATCTCGAAATCGAGTTAGATCCGAGTTTTCCTGCCTTTGGCGACAGCGATCTGATTTAATTTGCCTCGTTTTTGTGCTTTAGACACTTACTTTTTTCTTCTTTGGATGGGAAGAATCGTGCATAGTTCTAATTTTGAGTCATGATTCAGTAATTTTGTCAACGTGTTTGGGAAGGACCTGTAGGTGCAATTCCATTGATCTTTTTTTCTTTTTTTTTCTGTGGTGTCATGCTTGATCTAAACGGTCTTTTTAGCTGATCCGTCATTAGTCAAAGATTTTATTGTTCTCATGCTTCCGTCAAGCCGGCATCCAGTTAATTTTAATAGTGCATTTCCAATGGTTGCTAGGGTTTAAGAATTAGGATTTTGGGCATTTGAAAGCTGATAATTTAAATGCATCAGATCCAGCTTATCATGCAAATTTGTATTGAAGGTCTAAATGGCGTTTACGTGGCAAGCAGATTCGGACTCCACCTGCACCTGCTGATAGAGAGAATTAGACAACCGATAAAGTTCCTCCAGAAAAGAATATAATACGAATAAAGAAGAGGAAAGCGAAAAAGTGAAGAAGGCGAAGGAAGCAATGCTGAAACCGCCAGAGCACCAGGTGGCAGGGCACGAGGCGGGCGCTGGAAAAGTGGGCCCACTGGTCGATGGCTCGGGACACTTCTACAAACCCCTCCAGCCGGGCGACGAACGTGGGGCCCAGGAGGTCGCCTTTTACACCTCCTTCTCTTCCGACCCGCGGGTCCCATCCTCCATTCGCTCCTTCTTCCCCTCATTTGGTGGGACCCAGCTGCTCCGCACCTCTGATTCATCGGATGTTCTGTTGCCCCACGTCGTACTGGAGGATCTGTTGCATGGGTACTCCGGCCCCAGCGTCATGGATGTCAAGATCGGAGCACGCACGTGGTACCCACGTGCGTCAGAGTCCTACTTCGCCAAATGCTTGAAGAAGGACAGGGAGAGCACTACTGTGCCTCTCGGGTTTAGGATTTCTGGACTTCAGGTTTCCTTTTTATTTCATGCATTTTCTATTTGTGAATTTTTATGTAACCTCTGTCCGAGCAATCTGTCTAATACCAACATGCACGATGCTATAATGAAAGTGCCCCGGTGAATAATAGTTTTAGAGCTAGCTGTATGACTGAGATGTTCTCAAATGTTGTCACATTTAGATATTTTAAATAATTTGCTTCAACTGGCACATGATACCTTTATAGAAGATAGTGTGGACCTGGTGAATTCGCCTTTATGTAAGCAAATATGGTAAAGTAATAGGACCAGTAGTTAATTTTAATCAATAGAAGATAGTGTGGACCTGGTGAATTCGTCTTTATGTAAGCAAATATGGTAAAGTAATAGGACCAATAGTTAATTTTAATCTATAGAAGATAGTGTGGACCTGATGAATTCGCCTTTATGTAAGCAAATATGGTAAAGTAATAGGACCAATAGTTAATTTTAATCAATGGATTGTGGAACTACTTTTCAGTTTATTGTTAGCAATTAATTTGAATTAATATATTAAATTTGGATTTTGGACTATTATAAAGTGGATTTATTGGATCTTCACTTGGCCTTTTTATTAAACAACCCTCGAATCAGACAATATTAGGTGTCTGTAGTGGAAAGGGGAAGACCTTAGCAAAATTAGAACAAAGAGTTAGAAAGAAAAGGACCATATTAAAACTTGTATCAAGGATCCGAGTCTCACAAATCTAGAGTCCAGACTTCAGTAAAATTAGGTAGCCTACGAGTGTGGCTTCCACTGGTAACCTTTTAGTTATACTATCAGCCCAACACATTTGTTTGACACTCAAAATGGTACGTTGCAAAAATATGGTGATTTTCCATTTGTTACAATAAACTCTAGATTTACAACACCAGGTGCATCAAGAATCGGGGGCGCTGGAAGCCAGACCGTAACAAAGTTAAGAAGTACACAGTGACTGATGTAAGGCAAGTGCTACGACAGTTTGTCTTGAAAAATCCTGATGAAACCCATCCTGACTGTGCATGGGCGTCGTCGGTCTATGGTGGATCAAACGGCATCCTGGCACAGCTGCTGGAGCTGAAGTCATGGTTTGAAGACCAGACACTGTTCCACTTCTACTCGACTTCAGTTCTTATCTCATATGACAAGGGTGGGATGGGGGCACGAGTGAAACTGGTTGATTTTGCGCATGCCATGGAAGGGGAAGGAATCATCGACCATAACTTTCTAGGTGGGCTCTGTTCTCTGATCAAGTTCGTGTCTGAGATCCTCACTGACACTGAAGCAGAGGTGGGGCCTGCTAACAACGGGATTGTGTGAGCTGCTTGACAGCTACTGTTGTACTGATTTAGTTCAAATACTCGTCAATGTTTATATTTTCTAATAGTGCAAGATTATTATAAGTATGTTCAACTAAACTCCTTAATTTGGGTCAGCTTCTTCTGTGTTCAACTAGCCACTAAAACCTCACAAGTGACAATTAATTACAATACAAACCCTGCAGTTTGATATAGTTGTTTTTTTTTAAGTTCAGTCTCCCTAATAGTTAGGTCATTAAATTTTTATTGGTCAACATATGAAAGTTTGAACTTGATTGGGGGAAAGTGCGGTGTGGTACTGTACGTGCTATGGATCTGATATAACCCTCGACAGATCACCGCAGACCAAGTGCTGCCGAAAGCTACCATAGCAACACAAAGACTAGTTCTCAATTTGCAATTATATCTTTAATTGTTTTTTTAAATTTGTACCGACATGAACCGTGTCGATGCTTGATTTATCCTAAATTAACTGGTAATTCATACTTCACAGTGAACCGATTAGAATGCCTAATCAAATAGTGTGCAGTTGTTGTAGAACTCTTCTTATTTGCCCAGCTGGGGCCCCCACCGTGCAATGTGGAGTATGTAACACAGTCACAAAAGTATATCCTCAAGGTAACTTAGAAGTTAATATATCTTTCAAGGTTTCTAGACTGGGATTTGAATCTAAATTCAACAAATGAAAATTTTAGGTGGAGGGATGGATCAGATTGTTTGTGCTGGCTGCTGGACTCCGCTAATGTATAATTGTGGTGCGACAAGTGTTAAGTGTACTTGCTGTCAGACTGTAACTTGCTTACTCATGTAGTAATTCTGATTCATACAGTAGTGCCTAACGTGATGAAAATAGAGATTCCTGTACAGTAATTATGATTTTAAATACCATATGTTCTCAGCCGGTACTGTAATTTTTCTTGTTTGAGTTGTTATTTTGACAGGTCATCCAACATATGTCGATTCCTATGCAGATTCTAGTGAGGGCAAGGAGGCTTGGAGGCATATGAAACTAAGAGCAGACTGAGCAAAGAATGCTAGATAAGAGGATTATTTGTGAGAGACATGGCTGATTTGACACTAGAGATTCCTGTGTTGGTACTGGAATAATAGTGTTGGTTCTTGCGGTCGTGGATTTTATGATCCCATCTCTTTTTTTGATTTATTCCTAACTATCTTATTAGATTTTACTCTTTCAGCCACATATAGGAAGACAATCTCAATAGTTACTGACAATGTAAGAATTAAGATGTAAAAATTGCAAACTGGACCTTGCAAGTATCATATATTCCATTTTTTCTTCAATTAGTTTCATAACAATAATAAAAAAGTTAAGTGAGTGATGATAACAACCTGGAATCATTGAAACCCTACGAAATTTCTTAGTAGATAATACTTCGTCCGAGAAAAGGAAAAATATAAGCACAATGCAAAAGTCCTTTGAACTTTTCTTTTATTTTACAAATTGCCAAATTGCCAAGTTCTTTCTCAGTTAAAGAAAAAACATAAAAATTGTCAAATTGCCCAGTTTTTTTACAAATTGACAAATTGCCCAGTTTTTTTATTGCCAAGTTCTTTCTCAGTTAAAGAAAGAACATAAAAAAAATGAAGAAGTAAAATACAAAGTGCCACTCTTTGAACATCATGCTTACAATATTTTAGAACAAAAATGATATGAAAGCAATATGCATTAAAATTAAAAATAAAGATAACAAGCAAGTTAACATAATTAGATTCTTGAAAATGAAGATAACAGATTCTTCAAAAATTAACATAACAAAATATCATCCTTAGCAACTAGTGGTTACGTTAAACATCCTTAGCAACAAAAAGAAATTAGCACTAGCAATTACATTAAACCGCTTCTCATTATGCTGGAAGCATCTCTATCACAAAACAGCAAACATACAACAAACATGACTGCCTTAATCTATTGTACATGAAATATAACACATCATCCGAAGCTTGAGGCACTGTTTTAATCTATTATATGACTGGATACAAGTACTGCACCAGACAAATGTTACAAGTTACACACTACTCTAGTGATCCCTCATCAGCATCATCAATGTTATATGGTGTCGAGTTATGGGGTATGAACTATTCACCTGGGTACATGTTCTCAAATAACTGCACAAAAAAACAAATCAAGTTGAACTACACTACAAGTTTAACTCTATTATTATTTATTCTTTGTTTCTTTCTTTTAGAGCAGGGAAGAGCTAGCTAGAGATTCATGTTTAGGTCATTCAGATTTGAATAATTTTGAACAAACTAGAGGGACATATCTATCTAAACCAATGTTATCATAATACCCTCATACAGTACCGGTCATAGACATATAAGCTGAACTTTAAATTTGATTTTATTTTCAAGTTAAAATGTCTATTTTGCCGTTCTTAAACTAGCCTCCAAAATTAGCAGCATAATACTGTGCTTTAGTCTGATTTTGCAATCTTAATAATAATCAACTTGTGACATCTTTCTGGTTTCTTTCAATATATTAGTGTTTGTTATCTTTCCCTATGTTCATATTTTCTTTGAGCAAATTATTCTGTTATTGAGTCCACATGGATGGGGAAGAAAGGAAGGTCAATAGCAATCTTTAATTTCTGGTAATAGTTCGATGGAAAGCATGCCATAAAAGCTGAGCAATCTCTTGAAACAGATCAAAAGATGACCTTAATGAAATTGTCCATAAAAAGGGGACAATGCAACTTTCTCTCTCTATTTTTTTTTTGGATATTGCTCGTAGGCTTGAATTATTATCATCGTTTAAAAGCCAAATTACATGAAACCAACAAGGGGCCAACCAGAAATCAGGAAAGAGGGAAGTTGCAAAGTTGCAATGGAACGCAACTATAACCGAGAACAAAAAATCTGAAACACGAAGACCTAAGACATGATTTTGAGTAATGACAGTTCTCTTTGGTGAGTAAAAATCAGCGAACGAGGCTAGTTCAAGGAGAAGGGCAAAATAGATATTTTAAATTTAAAATAAAATCAAATTTAGAAGTTAACCAGGAGCATTTCAATTATGCACGCAATTATAAAACAATTAGAGCTGAAATAGCCATTTCAATCAACATAAAATTCTATAACTTACCATGTCTTTTGCATTATGAACTGATCCATCTCGCTTGTCGTTGAACCCATCCATCAGTACGAACCCAGGCGTCGGCGCTTGCGACGGTGAAATTCCGTTTCCTGCGAGAATTGAAACGGTAAAGTAAAATGAGACTGAGACTTTGGATAAAAATTGCAGTCTAAAACTGAAACATTCAAGTAGATGTGACAACAAATATGAGAGGAGTCTTGATAGATTGGTTGGTTGAAGTAGCTAAAGAATACAAGCTTGTATCAGATTTCCTGTACCTGACAGTTTCATACATTGACCAGTTCCTCTCTTCTAATGTTGTGGGTGCGTGTGGAAAATGAGGAATGAATGTTGTTTTACATCTACAAGTTTGAAAACTAACAGAAACATGACATTAATGATTTGTTCTCTTATACTTATTGGACAGGAAACATGCAAGAGATTATTTCTCATCTTTTATCTTCACAATAGGTCGCCAGTTTCAGTATTTTTTGTTCAAGTTGCTCACTGCTGACTAAATTTGAATTACAATTAAGGGGAAAAGTTTTTGTGAATTTTATGTTTGCTTAAGTCATGAATATGTATTAGAAATATTTAACTCTAAATTCTATAGTGGTTTTCGGAAATATTTATAGGGAATAAGTACCTGGTTACTTGCATGAACAATCGCACCGGCTGGATTGGAAGCTCGCTTTGGTTAGGAACGTAGGACCCTTCCAACTTTCTTCCTTATTCCTCTTCTTAGTTGTGATTGGAAGCTGGTAGATGGTAGAAGGGAAAAGAACAATTTAAGTAGAGAGGCGGAACACATAAAAGAGGATAAAGGTTTGCGAAGGGTGTCGCAAATTCCTGCTAAATCTCTCCAATTTTTACGATGCTTGAGGCAACCAGAAGGGCGAGAGGAATGAGAATCCGCTAGCGTCGCTCGGCTGGGGAGGCGAGAGCAACGAGAGGCGGAGTGGTAGTGTCGCGGACTGGGTTAGTCTCCCGGCGGGAGGAGGTTGGAAGAAAGACCGAGCGTATTCTCCTTTGGGTTAATTCGTTTGGTATTCAGAGAAGAAGAAGGGGTTAACGGAGAGCAATAAATACCGCTTTTACCCTTACTAAATCAATGGCTATAGTTCATTACGCCTAAGAATTTGGTTAAAACTTGGTATGCACAGAAGCATCACTCTTATAGAAATATAGTTAATATTCCAAAAAAATATAAAATTATATCTCGTCCAAATTTTTTGAACAAGCGTACGACAAATCCCGTCTCCTTTCCTGATAAGAACAAGTATCCTCTCTGGTATGTGTAAACGATTCCCTTCACTTTACGGTTTGAGATTTACTCTCAGTCAGTGCCTATTCCGTCCAAATATCGATTATCGCTAGGGCTGCTAATGAGCCGAGCCGGCTCATGAGCCAATGAGTTGAATAGCTCAATAAATTGTATCGAGTCAGGTCCTAAACTAAATAAAGTCCGAACTTGACTCGGCTCATATTTTATCACTCAAATAGGACCGAGCCCGAGCCGAACTGAGCCGGCTCATGAGCTAAGGAGTCTCTTCTCTTTACCGATTCAGAAGTGAATGTCAAAGTGGTAAGCGCCCCCTTTTATAGAACTTGTCTATAAAAAACACATAAAACATTCATACATCAGATGCAAAAAAAAAAAAAAAGGAAAAGTTGCCTTTCTAGACAAAAAAGAAAATAAAACGAAACATTGAAAATAGATTGGAAATCACCTGTAGAACAATGTATGAATCGCCTGAATGATTTTTGCAAAGCAACCGGCTGGAAATTTTCAAATCTCTAACTCGCTCACACTATTCTTTAGTTAAGAAACACATTTTTACAATTGTTTTCTAGACGGAAGCTGATATGAGTACCCGCAGTTGAGTACCCGCATTATACCCGCACATAAACTATCATAACTGTTTTTGAGAACCGCACCTAAACTGTCATAACTGTTTTTGGGGACCTAAACTGTCAAAACTGTAATTTTATTTTACAAGTATTAATAGGAACATTGTGAAGTATTTATACCTATACAAGACAAGTATTTATATCTATACAATGAACTACATATATGATATATGAATTGGGGACCATTACACTGTCAAAACTGGGGACCATTATTTTTACACGTTTTTCAAGGTGGTTTTTTTTTTCTCCGTTCAATCTAACCAATTTTTGGGACGATCTATGAGGAATTTTGCAAATCTAAAACCACGAACGTGTTCCATTTTTTTTTCTCTTTCAAATGAGATCCATGATGACATACTTGTACACGTTTTTCAAAGTATCAAATATTCAAATATGAAAAGTATTCATACAAAATAGAAAGTATTCATACATAATATATCAAATATTCATATATAATTCATCAAGTATTTATACTTAAGATATCAAGTATTTAAAGAAAAAAACTGGACTCATCTTTTACACGTTTTTCAAGTATTCACATACAAAATGGAAAGTATTTATACCTAAATTATCAAGTATTCATATACAATTCATCAAGTATTTATACTTAAGATATCAATTATTTAAAGAAAAAAACTGAACTCATCTTTTACACGTTTTTCAAGTATTCACATACAAAATGGAAAGTATTTATACCTAAATTATCAAGTATTCATATATAATTCATCAAGTATTCATACCTAAGATATCAAGTATTTAAAAAAAAACTGGACACAATACCTACTCATCTTTTACACGTTTTTCAAGGTGGTTTTTTTTTTCTCCGTTCAATCTAACCAGTTTTTGGGACGATCTATGAGGAATTTTGCAAATCTAAAACCACGAACGTGTTCCATTTTTTTTTTCTCTTTCAAATGAGATCCATGATGACATACTTTTACACGTTTTTCAAAGTATCAAATATTCAAATATGAAAAGTATTCATACAAAATAGAAAGTATTCATACCTAATATATCAAGTATTTATACCTAATATATCAAGTATTTATACTTAAGATATCAAGTATTTACCGAAAAAAACTGGACTCATCTTTTACACGTTTTTCAAAGTGATTTAATGATTGACAAAGTTAGTTGGGAAATGAATCAAGTGCGGGTATAA
Source organism: Carex parvula (assembly GCA_025461045.1). NCBI lineage: Eukaryota > Viridiplantae > Streptophyta > Magnoliopsida > Poales > Cyperaceae > Carex > Carex parvula. The sequence goes on along the minus strand of JAJGRW010000113.1, from coordinate 462,410 downwards.
TGCGGGTACTCAACTGCGGGTACCAAAATCTTTATTCTTTCTAGACATATGGAGGGAATTTCATTATTATATCTTGGTTCTAAAATAGAATTATGACTGAATAACCTTAAGCTATTTATTTTGATTGAATAACCTTAAGGTATTTAAGTTGTGTTATTTAGCAATTGCCTTTCAGTAAATCTGAGTACAAATGATAGTTTCAAATAAAAAAAGCTCTATTACTTATAGCTAACTGCAAACAGTAAATGTTTTTTTTAATGCTTAGCATGAGTTGAGCTCGTGAGTGATGAGCCGAGTTTGAGTCGAGTTGAATGCTCAAACTCATTAAATTGAGCCGAGTTTTTTTCTTCAAGACTGAGGCTAGTCTGAGTTGAACCTATTTACTTATATGACGAGCTGAGCTGAGTTTTGAGCTGAGCTTGACTCATTAGTAGCCCTACCTATTCGGAATGGCACAGGGGCAGTATTATTTGTGCTTTGAGAAGCAAAGTAATAGAATGGTCCAGATCTACTAACTCTAAAAAATTCTCTTTTTACAATATCGGGAGGATCCAAATTCTCTTGACAGGCACCGGTACAATAGTGGTGTAGATGGTTATATATGGAATTCACTTCCTCTCCGGTACCGTAAAAGAGAATCTTTTAGAATTAGTAGATCGGGACTGTTTTTTAACTTTGCACGAATCTAATACTGTCCTGTGCTAGTCCGAATCTCAAAGCAGCTGAGGGTAAATCTCAAACAGTAGAGTGAAGGAAATGTTTTACACATATTGATATTGAAGAGGATACTTGCTCCATATATGTGCTATAACGGGGTGTGATGGATGCAGGAGGCGACGCATGTTGTTTTCTAAATAAAGTTCTGTTACTTGCAAAATGCCAAAGGGACTTATACATATCGTCTCCTTTTTGTCTTATCAGTACAAAATATAACAATTTTATTGTAATTGGAAAAAATCGATCGACCATCTTTGAAACTCTTTTATGCAACACGCATATATAGAGGCACGTCAATATAAAAGAAAAATTGAGGTTCGTTATCAATGGTAATGAGCTAATTTGATAATTTTAAAAAATATTTATCGAAATAAAAAATTAAGAAAAAAGAATAATATACACCTCTGTTCAGTTGAAGTAGTTGCATATCGAATTTTATCGAGATTGAAGTATTATTTTGATACTTTATATAAAAAATAGTTATATATGATAATAAATTTCAAATCATTTGATAGAGATGATTGATAAAACTTACATTAAGTTTCATATTTCTCTCATTTGTATGATGTACATACAATAAATCAAATTTCAAATGTTAATTTTTAAAAACTAAACTTTATTTTTAACAATTGTTAAGATCATTAATTTGATTCATAAATAATAAATCTTCACCATCAAAGTTACTAATTAATTCTCCCGTGAGCAAATTTGTATCCTCTGAGTTAACTCAAATTTTGAGTTTAGATTCGGACCATCCAATTTAAATCTGCATGAATATTAAATAGCTTCATGCATTACAAATGTGGGGATGGGACTCGAGACAAACACTGCAAAATAAAACCCAATAAATATACCAAGACTATTGGATTAGTTATGATCCATTATTGCAACCTGTTGGGCAGATTTTTTTCCGTTCCAGCACTGTGAAGGATATATATATGAGTGAGGCTATGGTGCTATGCATAGCATCAATGGCTAGCGTACTACGGCTTAATATGGTACTTTTTAAAATTCTGACGGTCGATCCGAAACGTTCAATGTGATAATCACATGAATATGTACTTGCAAACTAAATTTTATATTTTTTCGAATTCTTTTACTATTTTTTTAGATAGGTAGAATTTTGATGGTCTAGAATTTTCAGAAAATACTGATTTTTCTACCTATCTAAAAAAATAGTAAAAAAATTCAAAAAAATATAAAATTTAGTTTGCAAGTACATATTTATATGGATATCACATTGAACGGTTCGGATCAACCGTTAGAATTTTAAAAAATACCATATTGAGCCGTAGTACACTAGCCATTGGTGCTATGCATAGCACCATAGCCTCACTCTATATATATATATATATATATCTATATTTTAATTTATAGATAAGGAAATTAGTAATTCTAATATTTTTTCCTAGAGAAGAGAAATAATTTACATTTATTCAATGTAGTAATAAAATATTTTGATTAATTTATAGATAGATAGCAAATTAGTAACACACACAATTGTAAAATATAAAATAGAAAATGAAATGTTTGCCGTCGGCTCAAAATTTAAAAATCATGAAAATTCACATAGATTGTGTCACATTATTTTTTTGTCAAATATATTTTATAACTATACTCATGACACATTATATATGCCCACCGTTTTTAATATGTTTGTGCCACAATACATGTCAAAATAACATAAAAAGTCATCGAAAATGCATTTGTAGAACGGTCTTGGTAATGAGATTAAATTTAATAAAATTTAAGCCCTTGACTTTTTAATTGGCGGAAATTAACTTATATATTTTACGACATGTCACGATAATATCTCCTGCGATTGCGTCAACAAAACAAGATGTCATTTCTCTTCTATTTTACTTCGGTCGATTTTTTTAAACTGCCGATCATTGTTACAAGCTGGTTTAGAGGGGCACAGGTATCAATGTGTCTATGTGAGTATGTAATGGAAAACACATTTGATTTGGCTATTGTTTAGATGGACTGAATTTTTTGTAATTTTTTTTTCTCGTCTTTTTGTGAACTTTTAAAATTGACACTGTTTGTGTCTTAAACCTTCATATCTTTTCTTAAAAAATCAACATTACATAATATTGAAAACAAAACAACATCATAATTAAAAAAACTTAAAAGTATGGATAAATTTCATTAGAGGTCACTAAATTTTGTCTTTTGTTACGAATTGGTCACTCATGTTTGATTTGTTTCAATCAAGTCATTGAATTTTTTTTTTTTTTGAGAAAGGGGAGGTAGCACAGATAGCTAGGAGAAAAGTCTTAGTATTGTTAGTTACCCAAAGATCGAGAGTTCGATTCCTCTTCACAACTTCGCAGCTTTTGCGAAGATTATCAAACAAAAAAGTCACTGAATTTTTCATTTGTCCCAATGAAGTCACTCTATAACTTTTCCGTCCAAAATACTAACGGAATATTCTGATTCCGTTAGTATTTTGGACGGAATATGCTCATTCCGTTAGTATTCCGACAGAAAATAATGATAATTTATATTATTTAGAAAAAATATTTGCTTACTCGAGAAAGAACGACAAAAAATTAGAATCATACGAGTTAGATTTAGAAGCTTAATTATATTTTGTCTCTCAGTCTATCTTGTGAAGTTAGACTAAATCTAACTTCAAACTTACGTCTAATTAAATTGATAATTATTTTGTATTTGAAAACTTAATTGATGTCTAAATTTTTTATTTTACTTTTCACGTCTCAACAAAACGTAATTAATGTGAATCAGATACAGATTGAATATATGTTTTTCAATATTATTACTTATTAAAATAGTATATAGATGTGAGTCAGGTACGGATTGAATATCTGTAAAATTAATGTCGCTTCAAATGACGAATCTAAATCATTGAATCCATTAACTTCATGAGTGATGCGTACATGTAAAATTTTGAAAGTTTTGAATTTATTTAGTATAATGTCAAGCAGACAAAAAAATAATGAAAAATGAATACATAAAACAACTTTTAAAATAACCTACAAAAGTTTAATTTTTTGTACTGCTTGACTTTATAGTAAATAAATAATTCGAAACTTTTAAAATTTTCATGTATATACATTAATGGTTTTGATTTGTCATTCGAAACTAATTCGATATACTTTTAGAGTTATACTCACCAAATTTTTTAAATAAGCACATCATACTCTAATTTTGTTCTTAAAAACATCAAAATCCATAATATATATAAAATTATAATAATAAAAAACATAATTTTTTATAATATATAAAAAAACTATATGATATATATTTTCTATTAGAATGCATATAATTAAAATTTGCTATATCTGTATATCTGTATCCCCACATATATTCAATATCCGTATCTAACTTTTTAATATGAATTCGCGAATAATATACGATCCGTTTGCCCCCTTTCCATATCGTGCTTTCTATTTCCTACGTCGTCTCCCCAAAATATGGCACAGTAATCTAATTTATTAGATCAGGCGGTGGCCCGTCGGACCCAATCACCCAAAGAATTCGTATCCTCTGCATTGTATTAATTTAAAAATGAATTTTTTGAGTTAATGATCTCAACCGTTTAATCTGTTTCATTCGTGTAAAATAAATCCGTACTAATATTAAAAAACTCTTATGTTATAAAAACTCTTATGTTATAAAAAACTCCTATGTTATAGGACAGAAAACGGATTGACTCTCTTTAAAATTGAACGGTTAAAATTCATCAACTTAAAAGATTCTCTTTTGAGTTAACGCAGAGGATACGCGTTCATCACCCAAAACTATCTCAACTAGTCTAATACCGACAAAGAAGGTCTAAATGGCACTTACGTGGCAGCAGATTCGGACTCCACCTGCCGATAGAGAGAATTAGATACCCGATAAAGCTCCTCCAAAAAAGAATATAATACGAATAAAGAAGAGGCGAAGAAGGCGAAGGAAGCAATGCTGAAACAGCCAGCGCACCAGGTGGTAGAGCACAAGGCGGGCCCTGGCAAAGTGGGCCCACTGGGCGAAGCAGAGAGGTCCGATGCTGGCGTCATGAGCCATCCGGTCAATGAATTCGATTATGCAAATTTCGTTAATCAAATACTCAATTTATCAAGCACATGGTAACGGCAGTTGCGCCAATAATTGGAATCCACTGGACAATCAAGGGTTCAGGGCTAGCTGCTAGTTAGTTAGGCTTAATAATGAGTCCGGCTACTATAATACTAACTAGTATCATTTCAAATTAAATAACACTACATTTTAAATCATTAGATCTATTTTAATATTCGTACAAGACACTAGTGTCATTCCCGCCCTATTTTGTGCACAAATATTAAAATAGATCCAATGGTTTAAGATATAATGTTATTTAGTTTGAAATGACACTAGTGTTATAGTAGCCAGACTCCTTAATAATTGGTTAGCTACTATATAGTTTGTTAAGATGTTCGTTGTAACAACCTCAGTGAGATTAGCAACAGTGGTTAGTTGTTGTATTTCAGGATTAAGGACTTGTAATATACTCTATATAAAGAGACAGACAATTTGTAAAATACAATTAGTGAAATAAAAGAATGATCACTCATTTACCTGTATAGTTCATAGCCAATCATTCCAATCAGACGCCTCCTTCTATTAGACCATGTACTGGAGAGCCCTGTCACACATCAACATCAGAGGATGCGATCTAACAACAATAAGAATAATATGGTTAAGTCATAAGTGTCAGTTAGATGATTGATTAGCATACTGTAAGAGATTGAGTGATTGATTAGTCTACTGGCTTGCCTATATATAGACGTTGTAAACACAATATAAAGACAATAAAGATCTAATAAAAACCAGTAGATGAAGTCCTTCTAAATTCTTGTTTTTCGTTTACCTTCCCAATTGTGCTTCCTCCGTCTCCCCGAAGGAGTCAACACTGAGTAACTACTAACTAGTCTAATTCCGACTGAGTTTCGTACTCCACCTGCCAAAAAGAGAATTAGATAACTGATCAAGCTCCTCCAGAAAAGAATATAAAACGAATAAACAAGAGCAAAGCTTAAAAGTGAAAAAGATGAAGCTAACAATGCCTAAACCGCCAGAGCACCAGGTGGGAGGGCACGAGGCGGGCCCTGACAAAGCGGGCCCACTGGTCGATGACTCGGGACACTTCTACAAACCCCTCCACCCGGGCGACGAACGTGGGGCCCACGAGGTCGACTTTTACACCTCCTTCTCTTCCGACGCGTGGGTCCCATCCTCCATTCGCTCCTTCTTCCCCTCATTTGGTAGGACCCAGCTGCTACGCACCTCTGATTCATCGGATGTTACGTTGGCCCACCTCGTACTGGAGGATCTGTTGCATGGGTACTCCGGCCCCTGCATCATGGATGTCAAGATCGGAGCACGCACGTGGTACCCACAAGCGTCAGAGGCGGACTTCGAAAAATACTTGAAGAAGGACAAGGAGAGCACCACCGTGCCTCTCGGGTTTAGGATCTGTGGACTTCAGGTCTTCTTTTGCTCATGCATTTTCTATCTGTGAATTTTGAAGCAACCTCCGTCAGGAGCAATATGTCAAAGTACTAACATGCATGGTGCTAAATAATAGCTTTAGAGCTAGTTTTGCATGACTGAGATATTTGCAAACCTTGTCATATTTAGATATTTTAAATAATTTGCTTCAACTGGTCCATGCAAACCTTGTCACATTTAGATATTTTAAATAATTTGCTTCAACTGGCTCATGGTACCTTTATACAAGTTAGTATGGAGCTGGTGGATTCCCCTTTATGTTAGCAAATCTGGTAAAGTAATAGGACCAATAGTTATTTCTAATCAATGGATCGTGGAACTATTTTTCAGTTTATTGTTAGCAATTAACTTGAGTTAATATATATTAAATCTGGATTTGGACTATTATAAGTGGATTCATACTTTCATAGGATCATCACTTGGTACATATTAAACAAATAATTGCAGCGCCACCCCTGAAAACTTCCAAAATTTAACCAGACTTTAGTAAGATCAGGTAGCCTACGAGTAGGAGCCACACTGGTGAGCCAGACCCACTGATAACCTTTTTTAGTTAAATTTTCAGCAAAACACAACTGTACATTGCAATAATATGGTGCTTTCTCTTTGATATAATAAACTAAACTCTTGAATTACAACACTAGGTGCATCACGAATCGGGGCGCTGGAAGCCAGACCGTAACAAAGTGAGGAAGTACACTGTGACTGATGTAAGGCAAGTGCTAAGACGGTTTGTTTCGAAAAATCTTGATGCGACCCATCCTGACTGTGCATTAGCGTCGTCAGTCTATGGTGGGTCAAACGGCGTCCTGGCACAGCTGCTGGAGCTGAAGTCATGGTTTGAGGACCAGACACTGTTCCACTTCTACTCAGCTTCAACTCTAATCTCGTATGACAAGGGTGGGATGTCGGCACGAGTGAAGCTGGTCGATTTTGCGCATGCCATGGAAGGGGAAGGAATCATCGACCATAACTTTCTTGGCGGGCTATGTTCTTTGATCAAGTTCATTTCTGAGATCCTCACTGACACTACTGAAGCAGAGGTGGGGCCTGCTAACAACATGATTGTGTAAGCTCATTATCGAGAGATCAGCTGATCTAATGGGAAAGAAGCACTTTATTCAATATGCTTAGGAAACTTTTGGTGTTTATAGTAATTAATGTGTGCTTTTAGTGCGCCTTGTATTGCACTTCGGTGCCTTAATTTTTTCCCTGATCAGGTGTTTCACCCATATTCAACTTTTTTTCAAGTTAATAAAAAATAAGGAGTCTGTCAAACAAATACGTTTATACTTAATATCAGACTCCGAAGGAGAGTTCACTATTTTCTATTTTCAGATAGCTTTACAAAAAATATTTATAATTTTGTAAGTCTTGTGACTGCCTGACTAATAATAAAGAAAACAGCCCAAATGCCCAATACAGTTGGGATAGTGACATGATACCCCAATAATTTTTTATTTTGTTTTTTAGTGCTTGCATCTAATTTATAGCATAGACATGTCAGCATGTGCCATAATATCTCCTGTGATTGCGTCAACAAAACAGATACCGTACGTAGCTCTTCTATTTTACTTCAGTCGATTTTTTGAACCGCCGATTATGGAGCAAGAAAGAAACAAAAGAAACGCCAATTAAGGTCGAAGTCAAGTAGAATTACGTTGGTTATTTAAACTTAGGCGTGCCTAGGTTATTTACGTTCAGCTAAGATTTTTTTTTTTTAGGGTAAGATGACAACTAGAGTGGAAAAAACGTGTCGTGCTTTGCTGTGACTAACACGTTAATTTTGTTGGATATTATGTCATAATCTACTTGTTTGTTTGACTAGATTTGCAAAACATATATTCATTGAATTTTACAGTTTCGTGTCTTGAGATATTGTGCAGATTCATGACGAGATGAATTGCAATAATTAATCAAGGATGAGTCATGAATAATCAAGTATTGGAGCTAGAAGCATTATCTCGAGATTATGTTTAGAAATCTATAAAATTGGTAAAGTATGCTTGAGAATGGGGTATTTTACCTTAAACGTTATAACGGCTAAGAAACCGTTGCAATGGAATAAATCAAACACAGTCAAATCGATTTAATTCGTTGTGACAACTGTTGCAACGGTTAGCAAGAATTTTCAGAGAACAACCGTTGTGACAACCGTTACAATGGTTAACAACCGTTAGGATTATGCAGACAGCCAAACCTATGCTTTAGTGGCAACCGTTGTAACGGTTAAGATACCGTTGCAACGGTTAAGACCAAATACCTAATTTTACACAGTTCTCTATAATAGAAGCAAAATTTAGGTTTGGATTATCACTCTAGCCTTCCCCAACTGCAATATTTCTTCCTTTCAGATCTAGAAAAAGTCATTGTTGCTTGTGCACACAACTTCAATATTCATACTCAACCATAATCAATATCTTGTAAGAAGTAGAGTGATCCTTGAGTGATCATCTTGTTTGATTCATACACTTCAGCATTTAGTGCTCGTGAGCTATTTCTGTACTCGGGCTATGTGACTTCCAAGGTTTGTAAGGGCTCACCGGTTCCACCTTGTACTCCTTTCTCATTGGGTAAAGAAAGGCGCGCCATCTCGAAGGTCACGAAGCTCTGGAGACGCAAGCGTTAGTGTCGAACTCCGTAAACAACTCTCGTGTCAAGTGTCTCTTAACTCTTCTATTTACTTTACGTACACTTGCTTAGTTTAAAGTTATTCGAGTTTCTGCCAAGAATAACTTATACATACGATAGTTAAAAGTACTTAGATAAATTTTAAAAGGCCCCGTATTCACCCCCCTCTAGGTGCCTTCAGGACCAACAAGTTTTTCACCTGCCGTGCCGTGACCAAAATGTCAAGGGGTGGTCACGGCACGCGAATGGTCACGCCACGTGAGTCAGGCCCTGCCTCACGTGCCATGACCATACGTGACTCGCGTGCCCATTTAATCATAATTTAGGTTAGTTTATTCAAGATTCACCATTAAATCAATATCTAATGGTCTTGATTACACGTGACTCGCTTGACTACGTGCCGTGACGTGACTAAATCTTTCACGTGCCGTGCCGTGCCATGCCATGCCAAAGTTTTAAAAAATAAGCACGGCACGCGAACTATCACGGCACAGGACACGCGAGTCACGGTATGTAACTGACACGCATTCTGTGCCGTAACAATGCCGTTTCGTGACGGAATCGGCTCCGCCTTGCCATTTTTCCCACTCTAACGGCAACTATCTTACAATTTTCATTAATAAGAAAATATATTTAGATCAATTTTAAACACCTATTTGCATCACAGTAAGATTTAAGAAAGATAACACACTACCCCTAACGACACTTCTCCGTCAGATTTGCCCAATATGTGCCTGATTTGAATCGACAACTCACCGTCTAATTGCACTTCTTAAGCATCAGACCCTCTCGCAAGCAACTTTCGATCTGACCTCAAAGGTCAGCAACCCTCTCGCCTCATGCATAGGAACTCTCTCTAACTACTCGCATAGGATCGTAGTTCAGACTTTGAAGACATGCTCTCCCCCACTTTTCGCCGCTCTTCCAACACGCGCAGCCTCTCTCTTCTCCTGAACACAGCCTCTCCCTGCCACTGGGACCCAACCCTCTACCAGCTCACCTTCCCTATCAGCTCGACCAGTTTGGATCTACTTCAGACCGGACTAGGTGACGTGGAGGTGCGACGAAGAAGCCGGTCCAGCCATGGATCAGACCCTCCTTGGTCGGACCAGAACTTAAGAAGCGATCTTCCTTTCGGTTCTCTAGGCAGATCCGATGACCTCCCTTTCGTCAATCTCTCTAAGAGATCGAAGTCTCATGAAACTCTAGATGTGCTACAACCAACCCCTCCGTCCTGCTTCGCCGCCATTACACGAGGAGAGGAGGAGGGGCTAACGGCTTGGCGCGTAGGTGATCTCTCTCGCTGGTGGCTAGGGTTTCTAGCGTTTTTTCTTTTTTTTCGTTTGGAGAGTCGCCTGGGAGGTCACTTCTTTTTTTCCACCTCTAATTATGAGCCGGTGGTCCGTTTAGTTGAGATTTAAAGTAAACTATTTTTTGTTTGGTTTGAATTTGTGGCTTCCGTAATTTTTTTGTCTTGTTTGCATGCAATCTTGATTAAAAATAAATTAAAAATTACATGTCGGTGTTCATTTTACCGTCTTGGGTACCCAGTGAAATAGATAAAATCAGGAAAGGTTTTCTATGGCATGGTGTCAATGCTGCAGTAGAAAAATTCATCTTGTCAACTGAGAACTAGTTTGCACTCCCAAAAAGCTTGGAGGTTTGGGTGTAATTGATCTCAAAACTCTCAATATGGCACTTCTAATCAAATGGGTATGCCAGTGGTCAGTAAAGGAGCAAAGACTTTGGAAATCTATTTACCATACTCTCTACATGCGACAAGGTCTTCGTATAATGCAGTCTTACTTTTTCAAACAAAACCTAAAGAATGTTCACCAATTTTGTCAGTCATTCAAACAGAGAATTGCGGGTACTGGTCAAACAATTGATTTCTGGCATGAGAATTGGGGATGTAGTATACTGGCGACGAAATTCAGCGAACTCTACTCATTTGCTTGGTTTACAGATTCTTCACTGCACCAAGTTCTCTTGCAACATGATATGTCAGCTCTATTCAGACCAGCCTTATCGCGAACGACAACAAATCAATTACTGGTGCTGACTGGAGACGTGGCAAATGCTAGAAACTTAATAGCAAATGAAGATGTTGATGATGCAATTTGGAAGGGCAACTCACAGACACTTTTTTTGTCATATCATCTTATTTCTCGTTGAAAATGGGCCTAGAATAAAGTCAGTCTTACCGGAGGTTTGGAAACTTAATGCTCCTCTGAGATTTAAAATATTTGGATGGTTGTTGCTTTTAAATAGGGTTCTAACAACCGATAATTTGAACAAAAGAGGTTTCAATTTTGTTAGCATATGTTATTTGTGCCAAGCAAGTTAAGAAACATCAGCACTCTTATTCAATGACTGTGCAACATCAAAAATCATCTATCAACTGGTACAACACCAATTCTCACAGAATCAAGAGTGGTTATCTAATTTCAGGGCAGGATAACATTGCAAAACTGGTTGATAGGAGAATACTGAGAGAAGATAGAAGTTTACTTCTTGTTGCACATTTTACAATCTGGAGAGAAAGGTGTTAGAGAAGACAACAACCAACACAAATACATTCATTATTCCATGACCTTGAGATTATTAAAGAAACCAGAGACCTCACACCTCAGGAAATGAAACATTGGATTATTTTGAAAAACAAACTAGAAGAAATATATAAGGCCGAAGAACAACACTGGAAAATAAGATCTAAGCAAAAGTGGTTAGAGGAGGGAGATGCTAATACTAAGTACTTTCACACTTTAGCTACCCATAGAACTAGGAAAAATAGAATCAATAGTTTAGAAATAAATGGCCAACTCACCAATAATATTCCCATTATTAAAACTCATGTGTTAGATTATTATAAAAATCTATTAGGCACAGAGGGCTTTAAATATGCCTCTTTAGACCAGGATTTTTGGGAACCAGAAGATAAATTACTTTCTTTAGAACAATGGGAGTTAGAAAGACCTTTCACTGAGAAAGAATTACATGTTGCTGTGTTTGCATCTGAACCCAATGGGGCCCCTGGCCCTGATGGGTTCAGCTTCCATTTTTATCAATTTTTCTGGTCCTTAATTAAATCTGACCTGATGATACTTCTCCACTACTTCTATGAACATAGCCTGGATCTCCATAAATTAAATAAATCTTGTATTTGCCTAATTCCTAAAGAGAAGGATGCTACTCTTATCAAAAAATTTAGACCAATTAGTCTAGTTAATTGTAGTTTTAAGATAATATCCAAGTTACTCACAATTAGAATGGAGTTGGTCATCCCTAGACTCATAGACTCTAGTCAATCAGCCTTTATTAAAAATAGATATATACTAGATAATATGATACTAAGCCAAGAAATTATACACTCCTGTCAGATTGCCAAACAACCTGGTGTAGTTATTAAGGTTGATTTTGAAAAAGCCTATGATAAAATACATTGGGGATACCTTTTAGAGGTTTTAGCTAGTAGGAATTTTGGGACTAGATGGATCCAATGGATTACACTTTGGCTCTATAGTTCTCAATCATGTATTAGTATTAATGGGGAACTAACAGAATATTTCTACTGTAGAAGGGGGTTAGACAAGGTGATCCACTATCACCTTTCTTATACATACTTGCTGCAGACACACTTAGTAAATTATTTAATAAAGGTAGAAAAGCTAATGTCATACAAGGATTAGGTCCTGCTTGTCTAGATCAACAAGCTGTCACTAACTGCCACTATGCAGATGACACAATTTTGTTCCTGGCTGCCCAGGACAACAATGTGGAAGCTGCCTGGTGGCTCATGGTAGCTTTTGAAGCCTTGTCTGGGATTAGGATGAATTATGAGAAAACAGAAATGTACAATCTTAATATAGATGATAATGTAGCACTTAATCAAATATTTAGATGCCAACTAGGAGAATTTCCTATCAAATACTTAGGACTACCTTTACATAATAAAAAACTACAGGTGTCAGATTGGAACTTCCTTATTGACAAATTAGAAAGTAGACTACCTGGATGGCAAAGTCAACTCCTCTCAATAGGAGGCAGAGCTACCTTATTAAACTCAGTTCTTAGCTCTATCCCTTTATATGCTCTGTCAGTGTTTAGAATACCAGCTACAGTATTGAAACAAATAGATAAAATTAGGAGAAGGTTTTTATGGCAGGGTTCTGATAAGAAATTTAAATATGCATTAATGAATTGGGAAACTATTTGCATTGCTAAACAATTTGGAGGTTTAGGTGTTTTAGATCTTAATCATATGAATATTGCTTTAATGCTAAAATGGTGGTGGAAATTTAAAAATTCAGAGTTTCAAGGGTTATGGAAATCTGTCATTCTGCACAAGTATTATACTGGTACCCCCTTGCCACTGTCACCTTTCTGGTCTCATGTCTTACAATTAGAAAATGTAGGAGCACTTAGTATAACCTATGATCCAGGGAGTAATTCAGTAGTTAAATTTTGGACTGATATTTGGTATTTAGACTGCTCATTAGCTACTAGGTTTCCTGAACTCTATCAACTATGTAGCACAAAACAAATCCTATTAACTGATGTCATACACTCCCAAGGGAATAAACTGTCATTTAGAAGGACTTTAGAAGGGACTAATCAACAGGATTGGGGGGCACTACTTCATATCATCAGTATTACATCTTTCACCCATTCACATGATAAAGTGAATTGGAGATGGGAAGCCTCAGGGAAGTTCACAACTCAGTCATTATATCACTTTTTGAATTGTAGATGGGAATTTCCAGTTTTACCCTTGATGTGGTGGACTCTACCTATACCCCCAAAAATTAGAATTTTTATGTGGTTGACCCAACATAACAAAATACTTACCAAAGACAATCTATTTGTTAAAGGGTGGACTGGTTCCTCATCTTGTGTTTTCTGTACCAGTAATGAATCAGTTACACACTTGTTTCTGACCTGTCCATTATTACAACAAATCTGGTTCTGGTTGGGTAAAACACAAGATATTATGCATCACTGGCAATCTTTTACAGATATACTTGATTATGCTGTACAGCTGCCTCCAGTCAACAGAACTGGCTTTCTCATAGTCCTAAGTGCTTTGTGTTGGGTAGTTTGGAAACATAGGAACTCTATTTGCTTTGATGGCAGCCCTATCCAGTCAGCTAGAACTTTAATACTTCTCATAAAATCTTTGTCTTTATTTTGGGCAGGCACTGGCAAGAAGAAGACCAAGCCTACTGTAGAAGAATGGCTTCCAGTGATTGAAGATGCAGTGCCCCTGGCACAGTACATGCCGCAGGAACTGGTGGTTTATCAACCTCCAGAGGATATAGTAGCAGAATGAAGAAACACAATTATCCATTTTTGTACCTAAGTAGCTCCCCTAGCCCATTAAAATGTGGCTTAGTTATTGCAACATTAGCTTTCTTTTGGAGATTAGATATCTCAACAGCTTGGTTTATCTGTCTGATGTGTGGTTTAGACTGTTGTTGCTTTTTTCAGTTTACCTCGTATAGAGGATGGTAGACCAGCTTTGCTGGATAAACAGTTACTTGTATTTAAATTTCAGCAATGAAATGGGCAACCTAGCCTTTTTTAAAAAAAAAAGAAGACAACAACCATCCAAATATTTTAAAATATGCATTTGGAATATCTTGCAAAGCAATGCATAATTAAAATATTTTAAAATATTTGCAAGATATGCATTGCTTTGCAAGAATGCTCACTCATCTAACAAAGCAATGCATATGGATGGTTGTTGCTTTTAAATTCGATTACAGTGGAATATCTTGCAAAGCAATGCATACTCTGTTGCTCACTGTGAAGAGAAGACAGGAGTTTACTTCTTGTTGCTCACTGTGATAATTTTTTTTCACTTATCTTTTCACTTGTAAATCCATAGAAGGGTTACCTCTTTAAACCCTTCAACACTTGTAACAAATGGCGGTTGAATAAATAGAAGCTCGACTCCTATTTCTTACTAAAAAATTAAAAAAATTAATAACCTAATTAAAAATAACATAACATAATCAAGCAACTAGATAATTATGATATGATATGCATTATATTTTTTTTTTGCTGTTCATCAACAACTCATACAACATAGATAACTATCATTGATATGATATCCATTTGAATATGAATAATGAAACGAATATTCAATATAATTTTTTAATATAGATCCGAATCCGGATAATATACGTCCGTTTGTACCCTTCCTTCCAAATCGTGGTTCCTACTTCGTCTCCCCGAAATATGGCACAGTAATCTAATTTATTAGATCTGGTGGTCGCCCGTCGGACTCAAAACTGAGAAAACTAGTCTAATTCCGACGAAGATCTAAATGGCGCATACGTGGCAAGCAGATTCGGACTCCACCTGCACCTGCCGATAGAGAGAATTAGACAACCGATAAAGTTCCTCCAGAAAAGAATATAATACAAATAAAGAAGAGGAAAGCGAAAAAGTGAAGAAGGCGAAAAAAGCAATGCTGAAACCGCCAGAGCACCAGGTGGCAGGGCACGAGGCGGGCGCTGGAAAAGTGGGCCCACTGGTCGATGGCTCGGGACACTTCTACAAACCCCTCCAGCCGGGCGACGAACGTGGGGCCCAGGAGGTCGCCTTTTACACCTCATTCTCTTCCGACCCGCGGGTCCCATCCTCCATTCGCTCCTTCTTCCCCTCATTTGATGGGACCCAGCTGCTCCGCACCTCTGATTCATCGAATGTTCTGTTGCCCCACCTCGTACTGGAGGATCTGTTGCATGGGTACTCCGGCCCCAGCGTCATGGATGTCAAGATCGGAGCACGCACGTGGTACCCACGTGCGTCAGAGTCCTACTTCGCCAAATGCTTGAAGAAGGACAGGAAGAGCACTACTGTGCCTCTCGGGTTTAGGATTTCTGGACTTCAGGTTTCCTTTTTATCTCATGCATTTTCTATTTGTGAATTTTTATGTAATCTCCGTCCGGAGCAATCTGTCTAATACCAACATGCACGATGCTATAATGAAAGTGCCCCGGTGAATAATAGTTTTAGAGCTAGCTGTATAACTGAGATGTTCTCAAACGTTGTCACATTTAGATATTTTAAATAATTTGCTTCAACTGGCACATGATACCTTTATAGAAGATAGTGTGGACCTGGTGAATTCGCCTTTATGTAAGCAAATATGGTAAAGTATTAGGACCAATAGTTAATTCTAATCAATGGATTGCAGAACTACTTTTCAGTTTATTGTTAGCAATTAATTTGAATTAATATATTAAATTTGGATTTTGGACTATTATAAGTGGATTTATTGGATCTTCACTTGGCCTTTTTATTAAACAACCCTCGAATCAGGCAATATTAGGTGTCTGTTAAGAAAAGGCGAAGACCTTAGCAAAATTAGAACAAAGAGTTAGAAAGAAAAGGACCATATTAAAACTTGTATCAAGGATCTGAGTCTCACAAATCTAGTGTCCAGACTTCAGTAAAATTAGGTAGCCTACGAGTGTGGTTTCCACTGGTAACCTTTTAGTTATACTATCAGCACAACACATTTGTTTGACACTCAAAATGGTACATAGCAAAAATATGGTGATTTTCCATTTGGTATAATAAACTCTAGATTTACAACACCAGGTGCATCAAGAATCGGGGTACTGGAAGCCAGACCGTAACAAAGTTAGGAAGTACACAGTGACTGATGTAAGGCAAGTGCTACGACAGTTTGTCTCGAAAAATCCTGATGAAATCCATCCTGACTGTGCATTGGCGTCGTCGGTCTATGGTGGATCAAACGGCATCCTGGCACAGCTGCTGGAGCTGAAGTCATGGTTTGAAGGCCAGACACTGTTCCACTTCTACTCGACTTCAGTTCTGATCTCATATGACAAGGGTGGGATGGGGGCACGAGTGAAACTGGTTGATTTTGCGCATGCCATGGAAGGGGAAGGAATCATCGACCATAACTTTCTAGGTGGGCTCTGTTCTCTGATCAAGTTCGTGTCTGAGATCCTCACTGACACTGAAGCGGAGGTGGGGCCTGCTAACAACGGGATTGTGTGAGGTCATTATCGAGAGTTCAGCTGTTCTAATGGAAAGAAGCAGTTTATGCAGTGCTTAGGAAACTTTTGGTGTTATAGTTACTGAAACCAACATCATTCTGGGCTGTATTCTCGCACTTTGGTTCCTTCTTTCCCTGATCAGGTGCTTCACCCATACTGATTTTTTTTTAAGTTAATAAAAAAGAAGAAGTCTTTCAAAGTATACGTAATATCAGACTCCTAAGTGGGGTCAAAGTAAGTGTCACTATTTTCTATTTTCATATAGCTTTACAAAAAAATATTATATTTTTGTTAGTCTTGTGACTGCCTGACTAATAATAAAAAAACCAGCCCAATACAGTTGGGCTAGTGACATGCTGCCCCAATAACTTTTTATTTTGTTTTTTTATTATTTTTTTCTAGTGCTTGCATCTAATTTATAGCAGAGGCATGTGCCATACTTGTAGCTTAATTTGATGTTAACCATGGGTTCAGCCAAAAGGCGCTTGATTTTTCTTTTTCTTTTTGGAAAAAAGGCCGATTGCCTAATTCATTACTCATAGATAAGCAGTACGTCCTACAACTAGATGTAAAATTGTAAGAAAAACTCATCTCTAAAAAGCCCCGAGGAGCACCAAAACATGCGCCTCAGCCCAAAAGGCACTTGATTATAGGTACTGTGTTCTGCAGGTCCACCTGGTACTTCTGTGTGGCGATACACACATACCAGGTACCTGCAAGCAGTGGGATAATTCTGGGTTAAAAACAAAGTTTTAAGTATTGACAGTCATGCTTGCATTTTGTATGTTTGGACTTGAAGAATACCACATAACCAGGTCACTGTACTGATGTTTAAAACTATACTGGTACAGCACAGTACTATAATGGTGTTTGTGTAACAGAATGGTATACACATTTTTGAGAGTCCGAATCTGCTGCGATTCCGAGAGGGATCGCAGGATCCTGAAATTCTGAGATCAATGGTTCAAACTTTTCCATGCGCGGATGTCGGAAACATTTTCGGAAAAGTAAATTTTCATGCATGCATCTCAAAAAAGACCAATAGTTGAGATCGGATCGCAGGGTCCTGTGATTCTCCGAGAATCACAGCAAATTTATTTTCCATTTTTGAATCTGGATGTGGACAATCTCCAGCAATTTCTCTTTTTGCTTCATTTATGTTTCGGCTATGCTGATTGCTTGTTCCGTTGTTGCCTAAACCATCAATCTGGGTAGAAAGATTTATATGAAATCTACAAAGATTATGGTTATATGCTCCGCTAGATAAGTCTATTAATTTTCATTGAATGTAGACTAGAGCTGTCAACAAGAAACTTGTGTAGAGCAAAATTGTTTTTGAAGGTACCGATTGTATTTCATGATAGTTATTTACAAGGACCTACTTACAAATTTATCCGAAATTTTTATTAATAGAAAATAAAATAAAAAAATATTTACATTGAAGAAGCATTTTGTTGGATTTTGAGATATAGCAAAAACGTGATGGTCCATAACGTTCCGATTAGCAACGATAAACGTATAAGCAAAACACGGGCCGTTATGGTCCCGAACAGCCAGGGAGGTACAGAAAAAAAAAGAAAAAATTAGACTGTTATGCTTCATAACGGCCAAGAAGTCGTGAAAAAAAAAAATCCTGATGGACAACAACAGCCAGGTTTTACAAAACACGCAAAATTTATGGTATAAAAGTTTTACCATTTATATCAAGATGTTCGAACTATCCCCATTTAATATTATCACTAAGCAAATCACAATAATTGAATATTTTATAGAAACGCATCTTTCATGCTTAACACGTGTGCTTGGTTGGATGAAATATCTGAGTTTGTACTCGAAATGAACAGGTCGCACTTAAATCAGAGGAGGGGGCCATGATGCAGGAAATTATAGAAACTTTTAAGCAAGTAAAGAGAAACTTGGATCTGGCCGTTGTTGTCCATCACAGTTAGGATTTATTTATTTTTTTTTCCGCGACTCCCTGGCCATTATGGAGCATAACAGCCCGGTTTTTTCTTTTTTTCTTCGCCTCCCTGGCCGTTCTGGACTATAACGGCCCGTGTTTTGCTAATCGTTCGTTGCTAATCTTGCCGTGATGGTCCATAACGTCCTCTGGACGTTACGGACCATCACGTTTTTGCTACATCTCGGAATCCAGCGAAAACGTTCTTCAATGTCATTATATTTTTATTTTATTTTCTATTAATAAAAATTTCGGCAAATTTACATTTGCCTCTTGCAATTTTTGTTTTTGAAGTTCACTTGAGAGTAGGTCCGATGGGCATCGGACCTACTTTGGTTTGATGGGTTTAATCACTGTCGATTTTCTTTAAGACTCGTGCAGAACGCTTTACACTTCGTGCGTGTCTGTTTCAATTTTCGTGCACACAAATTTAAGTTAGATCGCACGATCATCATGCTTGTTGAACCTAAAAAGTAGGTTCGATGGACATAGGACCTACTCCGTTCTATTTGAAGTTAGATGGGCAGCATTTTGTCTGTTGTCTATCCACGGGATTTATATTCTTGGGTATATCTTTGATTAATTTTGCTGGAATCATGAAGTCAATTAGTAGAACACTTTCTAAATTGACATTTAAGGGAACAATTGGCAATAATTTTGCATCACTAACTATAGCACTTCATTTGAATCGTCTGGTTCGAATCAAACGTGTCAGATTGTATTTTAAACAATATATTTAAGATGAGCATAATTCGAGTCAAATAATTACGGAAGTTGATTGCTGCTTATGGGCCCGTACACTGGATGTATTCATTTCATTTCATTTCATGAATAAAATAAATGATGCAGACCCAACATCACATCGCCGTCCTATATTGAGTAAAAGAAAGCAGGGATTTGACTAGATGATTGCTAAGCTATAATCAAAATTAATGACCTCATGTTTAGAATTTGCATATATGTTCTCTATCAACACGGTCTAGAAAAGTCATATATAAAGCTCAGTGCGAACTGCCAAGTATTAAGTTAAAAAAAAACAAAAAAAGAGATACAATTCCAGGGGACAAAAAAAGGATATAATATTGATGATCAAATAACTACAATAACACACACGGTCAATCAATAATTCGATCTGTAGTTATATACACATACTATTTACTGTAATCTATGCATTACATGCTTCTCTTCACAAAACAAAATATTAAACAAAAAAAAAATCAAATTCAATAACTAATCAATTTTGGTTGTGCGGCACTTTCAAGAGTTCACACCTAACTCCCGTGTTTTAAAATTATCGCATTTCAAATCTTTTCTTTAGTCGTAGAGTTTGGCCAATGTATTTCCCTAGTTTCCAAATTTGTGGCTTTCATGAAGAAGCTTGTTGAAATAGTGTAACCTGAACTGTACAAAATGACTCTATAGTTGGAATTATATTGCCTAAGTCTGACTTGTGCTTCGAAATTTAAAAGTTCTCCTTGTGGAACTCAAATTTGGTGGTGGAAGCCCGGGAGAAATCATGTGCGTGTTGACGCAGCTCTTTTGTCAGTGCAGGGGCTCCACAGTAGAACACACCTGTTGGAACACAAATCCGAACAATATTAAAACATATCATAATTGAATAACTTAATTAGGCTTATAAGACAAAATTACGCACCCTTGGTGCATGGTGACCCATTGCCTACTACATTCTGTACATGAACATGATTTCTGTTTAAGAAATTTGTAATTATTACCTATCCGTTGACCGCGGTGATTTAGAGCCAGGCGCTTGTACACATTGCGCCAGTTGGGACGGGCGAAATGGGTCTTGACCCGCGTACCCGAAACCACATCAACACCATTCTTGGCATGGTTGAGTTGCTGCAACATAGCGATGAGTGCTGACCGTGCATCCCCTTCCTCGTACACACTTGTACAATAGTTGTGAAGATCAATCACACCCTTTTTGTCGGTTTCGGCTATGTCGTTCATCACGCCTCTGAACCAGTCGAATGAACCCTCCTCTCTTGTGACCCAGTAAAAGTACGCCCGTCTTGTCCTGAATGTGTTAGGCTGGTTCTGATTTTGGTTGAGTTCGCCTGACTCAAGATCTTCGTCAACTTGCTTAATGTTGTTGATTATGTCTTTGATGATGGAAATGAATGGTGTGGCACCGATACCGAGCCCGACCAGCAGCACAACTTCGTACTGCTTGTAGTCTTGCGCTGGTGCACCGTAGGGCCCATCAATCAGCACCCGTGGAAAACTGTAAATGGCGCATTAAAAGAATCATTTGTTGTTAGTCCACTTAATTAATTCATATATACAGTAAGTCAAATTTGGCTGGCTTAACTTATTATGCTCTTTATTCTTAACAACAAGACAGACTAATATGTATAATAATTTGATTACTGCTTCTAGACTCTTCACATCATTATCATAGATTATTATATGGATTTAATAATTTGTTAGTTTGGATGCTAGTAATTTTGGTCATAGCCCTCTTTTTCTGATTAACAATTGATTGAAGTCAAGTTGAAAGCCTGTACATTCACAAGGTTCACACCATATTTAAGTTGATCAAGGGTGGAAAGAATAGCATATATGATTTTCTGATGATAATGAGGTTACTAGTTTATTAATATTCAATACCTTTATTCTAATGGAACAATGTTCATATTTTATAATACCTTCAATCAGTTCAGAAGTTTTCTTTTTTCCTTTTTTGATGAACATATATATTTTTCTAAAAAGATTCTGAGAAATACATACTTTGGAACAACACTGCTTCCATTGTTGTCCATTGTCATAGTCAGCCCGCAGGAGGCCGCTTTTCCCTGCTGCAGGTTGATGACACACCTATTCACAACCAACAATGATTCTTTCAGAAAACATGAAAATAATTTTCCTTTTGTGCAAATAACTCAGCCACCAATCTATATCTTACCTCAGAGAAAACCGTTCTGAGCTGCCGGGTCCAGTCACCGAGTGTCCGTATGTGTACACCGAGGTAATCATCTTGTGGAGCAGATGTAATTGAGAAAGGATGCCTGTTTCATTGATTTATTGATTTTTTAAGTGAATTTCATTGCTTACCATTTAAGGTAAAGAAAATATGCGTCTCGTGTTAATTTTGGAACAATATTGAATTGAATTATAGTGATCAATTACCATTCAAAAGGAGACACCGCCGCACAGTTGACGAACATGTATTGCCCGCTCCTGTATTTGAAACCTTGAGGTTTTGATACCTGTAATGCAAGTACATTACCTGGATATACTGCCACCTTCAATATCTTAACCGGACTCACCCTTGATCGGAAAGCCCTTATCAATCGTTCAATTGCGTAAATTAACATGGGAACAGCAAGATACATCCATGTCTGTTCAAAGACAAGAGCAAAGGTAATTATAATTTGATGAATTCTAATATAAAAGACAATATGACAAAGGTGACTTTTTTTCATTAAGTGCATACCGTTTTCTTGTACCATTCATGGGTGAGGTAGAGCTTGTAACCGTGAAGAATGAGGAGTCCATATACAATGATGAATAGATGGTGAGAATACCAAAATGCATTAAAACCAGTGATGCGGTTAAAGGGTTTCGGCAGATTGATCCGTCCTCGTCTAAACCAAGGTGATGCTAATGTGAATGCAATGGCCATGAGAACCACCATTATAATACCGCTCCAGCCCTCTACCCCTTTGACGAACCACCAATAATTATTTGGCTTAGTTTCCCCAAAATATTGCTTCATGGGGGCGTAAGCCGCATCGCTCGCATGTAGGAGTCTAGGAAAATCACATGTCAAGTGTGTGCCTGCATGCAGCACGACTCCAACCGTGATGCCGATTGCAATTACCTTGTGAAAGTTGAGATTGTCGTCAAAAGGAATTAGTTTCCCCAGCCTAGTTTTGTTACGGATCCAAGTGATAGTGTTTCGACACACCGGCAAGAGGATAAGTGCCATGTTGAACTTAAGTGTCTCGGCCGCACCCTTTGCAGTACAGACACAATAGCCCATAACATGGTACGCTGCACGGTTGCGATATTCAATAAACTTGAACACGAACAGACCAATGCAGATGCTAAGCCATAATGCCATGATCCATACTCTCTTCCAGTTGTCCTCTAAGAAGTACTTGGTTCGGCCGTACCACTGCCTTACCGGGTTCGGGTCTTTTGTCGGCTTCAGACTCTGGCTCAACAGCTGAGACAGATTCCTGCTATTGGTATTGCCAATTTGCACTGACTGGCTGGGTGCTTGCAACAACAGCATCTCCAAGTTGTATATCTGTTGATAAATAAAATGAAATTGTGTCTTATTACTAAAAAAAAAACATTATCTTGAATTTAATATTTTTTACTTAAAAATTTTAAAAATTAGAATTTTTGAATTAGATAATTACCTCGATATATCCAAGGTTGTTAGGGTCCAGTTCTTCCATGATAAGGCGTGCATACTCTTCCGCTTGCTCCTGGAGCTTGGAGAGCTTATTTGCTGAAGCACTTAGTGATATAATCTGTTTAAATTAATTAAAAAGATGATTATCTTTATCACTCAACACTAGTCTGAAGGATATTCTTATTCTTAAAAATGTAAAATGGAACTTGTCAAAATTTCTTCCACTGATTATTCTTGTGGACCATGTCTAGTCACAGTCACTAGGCCTAAAAACGGTCCTTAATTGTTACTTAAAAGTTTAGAAGAAACAGCTACTAAGGTGAGATAATTCTGTACACAAATAAGGTGGGAGTATTCATTACCTCCTTGACTTCTTCTTCAGTTATTCTCCCATCGGTGTCCTTGTCAACCCTACATTTATTGACCAATATTTAATTAAAATATCCTATTAATTATAACGGACTCTAATATTATATAAGTTATATAGTCACCGGAAATGGAAATAAAGAGAAAAACGTGATGCGTACATATCAAAGAAGGTTTGAAGCCTGGCATCAAAGCTCTGGTCTGAGATCTGATCCCAAAAGTCCCTCAACTCTGCTTTTGTAATTAATTCAGCGGTTATGTTTCTTCTCCTTGCAAGAGCATCAAACAACTCTCCAGCAAACTCCTTTGATTCCTTCATACCTGCACCACAATTCCCATTTCAAACATAAATTTCTATATTAAAACACATAATTGTTATCTAGCAACTCAAAGAAGAAATGAACAGATATTGTAAAATTAAAATGTTATATCAATTGTGTGATATCAGACACTGTCTGTACCTATACACTGGCCGAAGCGAGATCTATGAAGCAATCCACTGGCAGTAGCCAATTCTCCAAACCGCTTGTCCACTGCAGCCCACCCGGCAGACCCATCCGTTCTGCTAATAAACTTCAGCCCCTTCAAAGCATGTGCGGTTGCCGATTTGGACCGATCCACCGGTTTTCTTGACGCTGATGCAAGTTTTCTCAGCTCCTGAGACACCTGACGAAACCGCGACGAGGCGCTTCTTATCATGGCCGCAGCCGCAGATGCCCTGGCTGACGACTGCTGCTCCAGCCTCTGCGCGAGCAGCGTCACGTCAGGATCTTCATTTTCAGTCGTGGGTTTGACACTATGCACAGCGACCAAGTCGTCACGCACGTCGAGTGTGATCTCAACATAGGTTTCGTCGTCGGTGTCATCTCTGCTGCTCGGTTTTGAGAAGCTGAAACGGGCGCTCTTTCGACTGCTCCCTCGCTTGCTCAGCGGGCCGCTGTGAGGCACAGAGCCAGAATCTACCTCAGATATTTCTGAGATTTGCATTGTGTTGAGATAATTTCAATCGTCTGGTCAGTTTTGAAATTAATAATATCGTCTCGAATCGTCTGGTCAATTTTTTGTATTTTGGAAGTGTATGGTATGGAAGGGGCAGTTTGAAGTGTGAAGCTATATATAAGAGAGGAGATAATGGGATATTAGGGGAGCGCGTGGAGGGGGTTGAATTATTTGAATAATTACATTTGTTTGTTTTCTCTTTTCTTTTTTAAAATTTGGATTTGCTGACATAAGGAAATAGCGGAGAAAAAAATGTTGAGGTTGGTGTGGTTGCGAGTCAAAACGCTCGTTTTGAAATTTTGGATTGGGCAAATTAGTGAACTACCTTTCCAGCTTAGAACCGAGTTCGGTAACAACGCATCTTTTACGGACATGATAAGTTGGTCTAATTTTGAGGCACACACTAATCTCAATTTTGACAATAGTCCTGTATAGACCTTCATCTTCACAAGTCACTAACTATTGACACTTTTCAATTTTCTTTAAAAAGTTTGTGAGTTTGTCTAATTAAATATGGTGATTAAATACATGATTTCTATTGATATAAAATATGAAATTATAGAAAATAATGAGTGAGGCTACGGTGTTATACATAGGTTAGTACTATGGATCAATATTTTCGTTTCAAAGTTCAAACAATTAATGTCGACTACTTAATATGATATTTATATGAAATAATATCCGAAGACCAAATTTCAAATTTTTTATATTTTTATATTATGTTTTAGATATGTAAAAAATCACTTGATATAAAAATTATGAATTATTTGAACTTTGAAAACAGGAATATAAATTCGGACAAATATACACCGTGAATAATAAAGGCTAGTCTTCTATTTCTTCGTCAAAAAAGTAATATTAATATGAATTATTCAAAATTGTTATTTCAAATCTTGAATGGGTTTGGTTTGTCATTTATTAACTGATAGTTACTCTTCAAGTGGCTTGCTTTCACTTTGGAACTATGATTGCAAAATTGCAAAACCGCTTTCCTTTTCTGAAATGACGCTTGTTTCGACATACAAAAATTAGTTGCTGATTTTCATATAATTCAATCGTTGAAATTTTCTAATCAAGTTTCAAAGAACGAAAATATGAAATATATGTAGCTTCTGGACTCAAGTTATATGATGTACTACTTTTATTGAGTATAATTAAAAATTAAACGCTTACCATCCAATTTCTTAGATTTGTTCCCAACATCCACTATATATTATTTAAACTTTTAATTATTGTAAAAAATGCAAACAATATAGATGGCAGCTTCCTGCTTGAGCAAATAAATTTCTGAGTTAATAGAGATCAAATATAATATTTTTGACTAAGACAATATTTCTCGTATATAAAATTATATTTTTGAAAATTCAGTACTTATTAAAAGTCTTTATAAAAATAATATAATTGTCTCTTTAGCCAGAAACTATAAAGGAAAGAAACAATTAGAAAGGAAATGTGAACGGCAAGATGGATGTTGACCAGGAATGGAAGAGTCAACACAGAGAAGAAAGGGACAGCAGCAGGGAGAATTCACATCACCTCAGGTTACCTGACTCAAGCAAATTAGATCGGACGGTTCTTTTAACATAGCACAAATCTTAAAACAGGTCTCCTACAGTCTTCATTGGCACCGGATTGAGTTTGGCCCAGATAGGATTAATCTGGACCGTTCGTTTCAATTTGCTTGAGTCAGGTACCTCGGAGGATACGGATCCGCAGCAGGGAGGGAGGCGTGGTTTTTGACGATCTGAAAAGAAAGAATCGCACGGCGAGATTTAACCTACAAGCAAATTAAACAAAAAAAAATGATGGATATTTCAATGCTCCCAACTTTGACGTCCTTTGACTTGTTCTGATTTCCTAATACTTTTTACTGTGTATCTCAGTGTGTTGCGACTTGGTTGATGAACAATTATGTTAGCAGCATAATTAGCTACACAAAGTGCGGACGTAGTCTATTGTCGCGCACCTGGCGCGCAATAGGTAGGTTAGGTGGTGAGGTCACTCGTAGGAAACCGTTTCCTTCTATGAGTACTGACCAATTCTACCACGCGCATTACAAGTTTACGACTTTTGATGAACCAAATGGTAGTCGACAACTATTATATGCGACTTAGACATTTGATTGTAACTGTATCGCAGCCACCAGCAAGTTGTATTTTTTTTAATCGGGTTTGATTTAATATATAGATATTAGATGTTATTTATTTATTTTTTAATTGAAAATTCCTAACCGATTGCATTGATCTCATAATTTACAAAGTTGTTATTACATAAATTTCTTATGTTTAAATTAAAAAGTATGAAAACCTATATATTAAATTATTTGTAAAATTATTTAATTGGTTATGTAAGGAAATAACAGATACATGAAGTCAGAAAATATAAATTAGTCTATTAGCGCCCGATTAGTAAGTAGGGTGAGCCTTCTGACTTTTTTCTCTCGAAATGTAGACACAACAGTAATTTTTTCGAGTTGCATGGCTGGCGGATTACGCCGTATCGAACCCTTCCTTTATGACGAAATGTTTTCATCTTTCCAAAAGAGGCACTGAATCAAACCGGATCGAGACAGTCACCACTCAGAGAGAAGGAAGAAGAGGGCACTGAATCAAATCGAACCAAGAGAGTCACCACTCAGCCGAGAAGGCACTGGATCAAGCCAGACCGGGAACTGAATCCATCGGACCATGACAGTCATCACTCGGAGAGTAGAAGAAAAAGGGAAAAAAAGAAGAAGAAAGAGGAGGAATGAGACAACTCTCTGCATTCTCGTCATCAGGATCAACCATAAAAATGTATACCTTATTCACATATAGTTATAGTAGATACTACAGGGTGGAACGAATTCACAACACCCTCAGTCGAACCCGGAGAGTCGAAACGGACGGGCGAGACGACGAGCGGCGAAACTCTTAGACGGAGTCATCCGCTCCATTGAAACGAAACGAGATGAACTGGGCAGATGAGGGGGTGGAGGAGCCGAGGGGAACAGCTGAGTCACGAAACAAATCTCAAAACGTCGATCTTCCTTCTGCCCTTCTTAATCGCCTATGAGGAACTTCAGAGTTCCCTAGTAGTGCGCAAAGCTCACGAGGCAGCTGCATTAGATGTTATTGTTGTTGTTATTGTTATTGTTTTTAGTATTTAGTTTATAAATTTTCATGTTTAATTTAGATTTTATTTTGAATAAAATTGAATAGATTTTATTTATACATTTTATTACTTTTTAGTTAGCTTGTTAAAACATATCCACTAATTTCAAGCTAATTAACATAAGCACTTTTGTATTTAATTTAATTAGTATTATTTTTTAATTTATAAACTTTATCATTCAGTTTCTCTGAATTTATTACAAATCCGTCTGGTTTAATAGTAGCGATAATAATAGTAATGAAGGTATTATATGCATCGTAGCGGAAACACATTCCTTAATTTTTGCGGTTCCATTCTACTTGGCATACCGTAAGTCATTGTGCAACATCTTTTGTTCAATAAACCTTCAAAAACCTCACTAGATAGATAACCCTCACGTTTAGAACGGGCTTATCCAATTTCTCCCTAAACCCAAGAACCTCGGTCTTGAGCATCTCATGTGCAAAGTACTCGTTTTCGCTTCCAACTTGGGAAGGAAAAGACTCTACAGGTCTTTTTTTTAATTCCTTCTCTTTGTCTTTCCTTTTCTCTTTCTTTGAAAGTTTATAGCGAAGGGAATGACTTATAACAATTTTTTAAACGAAAGGGTGCGAAATTTATTCAATTTTTAAACAAATAGAGGATGCATTTTTTTTACGAGGCATATTTCATTCTTTCCTTCCTATTTGGATTGTTTAGCCGAATAAGGGTTGTATCCAACATGCGACCGTATTTTACCTTGATCTAATCCTAAAGCATTTACAACAATGTTTAAAGTTTATTCAATTGATCCGCTATTTACCAAAATTCCAATGCATATCAAATAAATAGTAATTTACCAAAATTCTCATTTCATCAAAATTCATAAATACAAAAATTCTAAAAAACAAAAACAGAGGGAATTCAACAAAAAACCCTAAACCCTAAACCCTAAATCCTAAACCCTAAACCCTAAACGATAATAATCACTGAAGAACGTTTTCGTTAGAATTCGAGATGTAGCAAAAACGTGATGGTCCATAACATCCAGGGCACTGTAACTGGACGTTATAAACCATAACGTCCAGTTAATCAGATCGCTAATGATCTCTAATTAACAAAAACACTGTAGCTGGACGTTATGGACCATAACGTCCAGCTACAGTGGTTTTTTTTTTCAAAAAAAATCGCAAACTGAAGCAAGCAAAAAAAAAAAAAAAAACACTGTAGCTTGACATTATGGACCATAACGTCCAACTATAGTGGTTTTTTGTTAATTATATATCATTAGCGAACAGATTAACTGGACGTTATCGACCATAATGTCCAGCTACAGTGTCCTAGACGTTATGGATCATCACGTTTTTGCTACATCTCGAATTCCAGCGAAAATGTTCTTCAATTTCGATATTTTTTTATATTATTTTCTATTAATAAAAATTTCGACCAAATAGATGTCGCGCTGCACGTAATCTTGTATCAGGGTAATATAAATTGGATTGTTGTTTCAAACCAGTAGTAGTTTTGGTTTCATTTTCAAGTAGGACATGAGAAAACGCAAATGTCAATTCCAGGGACTCTTTGACTGTGGAAATCTTATTGGCATAAATTTTGTTTGTCGTGCATTGATTTATCTGCGATACTCCATGCATATTGAACCGAAATTTTTATTAATATCCAAAAAAAAAAATCGTTCTTCACCCTGTTTAACAAAAATTCGAAATCTGCTCAAACTGCAGATTTATTTCACAGTTTTAGACCGAATTGCAGCAGCATTATTTCACGGTTTTAGGCATCTCAAAACTGCAAAATATATTTGTGATTTTGGGTTTTGAAATTCCAAGACCGCAAATTTATTTTGCGGTTTTAATTTTTTTTATTATTATTTGTTTTAATTAAATAGAAATATTTATAATTTATTTATTTTTTGTATTGAAATATTTTATATATTTTTTCAAAAATAGATGAAGCACTATATAATTTGATTTATTAGAAAGACTGCGAAAAATAACCCAGATTAATATTTTTCAGGCCGGAGTTTTTGCGGATATAAGAAAAATTAAAATATATTTTTGTGTGTTCTTGGAAAAAAATAAAAATGTTTTGAATCTGAGTTATTGATCCCGGTTCAAAAGTCACTTTCAAGTAAATGTAGAAAATATTATTATCCTTCTATTTCGAAAAAACAAAAAAATTGTCTGACAATTCTCTGACAAAAATTTCTTCGAAAAACTTTTTTTTGACAATTTTTTTGTTTTTTCGAAAATAGAAGAATTCAAATATTGTTTGTATTTATCTAGAAATGACTTTTGAACCGGCGAAGAAACTCAGATTCAAAATATTTTTATTTCTTTTTCAATAACACACAAAGATAATTTTTCTTACAGCCGCAAAAAATCCGGCCTGAAAAATGTTGGTCTGGGTTATTTGTCGCAGTGTTTCTAATAAATTAAATTATATAGTATTCCATCTATTTTCAAAAAAAATATAAAATATTTTTAATATTTCAATACAATAAATAAATAAATTATAAATATTTCTGTTTAATTAAAAAAACTTAAACCGCAAAATAAATTTGCCATTTTGGAATTCGAAAACCCAAAACCGCAAATATATTTTGCAGTTTTACAAAGCTGTGCATTTTAACTACGGTTTGAGATGTCTAAAACAGTGAAATGATTTTGCGGTAATTAGGCTTAAAACCGTGAAATAAATCTGCGGTTTGGACAGTTTTCGAAATTTTCCAGAATAGAGTGTAGATTTTGAAACTTAATATTTTTTTTGGATATTATTAAAAATTTCGGGAAAATATACGCTTTTGCCCACACGGTTAGAAAATACACAAATAGAGTAATAGAAAATTTGAAAAAAATTTAAAAATTTGCTAGTTCGATTTTTATTTTAGGTTTCAGTTTTAGAAATAAAAATCAAATAAATCGAGTCGAATAACATTTGTATGAATATCTATAAACTAATATTTTCATATTAATTGTAATTTAACTGAATTAAAATTCAGTTATTTAGTTTAATTTGTAATTCAGATGATTGGATCATTCTCCATACGAGGAATTCAGATCCTCTCCAGTACCGTAATAAGGGAATCTTTTAGAATTACTAGACCTGGACCGTTCTTTTTAACTTAGCATGACTCTCAAAACCCAATAATATTGCTTCTGTGCTAGCTCGAATCTCAAAACGGCTGAGAGTTAATTTCAAACCGTAAAGTGAAGAGAATCTTTTACAATATTGGAGAGTTGTCCTCCATACGAGTGGGACCACTTTGTTCCATTGACCTTTCATCAGCTTATTTGTTTTTTTTTTAAAGAAACAGCTTGATTGTTTAATGTCTTTTTATTATTATCCAGAAAATAAAAACTGTAAATACTTCACATACAAAATATAAACACTTATGGACTTAAATATAAACAACTAGTACATGAAGTAAAATACCTTTGATTCGTAAAATATGAATTCAAGAAATATATATTATTTATTTATTCATGACATGATAAATATTTTTATGGGACTTGATCTAGAAAGAAATACAATATTTTTATGTGGGAATTCACTGTAGAAATTCAGATAAAATACTTTATAAATATTAGTTTGTTTGGTGACTTGATCTCTCACTTTTATTTTAAAAAATATATATTTTACTTGAAGATTTAGCTGAATCGAATACTGTAGTCTGTGCTAGATCTTTTGAGAAATGCACTATACGCCAAAAATAATTATATTTTTTTGTAATCTATTATAATCTGGTGGGTCCTACAGTTTGTATAAATAAGCAGATCTGACGTAGGTTCTGAAAATGAAATTTGATTTCTCTCTCTCTTTTCTTTAAAGAAAAAGTTTAATTAAACCAAAGCCCCTTTTCAGATTCCTAAAAGTTAAAATTAAATTTTTAATACGCGCTTTCCAATTTGACCTCTCTGACTATAAAAATATGCACTATTTCATGAGTAGAACTAGGGTGTTGATATTCACCAAGCCTCTAAGTGAATTTAACTCTAAAATCTATCGGATTGACTTCAAACGAATTCAAATTATTGAAATCCTTCTACCTTACGAATGATGCGTCTAAATGTAAAAAATTTAAATTAGTTTTGTAGAATCAAGTGGTCAAAAGGCGTCCAAAAAATGAATGTATTAAAATTAATTTATAAACCTTCTAATTTTGACCACTTGACTCTATACTAAATTAATTTGAAAGTTTAAAATTTTCACATGTAGACGCATTACGCGTAAGGTAGAAGGACTTCAACAGTTTGAATTTGTCGTTTAAAGCCAATTCGATAAGTTTTAGAATTGAGCTCACAAAAGAGCTTGGTGAACTTAGAAACACCCTAGTTCTACTCCTATTTCATTATCTGCTCCCGGACTATAAAAGCCTTTTACATAATCAAAATTCAAAATTGAAAAAGAAATTTCAGCAAAAGCAAAAGGCAATATTTGGTGTAATATGCTTTTTCCAAGGTAAACGGTCAAAATTAAAGTCGGAAATTTTTTGCAGGGAATCCGGACTACAACACCACACATTGCGTGAGGTGCTCGTGGGAGGTGAGATTTTGAGCATCGTTGTTATTTCTACAGTAAATTGTTTTTATTTTCTTTGAAAATTTTGTGGTGGTTTTAAGCTACATGTCATTTGATTTGGTTGTTTAGATAGGAAATGACTGTTCCTATGAGGCTATGAGTGATCAACAGTTTTGTACGGCATATATATTTGTTGTAATATTTGGTTACGACGTGTGAATAGTATGTATTATGACGTGAGATATTGTTATTGTGATATGTATTATGAATTTATGATGTGAGATATTGTTGAGTAAATGAACTCATGTAATATTTTACCATTGTTCCTTTTATATGGATAACGTTATCAGCCATTAAATCAATGCTGCAAATATTGACTTGTCTTAATTACCAGTTTAAATTTTTAATTTCAAAATAACAAATTATTATATTTAAGTTTTAAATGTAAAACGAGTAAGAACCAGTTTTTGATCTAGTGACAAAAGTACGTGTTCTCAGATATGAAAGGTCATTGGTTCGGAACTTGAATGAAAGAAATCGATTGTTATAATAATAGAGGTTTAAAAAGAGTGTTGGGTGACAACAGATACCCCTCCTCTTATATAAAACAAAATCAATAAGAGAAGGAAATGATACATGAGAAAATAATATGCTGAAAACCCATCAGTCGCTAAGTCACTTGCCTGTTTCATTAAAAATAAACAGTGATTCTCTCTTTTTAATTAATTTTAAGAAATTAAATAGCTCCCAGACTATTAAACCCTTTTACATAATCAAAAATTCAAAATTGAAAAAGAAATTTCAGCAAAGCAAAAGGCAATATTTGGTGTAATATGCTTTTTCCAAGGTAAACGGTCAAAATTAAAGTCGGAAATTTTTTGCAGGGAATCCGGCCGACATTTTTATTAATATCCAAAGTTAATTACAAATTAATAAATATAGCCAGAATCCCTGGATATTCGAAAAATGTCCAAACCGGCCAGAAACTGGCCGGTTTTCTCCTCTCAAGAAACCAGCCTGAATCTGGCCGGTTTCTTCCTTTTTTTTTTCTTTTTTTTAAGAGACACTATGAAGAGCAAATAATGAAATTTAACACTGAAAATTCGATATTTTTTGTTTAAATTATTTGTTAGATTACTTCTTTTGATGTATAATTACCATATTTATACTAAAATTATGTTGAATTACAACAATGTGAAGAAACATTATTATACGGCTTGATTGAGAAATTAAATAAACTTGATTGAGAAATTTATAAAGTATGTTTAATTTTTTGTTTTCTCTCTTTTTAATTAATTTTAAGAAATTAAATAAACTTGATTGAGAAATTTATTATACGGCTTCATTTCATTCAAAGTGAAGAAAAGTTAAAAACAAAAATTAAACAAAAAAAAGAGAAGTGCTAACACATGATATTATTTTATTAAACAAAAGAATATTATTTGGAAGAGTTTTAGAAGAAAAGACCACTCTTCCGCTATTCAACAAAGTCAAAAATACTGAAAGAGTAAAAAAGTAAAAATATAAAGTAGTATTTTTTAGTTGTCAACCATCTTTAGTTGAACACAACTGTGTGCAATAAATTACTTTTATTATTTTTTGTACCGCTCTTGCATCATATCTTTTCAACGACCAATATTATCACACTATTATTATGTGTTTTGTCAAATAATCTCGCAAGTCAAAATATATCAAGAGGGAGGCTACGTTACTATGCACATCACAGTGTATAGTAGTCCGTACTATATATTAATATCTTAATTTTCAAATAAAATTTCAAAGTTCAATATGAACCGTTTAATATGGTCTCTGTATATACTTGTAGATCAAGACAAAGTCAATCTAAAAATTCTAGACCATTTCAAAATAGCGATTTTCCACCTATTTAAAAAAATAGTAAAATATTCTAGAAAATATAAAATTTAATATTCAGTACAATTTTAAATGAAAATTATGTTGAACAGTTCAGATCAATTATTTGGACTTTGAAAATTAAGATACTGATCTGTAATACAGACCAATCCGCGCTATTCATAGTAACGTAGCCTCATAAACAAAAATAATAAAAAAAATAAAAGCTTTTGCTCAAAAGTTGTTCTTTCAATACTTCAAAATGTTTCTTGACATTGTTGTTGTAATGCTTAGTAGCCACAACTAAGATTTAAAAAAAAAAAAAAAAAGACATTGTTTTTGTAACTACACAGGTTAATATTTTGAAACTAAAAACTCTCAGATATATTTGTTTAGTATAAGTTAATGTATTTGTCTTAGAAATCATATCTTCTTTTGTTTAGCTGGAGTTTCAAATAAACTTGAGTCATCTTGATTAAAAAAAATGATTGTCATTTCAATTCAAATTACACGGATATTAACTTTGACTCTCTTCTTAATAATCAATTGATTCCAACAGTTCTGATTTTTTTTTAAGACCCTGCTTTCATTAATGGGGTCCGTTTACTTAAAAACGAATTTAGCATATCTCTTCGGCCTAAAATAAATAACCCTCAATAAAACATTAATGTGTGAATTTGGTTTGTTTGTATTCAATCAAACAGATCAGATCGAAAAAAAAAGAAGTAACATTTTGGTTTAACATAAAAGCAATCAGGGGCAGAACCACATTGCAATCAGGGGGTGACAATTATCACCCTGACTAAAAAAATTTAAAATATGCCTACATTTTTTAAAAATAAATATAAACATATATTTAAAATTCAATATAATTATAAAATGAGCAGAGTTAAAATGGCACTATTAGTTTTCTGCTCCAATAATACTCCACATCTTTTTCTTTGTTTTCAAAGTCTGAACAGTCGATCCGAACCGCTCAACATGATCTTTATATTAACATGTGCTTGAAAACCAAATTTTATATTTTTTGAAATTTTTATACTATTTGTTTATATAGGTACAAAATCACTGTTTTCATAAGATTCTGGATTATAAAAAATAGTGTCGGAATTTTGTACTTATCTAATTAAATAGTAATAAAATTCAAAATAATTTAAAATTTGGTCCAAACACATTTTAATATGAAAATCATGTTGAGTGGTTCAGATCGATTGTTTGGACTTTAAAAACGAAGAAAATGATGCAGAATATGATAAGAGCACAAAACCAAAACCAATAGTATATTTTAACCATACTCTTATAAAATTATATTTTAATTATTCTAAGATTTTTCTCCGCTCAAATAAATATTTTGACTCATAAAAACAACAGATCCAAACCCTTCATTTTATGAATTCATATCCTCTGCATTAACGGAACGTGCGTTAATAGATTTGAACCGTTCGATTGAGATCCGCACTAATATTAAAAGGCCCCGTGGGTCATAGGCGTGAGTTAGATTGGGTCCAATCCTGATCAGACGGCCAAGCTATATTAAACTCAAAAGATTGGCTTTTGAGTTGAAGCAGAAGATTTGGACTCTCATTTTATTGCCCCAAGTTCGTAAAAAATTGTACTTCATTTAACCTCCTAATTAAGAATCCAAAATACTGTATAGTTTTATTTAGGCCAATTAATTGAGACGAGGTGCGCTCGGTTTTTTTTTTAAATAGAATTAATTTAAATGATTTCAACGGAACAAGCCTTTGACGGGATGAATTTCGAAAAGTAGCCTCCACCGATCCTAGGGACCGGTGTAGCAAAAAAAATCCAATCTACACCGGTCCTAGGGACCGGTGGAGCCAGTTTTGCACCAGCTGATACCCTCGCCACAGAAAATCTCTCATCTATACCTCCACCGATCCCTAGGACCGGTGGAGCCTTGATTTCCAAATTCTTACACAAGTACTCTATAACGGGTTAAATTTAGTTCAAAACCACCCGCAACATAAATTATTAAGGTTCACTGATGCAGCGGACGTATCTGGGGCATTATTAAGGTTCACTGATGCGCCTAGGGATACGGCTCAGTTTTTGAATATTAATAGCTGTTTTTTAAGATGCGGCATCAGATGGGGCATTAAGGCATTAGGGATGCGCCTAGGGATACTAATATTGAAAGAATAAACAGTAAATTTAGTTCAACAGTAACCTAGGGATTCGGGTTGCATGGGCATTAAGGCATTTTTGAAGCTCCACCGATCCTGTGGATCGGTGCAGGGCTTTGGTGTGGTCTTCTGTGTAGGATGGTGTGGCTGGTGCAAAACAGGCTCCACTGGTCCTAGGGACCGGTGTAGATTGGGATTTTTTTTGCTATACCGGTCCGTAGGATCGGTGGAGGCTAGTTTTCGAAATTCAGTCCAACAAAGACTTATTCCGTTGAAATCATTTAAAGTAATTCTATTTAAAAAAAAAAAAACCGGTGCGCTCTATGCTATTCGAAACTTCCAAGTGGTGTTGGTAAAGAATAAAGGAAGGCATTATTAATCTTTCTTTCTTTATGGGACCGTTATGTTTTATTTTTTATTATTTATTGGAATTATTAAAGCATTCTCAAAAAGTCCAGCCATGATATCTTGGAAAAGGTGATCATTTATTTTCCTATCAGTTATCTGAATTAATTTTCTGGCAATAGCAGGACATGGAGCTGCCAGCTACGGGAAACTACAAGAAATAAAATTCAAATCAGGTGAGGTATTGAATAGGTTTAGTTTATTCGAATCATTTAATTTAATTTAAGTTTGTATAAATTTTAAAGTAGATTTCTATATTTAAAAAAAAAATTGTAATTGTTGATCGTAATTTTTTTATATAAGAAAAAAATCAGATGTTGTTCGCTATTTTGTTCCTAAAAAAATTATCACTAGAATTTGAAATTTTTTATTTTGTCCCTCTATATAAAGAGACCTTAAATAATGGGGCGGATCTACATTCACTCGTACATGTGCTAAGCCATTCTATGGTTTTAAAATTTTAATTATATATATTGAAATTTAATTGAATTTTATTTTTTTAAAACTTTTTATATAGTCCAATCTCCTTAATAAAATATTATGTATTTTAGTAGTTAGGGCATATTTTGTAGTTGTGAAAAATTTAGGTTCAATTTTCACCAACAACATATTGTGTATCTTAAATTTTAGCACCCTTATCATGATTTTCTAGTTCCATCCTTGCTTAAATAAACAAAAATTATCCGAAAAATAACTACTACAGCATGAAAATTCGAATCGAGTTGGCTGACTTATTAATCATGAGAAGATCATCTTTCCTAATTTGTTTTTTACGAACAAAATAATACAGCGAAATATTACTAGAAGTTTCCTGATAACAGGAAAAATGTTGGGAGCTCAAAGAAAAGAAAGCCAATGAGCAATTACATGGCAAAAAGTCAACAATAATTAATAATTGAGACCCATGGTGTATATGATTGTACTGGTCATTGACAATATTTGTGGATCTCTCTAGTCTAGTTGGACAATAATTTGGGAAAAATATTTGTAGATGTTCAGAAATATATGCCATTAAAATAACGTGTAATAAATTTAAAAATGTAACGAGTGAGGTCATGGTAATAATCATATTACGGATGAATTAATTCATCTGAATTCATATCTCTATTTTCAATATACAAATAGTTTATTCAAGATGTTAAACATGATCGTCATATGAAAATATACAATTCTTTTAAAAAAAATTTATAATTTCTTAGATAGGTAAAAATTTAGTTGATCTAAATATTATAAATCATCCTAAAGCAATGATTTTACAATATACAAATACATTAATGTTTAGTGGTTTGGATGACTATTTTAACTTTGAAAATAGAGACATAGCTTCATAGCATAGGTCAATTTGTGATATACATATTATCATGCCTAACTCAAATGTAAATTATATATAAATTTACAGGATTCACATCTTAACAAGGCAATTGGTATATGATTCATACAATCATACTTAATAGTTTTTCTTTTTAGAGGCAAAATTATTGTCAGCAAACCTTTTTTTACTCAATTAATTAATGCGCTTAATTAGTGCCATATTAATTGTTTTCGTGCCGAAATACTATTCTTTCCATAATAAAAGGTGCATTAACATCCGGTGCAGATTTTACGTAGTAACTACTAATTAATTAGCTAGTTGCTTATATGGATAAAGCTAGCTAGGATTAGTTCTTTGATTGGACTATATACATTTTGGGAATTATTTCCAGTATAGTACGCTTGCTAAGCACATGTCACATGCAGGCCTATGATTTTTAAATATTTTTTCCTAATTTGGTCGCTAAATTGAGGTTGCTTTCGTTCTTTCTTGTCAAAATGAAAGACCACAGGTGAGGTCTGTTGTATGTCATCTGTTGCTGGACATTCTATGCTAGTATCGCAACCTTTTTTTAGAAACTAAAAAAATTAATTAATTTGTAAGGAAATAGATTGATGGTTTTTTTTTCTTATAAAAATAGTAAGAATCGAACTACTGGTTCGGTCACCCAATCTAGACCGATTTAATGATTCAGTTCATCTTTTATCACACCTTTACAGTTACACGACTGGCGCTAAGAAATCTGAAAGAGGGTGATCGAACTATTGATTTGGTGACTTTGGTCCATAGAGTGGGTGGACTGAATTCATGGTTCGATCTAGGGTTTGGAGACAAAATTTGTGTATCTAGCCGTGTAAAAATGTGATCAGGAGTGGGCCAAACCATTTATTTGGTCACTCTCTACTTGAATTGCATCAATGATATGATTTTTGCTAAATTTTGAAAAAAAAAAAATCATCAATCTATTATTTTCTGACAATTTGATTTATTAATTTCTATAATTTTTTTTGCTAGCATAGAATATTAGAATAATGCTGAACTAATTAAAACATTTCAACAATTTGAACCCCAACAAATGGATTAGTTTCACACTCGGTATATATATTATATATTGGTCTGCTGTCAAAGAATCTTTACGTAATTAACTTGTAATTGATCTCTCTCTTAAAATAGACATAGAAGCTGAAATATGAAACATGCCGTGTTTAACATCTTATTTCGGAGATCTTGTTCCCATTATTCTTATAGATATGGACATAATGTAATGTGAATAAAATTGACGTTTAGACTGAAATATCAGATGGGTAACAAAAATATACAGTTGATGTGTTGACAATTTATTATTATGAGACGTGTGGGGTTAAATAAATCATCACTAGGAAGTCAGACTGGCGTAATATATATCAGTTTTCTCTCATTTACATTGTAGTTAATCAAGT
Organism: Carex parvula; assembly: GCA_025461045.1. NCBI lineage: Eukaryota > Viridiplantae > Streptophyta > Magnoliopsida > Poales > Cyperaceae > Carex > Carex parvula. The sequence continues at coordinate 423,014 of JAJGRW010000113.1, read as the reverse complement.
ATATATACCATTGGTCAAAACATCACATGTGTAGATCTCTTTTTCGCTAGCAATTATTATCATAGCCCTTTTTTCTTTCACTAAGAAATGTCTTGAATGAATTTTTATCTTATACCTATACTAATTAAGTCATGTTTGATTGTTACTTAAATTTAATTAAGATTAAATTACTTACTCTATTTTTATTCTTCGTATTTTGCACTGTATTTGACAGCTTAATTAAGTTATGTTTTAAATTAATATGTTCGAAGAAATAAGATATTGATAAATGAATCTCTATTTATGACAGAAAGCCCTACAAACGAAGTATATATGGAGTAAATTAATTTGTCTGGAGAGGTGATGTTATTGATTCCAAAATTGACTTATATTTTACTTTAGCTTCAATTTTATTTCTTTTTTAACAGCTTAGTGTGGAGGAGAGAGTTTACTCCACAATGACAAAGCCACATTGAATCAGGGGTAGGCAACTGACTACCTCTGGATTTTGAAAACCGAGTATAGGTCTATGTATAATCGAATTGTTGCCTACTCCCAGGAAATTTGCCAACCCCTGAATATCCCACAGTCTGAATTAGTTAATTCACAACAATCTGCAATCCGCTAGTTGTACCAATCATTTTTTTTTTGCCTATTCTTGCGCCCCTAGAGCATCTACATTCCAGCAACTCAAATGAGTTTCTAAATAACTGTTAACCACTTTTTAGAAATTAAGGTCTCTAAGCATCTGCATTCCTAGTATTATTAGAGTTTCTAATCTGAGGTGGCAGTTTTTAATCCAGTTTCAGGGATGTGGAAAAATTTCTTATTTAGAAACTATGCAGGAAAGTTTATTATTAAGAAATTGTTTATAAACTCTATGTTGGCTAAATAATTAGTTCAAATTATTTCTCCTTTTTAATTTATTGTTGACGTGGCTTAATAGAAACTCTAAAATTAATTTCAGATATGTGAGAAGTTTGAAACTTTATAGACCTTAATTTCTAAAAAGTGATTAACAGTTATTTAGAAACTAATTTGAGGTGTTGGGATGTAGATGCTCTAAAGTTTCTAAACTCTCACATTCCTCAAATTAATTTTAGAGTTTCTATTAAGCCACCTCAGCAATAAATTAAAAAAAATAATTTGAACCATTCATTTGACCAGCATAGAGTTTATAAACAGTTTCTTAATAAGAAAATTTTCTGCATAGTTTCTAAATAAGAAATTTTTCCATATTTCTGAAACTAAATTAGAAACTACCGTTTTCAGATTGAAAACTCTAATAATACGAGAAATGTAGATCCTCTAACTCCATATCTTAATTATTACACCTAATAGCATATCAGACAATTACTTTATGTCTTAATTAAAGTTCGCAAGTTTTGCTCAATTAATCACTTGACCGCTAGTAGTTTTCAGCACAGAGAAAACAGTAAACAAATAAACGATAGTTACATTAAGGGCAAGCGTGCATCTAACTTTTAAGTATCTCTATCCGATATTTTGTAAAATATTATTCAAATTAGAAAATCAAAATTATAAATATGTTTTTCTTTTTGTAAATAACACGTGGGTCGAATTTCAATTGATTTTAAAAATATTTATTATTCCATAAATAATTTTTATATATATTTTTTAATTGAGTATTAATGATTTTGTGAGAAAGGAGCAAGCTAATTCAAAATCGACACAATTTAATACACGCCCTATTTGTTTAATTGAGAACACGTCTATAATTTTAATTTTTAACTAAAAAATATATGTACTATAAAATAATAGTCTTCAAAATATTAAATAGATGTACTATAAAAAATAAAACTTATACATTTAAATAATGATAATTCTAGCATACATCCAACTTTGATCTTACATTTGATATTTCTAAAAAGTATTATTCAATAGAACCTTGAAGTTCTAAATGCATTCTCAATTATTTAGATAGTGTGTATATCAAAATTTGAGTCAATTTGAAACTTAATTAGTCAAATTTTTAAAGTGTTTGATAAAAGACTAAATATATTCTAAGTCGGTCCAAATTTTCTAATCAATATAATACTATTTTCAAATTAATGTACATAAAATTAGGTATACGATAGAACTATTCCACGAGATAACACGAGACCCTCGTCTCTCTGCCGCTTTCACATTAATGGAGATTTATATAGTACACAAGATAACTGTTTTATCTCATCTCATCCATCAATTGCATGATTAATTGCATGAGGTCTTGCTTGTTTTCACCATTAATTGCATGATTTTGATCGAAGGATCCTTGCCAGGGGCAGCATGGCCTCACATAGGATTACATGTCGAAATGGAATGTATGTTGTGTCATAATAAGTTTGTCATTTTCTATTAAGTCTACTTTAGACACTTACGTGCAAGTTCCCAATTTTCTTTTTATAATAACTTAATTAATCCTCTGTATCAAGCCATTAACACATCTGGAATATACCACCACTACAAGTAAACTAAGATATGACCGGATTGGAACTGGAACCTTCCATCAATTGATTGTTTTTTTGAATTTTTTTTTTTTTTTTGGCAATTCTCCATGCAAGAGCCAAATCTGTATAGAGATGATGCTCCCTTTGTGTCACCTTGACGCCAGCTCTTTTGAATATGCAAATCATCCTAACAATTAAAATTTATATTGAGCCATGCTAAATTGCTAATCGTCATTCAGGGTTGGTTCATCCATGACTCGTTCACCATGTATTAACAGTTGATTTAACACAAAGTATTACATGTTGTTTATATTAAATATAAGATAAGGTATCAATTTTATGTTTGTATCAACTTTTTTTTTTTACAAGATATATTGGTATCGACAGATCAACCGAATTTTTTTTTGTTTTCCTTATTTCCAAACGAACCCAGAGCAGGCAAAAACATAAAAGTAGTCTATATATACTTCATAAACATATAGTTGGACTTTTAAGGCATTTTAATCATACCATGTCACTTATGTTCAATGCTAATCATTCGATCTGTTTGTTTCTTTTTATTTATCTTGGTTTTTATTTAAATGAGAACCAAAGTGCCACATCAGCAAAATAAGGGTAAAAAGTGAAAAAATGCTCTATTTTTTCTGTCCCTTTTCAGCCCAATTTTTCAATTTCAGCTCCCGGAATTGAGAAAAGAGGAAGAGTAGTCTATTTCACTCCTATTCCAGCTAACTTTTTTGCTGTTGGGCAAGAATAGACGTGCAATTCCATTCAATTCCCCTATTCCATCAGTGCTGAACAAGCCCATCGTTCGGGAGCAACTTGGGTCCAATGGGCATCGGACCCAAATTAAGTTCGATGGACGATATTACCGTAGGATCTCATCTCTAGTTGAAATATGATTAAAGGGTTCGATAAATTAACGGATCTTTTTAAAATGAATTTGGTCCATTAAAAAATTTAGACCCAACAAAAAGATTAAACCCACACCGTGTCGCCTGCTTCCTCTCTCCGAATCACCTGCTCGCCAATAACAACTTTGTCGGCTTTCTCTCTCGCACACGCAGCCCCGCCGACTCTCTCTCTCTCTTGCACAACTCTGCATCACCTTTCTCTCTCGCATCGCGAGACTCAGATCAGGTTATAAGATACACACCTTGAGTCGAAAATTTTATTTATACCAGACCTTGAAAAAAAATAAACCAAAAAACCACCGTTTTTGAAAATTTCGAAATTCACCACGGCCACACAATGCCGGTGTGGACCCAATTCAGGGAGGTCGCACAATGTCGGTGCAGACCCTATTCTTTTATAGGGTCAATTTCAGAAAAATTTCATTTCACACTCTCATACATAGTAGGTTAATAATTAATTAAGTTAATTTTTAATTTTAAGTTTCTTGTATTTGATTGAAAATGGCTCTTATGGTATCCATCTATACTGGTGGGGATGTTTTAACAGATCCTAATGGGGTTTATTATAGTATCAGACCTGTTACTGTGATTTCGGTATTGGCGGGTACTAAATATGTGACTTTTATCCATGAAATCCAGCTAGGTATACATGGAATCCAGGTCGGCTTTACCCACTCAGAACGGATGGTATTGTATTATTTAACTGGCCTCCTTGGAAACGTTTTTCTCTTTTCTTTTCCTCGGTGCACGCCCAATGAATGTATTCCTTCCGACCTGCTTCATTCATGAACGGCTAGAGCATTGCCTTAGGACTGTTCGTTCGTTCTTGCCCTTAGGTGGGCCTGTTCGTTATCGTTCTGGCTTGCCCGCCCTGTTAGTGAAGCTACTTAGCCTGCCGCTTGCCTATTGACTTTTACTGTGAGGATACACTCTGTTCTGTACTTTTACTGGAACTTTCTTTTAGATGTGAAAAGCCCACCCCACTCTTTCTATTACGTACGAGAAAAAACACGTGAAGCCCACTCTATCCATGAGAATGTTTAGTAGAGCCTAGTGGAACGTTACATGAATAGTAGCTGGCCCATGCAGTTTCAAAGGGTAGGTAGGCTAGCTTCGTCTCGGAACTCACCGTAGTGGAAATCGGTAACGGGGTATAAAGTGGAGTGAGACTTAGATTGAGTATATATCAAAGTTTGGAGTTGGATCAGGGTCAGTATGACCTTAAAATTGAGGTCAAAATTAGCATGCCGACTAGTTTAGCACAAACCTAGTTCCAACTCTTTCCAATTCAGAATGAGGGAGTCTGACAGGTATTGTACAACCAAACCATGAGTTTTTCTGGGGGTGCATACAAAATAATTGACCTATATGTGGAGGTTACCAGAGCCCGGCGTTCTAACCCAGTTATGAGGTTAATCCAGGGTCGTAGTCGGGGTAACTCATCCGGCTCTAGTCCGTCCCCTGTCCAAATTGACCAACCGTTTAGTAGTCGGGCCCCAGTTCAGAGGGACCGACCTTCCAGTAGTCGGCCCTCCCGTCGGGCTCCACTCCAGAATGACCAGAATTCATCTAGTCGGCCCTCCCGTCGGGCTCCACTCCAGACTGACCAGAATTCATCTAGTCGGACTGCTTATTGGGTTCAATCTTGTGATCCGGATAAAACCGATGAAACAGTGGATCCGATATTACTAGAGGCAGAGGAAAATTGGGGTGATGTTAATCCTGAGGGTATGAGTGATCCTAGTGACGATGAAGATACCGGGCCTGTGCTTGGATGTTGATCCTGAGGGTGTATGAGCGATCATGTTGATCGCGGGTTTCAGATAATGGATCGCGGGTTTCAGCACCCGATTTTGGCTTTCAATGACACATTAGGGTTTCAGGAAGTAAATTCGGGTTTGTTTGGAAGGAGGGCAGAGTATGAGAATGAATTGTCTGAGGGATAAACATATGACTCAAAAGAGAAAATGAAGAGCGCAATTGCCAGGTTTCACATACTTTGCAACAAAGAAATAAGGAATACGCACAGTGACACCACCAGAATTAGGTTCAAGTGCAAGAACAGCAGATGTAGCTGGTACATAATCGCAAAACCACTGGTTACGGTACACAATGGCGTGTCTCCAAGTGCCCAACAAAACATTCATGTCACGCGGATGCGACAGGAATAGATCATGCACAGTTGTCGGCTAGTATGGTTACTGATTGTATATCAGCTCACATGAGGAACGATGTTGATTTCAGTATTTAAGCTGTCAGGATCGCTGTTGCTGAAAGATACAATGGTCAGATACCGGCGTACAACAAACTATGACGTGGCCGTGAGTTGGCAATTGCCCGTCAATTTGGTAGTTGTGAAGGGTCATACGCTCATATAGTTCCATTATTGGAGGATATCAAGAGAAAGAACCCAGGTACTATATTGTTCCTTCCTTTTTTACGTTATTGTAATAAAATCAACAATTGAACTTATTTTTTTTATTTATTAACAGAAATATTGTTGAGGTGACCTCATTTCCCACCTGTAAACCTGGACCATACAAGTCCATAGGGCAACTTGGGCATTTGGATTGTGCATAAACCAGTCATCACCGTTGATGTATGTTTCCTGTCAGGCCGGTACAAAGGTAACTAATTTATTTAATTAACTTTATTTAATTAAGTTGATTTCAGCTCTTATGAAATTAATTTGATTGTTTTAACATAGACAAATTGTTGATTGCAACCGGGTATGATGCAGAAAACCAGCTCCTCCCATTGGCTTTTTCATTGGTAGAATTAGAGAGTTTCGAAGATTGTGTGTGGTTCATGCAATGGTTGCACAGCAATGTAATTCGCTTCAGATTCAGGTGTGTCATCACTGATAAGGAAAATGGTATCAAGAAGGTGTTCAAACAAGATGATCTGGGGTGGAACGATGAGAATGAGGATCAATGTGTTCACCGTCTTTGTGTTACTCACATAGCTGAGAACATGAAGAAGAACGGTTGTAGTGATGCGGTAATCAAGTTTTTTAGGATATGTGGGGCTAAGAGAAAGATGAGGAGATACGAGCAAGGAATGCAAGTAATGAGGAATGTATGTGACCGTGCTCTCAATTGGCTGGACGGTGTGGGTAAATATATGAATCAATATGAGAACGAGTGTCCGAAACCATGGAAGATATTTCAAGCACTGGACGATGATTACCGTTGGAAAATTATGACTACAAACGGTTCTGAGTCGCTAAATAATGTTTTCAGGTCATCTTGTAAGTTACCGGTGGCAACAATAATTGAAGACACATTTTACAAAGGTCTCACATGATTTGCGCAAAGGAGAGAAAAAGCGGAATTTGAAGCCAGTCAAGGTCAACAGTTCTCGTATCGTGTGCATCAGCTTATTAACAAACGGTTCGAGAGGCCCAATACTATGATGACACTTGGGGGGTTTGGCAACTACAACGAGTTCGAGGTAACCTCCACACAAGAGAGAGTTCACGCTTTCATACCTGACGATTTTGGCAGGTTTACCAAGGCCAATTTCAAATACACGGTGATAATCAGGGATGATCACACGGTGGAATGCACATGCCAGAAGCCTCAATTGGATAGAATACCATGTTCTCATGTTCTGTCCATATGTCATCTCCGAGGCATCGACCCTAGCATCTTTGTAAGTCACTACTACCACATCCAGACACTGATAAACACATGGAGGGCTGAATGGCATGTGTATAAAAATCAGTCGGAATGGCCTGAAAATGAGGGCCCAGTCCTTGTTCCAGAGGATAAAAATGTTTCTTTGGGTAGAAGACACAACATAATTCCGATATGAATGGACGTACTAAATAATATGAGAAAAGAACACCAAGCTGCCGAGATACACAGGAAAGACAGAACAGGGCTGCTCGAGGTGCACGAGGTAGTTAATTTTTTTACTAATCAATTTTAACTTTTAATAAAATATTAAAACAATCAGATTTAACAGTTACTATTTCAAAATTTGCAGGTTGAGAGTTTATCAATGGATGGGATTTATCTAGTTTTGTATTCGTAAAAACGTTGTTTATTTTCGGTTTATTAGACGTATTTGTAATATACTCGTGATAACATTAGTATTATATTGTTCTATTGTATGCTTCTTTATATGGCTCCTTTATATTTATTAGTAATGTTTCTTTATATTTGATCAAACAAACAAACAAAAATTTCAGATTAAGTGACATTTGAAACAAAAACAATTAAAAAACTTTCAAAACAAAATTCTAATCAAACTATACATTTCTGATAAAAAAATAACAAAGAATAGGGTCCGCACCGATGTTGTGCGGCCTCCCTGAAATTGGTCCGCATCGGCATTGTGCGGCCGTGGTAATTTTGAAATTTCCAAAAACGGCGGTTTTTTGATTTATTTTCAAGGTGTGGTATTTAATTATAAGAAAATTAAATCGTGACTACTATAGAGGATGATCAATTCATAAGAAAATTAGGTCTGTATTTAATTGTAACCGTGGGTATTTAATTATTTATAATTAGTTGCCTTTCATGTGCCCTCTAAAATCTAAAATCTGGTTCATGAAGTCGAAGTTTGTTTGATTTAGAACACTACAAGCTCAATAATTACTGGTCTAAGAGTATTGAGGCTACCAATAGCCTCAAGTGAACCATCTAGAAGTGGATTTGTGACCAATTCCAACACATAGTCAGTACCCCACTATAGCCTCAAGTGAATCATCTACAAGTGAATCATATTTTGAAGAATTAATTACTTTAGTTTACCACTCAGTATCCATTACTGGTTATAACCTACTTAGCTAGACTGAAATGTAATTGCAGACCTTTTTATGAAGTTTTTAGATTTTTGGAAGAAACTTGTATGTATTCAAAAAGCATTATTGATTGATAATACAAGTTGAACTAAATCCAATATGTTTTTCCTATGCTCTTTTTATGAGCTCATTAGAATTTGTATGTTCATCATCTTTCCGAGTGTTTGTATATATGCTGATATTACTGTGTTTTGTACAACTTATACATTGGCCCCTATGATGCTATTTGCAGCTATAGGGTTTCGATGTGCCATGCGTAGAAAGATTCTCATTTGATTTGCAGCATTTGATTGACAGTCTTTAGAACTAAATTACAATGTTAATCCGTACTTCTATACAAAGCATTCCTCCTCAACCTAAGCTGCTCTATGAATAAATTGAATTACTGGTACTGTACCACTAGTAGATGGTTGGATGAAGACAATAGTGAAGCTGATGTTTTATTGCAAAACTGTAAATTGCTAGATGAAGACAATAAATGTCTGGATGAAGACAATAGTGATGTTGATGGATGTAATAAATTTTGTGCTTGTAGCAAAACATTTTTTTTTTTAGATTGGTTAGGACTTAGTCAATTTTGTTATGGTTTGTACTATGTGGGTACTTCAAGATGTATTAAGGATTGAAATTTTTTCCATAGTATGTGTTATTTCCATATTCATTGCATTTTTTTTATGTTTTCTTTCTTGAGGGTCACCTCTGAATGGTTTATGGTTGACTTCATTCACTCATTTAGAATGGTGCTTCACTGTTTACCAAAACACAGAGGTGCTTTTCAAAAATTGAGATTTACTTGACTTAAATCTAGATTTATTTAGTATGCTCGAACTCAAATCAACTCAGTTTTATCGCAAAGGATAAGAAATTTTCATTGTTACTGGTTTTTATCAAAAGAAAAAATCTGATACATTTAATGTCTTTCAAAATTTTGAATTTTAATCTAAATCTATGCCATAAAAATATCTTCAAGCATTCAAGCAAGATGAAAATATATATCTGTAAAGTATTTATCTTTTTTATTTGAATTAAAAATCGTATTTTAGTTTTGGTCAATTGTCAGTTGACTTTTCTTATTTATTTTTCAGATTCATATTGTTTTTCTTGTTTCTCCATATCTATTGATCTACAAATTCTAAATAATTCAGTAAAAATGCATTTAAGTGTGCTTGATATGATAAAATTCAAAATAATGAATTAACTAGGGTTTTTGAAAGATTAAGGGGTATTTTTGGTACTGATCTGATCAGGTGTTTATTTGAATTTTAAGCAAATATGTCTTATCTTTTTTAACAGTAAGATGATTTAAACTACAACTCATATGCAGGAAGAGAAAAATCAAGAAAAATTAAAAGAAACATCAAAAGAACAAGAAATTCACATAAATAATTAACATTCTGACAAAACATCACCAAAATTTCTAACAAAACAAGCATATAAAAATGCATGACTTGTATAATTAAAATTAACGGGAAAACATACAACTGAATTGTCAACATACTAGCCTATATTACATAATTGTCAATTGACTTGTACCATTAAAATAAACAATCTAGCAAAACATACTAGCCTATATCACTGAATTGTCAACATTCGAACAAAACATCACCAAAAATTCTATATAGCTACTAACAAAAAACTAAATAAGAATGCAACATAAATAATATAGCTACTCTATTGCCCGACATTTTTATTAATATCCAAAGTTTAATAGAAATTATTAATTATACCCACATTCCCAAACTTTTGCTAAAAATATCCAAGCCGGCCAGAAAATGGCCGGTTTAGATAAACCGACCATTTTTTGGCCAGCTTACTCCTTTTTTTTTTTTTAGAGAGACACTATTAAGATCAAAATATTGAAACCTAACTCTGAAAATTTTAAATTTTTGTTTAAATTATTTGTTATATTACTTCTTTTGATGTATAATATTTATACTAAAATACGCTAGATTACTTGAAATTATGTTGAATTACACTATATTACAATAAAATTATGTTCAATCATACTAAATTACGTTAAATTACAATAACTTCGCTAATTATGCTGAAATACGGTAAATTACGCTAAACTACACAAAATTACGCTATAGTAGACTGATTTTGCTCATTTTTCATGACTCATAAAAAATAGTAAAAAAATTTAAAAAATAGTAAAAATTGGTATTCTACAATTTCATTATGTAACTAATTTACTGAGCTACTTGGATTGAATAATATAAATGAAAATCTTAATCGGAAACTTCAACTCAAGTTTTGAGGCTCTTCCCTTTATTTTTTGGCGATTCTGAATTTTGTAATCCGGCATTGCTAGCACGGACGCATGCACATTTTCGCAAGCTTTCCAAAAAGTGGTTATTTGCTGAAATCGGACACTCGAGCGCCGTTTTATGACCGTTTAAAGTTCCATCGTTGTCTTTCACCTTTTCAGTGAAGATATTGTCTCTATTCATTTGTAATTTAGCATAATTTACCGTATTTTAACATAATGTAATGTAATTTAGCGTAATTTGACATAATATAGTGTTATTCAACATAATTTCAATTAATCTAGAGTATTTTAGTATAAATATGCTAATTATATATTAAAAGAAGTAATATAACAAATAATTTAAACAAAAAAATTCAAATTTTCAGTGTTAGATTTCAATATTTTGATCTTCATAGTGTCTCTCTAAAAAAAAAAAAAGAGTAAACCGGCCAGAAAATAGCCGGCTTAGGAGGGAGTAAGCCGGCCATTTTCTGACCGGCTTGGGCATTTTTCGATATTGGACTGAATTCTGGGCATAAATAATAATTTGTATTAAACTTTGGATATTAATAAAAATGTCGGCTCTATTGCTCTAGATCTGCAAAGTAAATAACAAAATATAGTTTCAAAGAATTCAGTTGTGTGAAAAAAGCAAAAAAATAATCTTATTTATCATACCAGCCAAATTAGATGGTGTAGTAGTGATTTGGGAATCTAGAAGACTGATGTTAGTAGTAATACTAAGAACATGTATTGCATTAAGAAGTCTAGTTGCATATCCATCGGAGAACATCTTCAGATTTTTTTAAGGTGAAGAAGACTTAAATATAAAATAGAAATTATACATCATGCATTTATTTATAGTGTAAAGCCTTCATTACATAAATTCATTTTTCCGAATTTTCAAGATATGAAAGATAAAAATAAAAGAGATATCAATTCATCACAAGTCATAAAATTCAGTTTGGTGAAAATGCATATTTGTTCCTAAAATCAATTCAAGCTACAGGAACCGTTCTTGCTTTAATAAAGCTAAGAATTATCAATTGATATGATGGTTGCTCTTAAAGGTCAGAAATTTATGATTTGTTTGTAGCTTGAATTGGACAAAAATAATGCTTAAGTCTCAAGCTTATTTGTCCCTAAAATCAGAAATTCAGTTTGAACCAGCTATTCAAGCTATTGATATATGGTTTAGGGGTTACAATCACAGGGGTGAACAGAAACACGCACCGTGTAGCCACGATCAAGGAGAGGCTTAACGCGCACGGAAAAGTTATTTTGTTTGATTCATCGAACTCAATTTGGGTCGGATGCCCCGCTGCTCCCCCATCGTTCTCTCCATTTTCATAGCGGCCGCCTCTCCTCTCCTAGCCGGCCTCTGATACCTTCCCTTAAACCCTAACCGATGTCGAGTCCCTCCCCCTCTTCCTTTACCTCTCCACCTCCACCTCCCAACCCCAACTTAATTACCACCATCTCCTCCCTCCTCCAATCCCCCGCCTCCCCTTCCTTCCCCGAATCCATCTCCGCTCATCTCCGCCAATTAACCCCCTCCGACATCCCTTCTATCCTCCCTTCATTCCTCTCCGCCCTCTCGTCCCTCATCCTTAGTGCCAGCTACCCCAAAGCCCGCTCCCTCCTCCTCTCCTTCATCCCTCTCGACCGCCACCGCCTCCTTCACCGCCACCTCCTCAACCTCAAGCTCCGCTCCTCCCGAAGCCTCCTCGACATCGCCGTTTACTCTTATGCCATCGCCAAATTCCCCCACCTCGCCTCCCAGTTATACCTCCACATGAGCAGCTGCCGCCTCCGCCCTTCTCTTCTTGCCTCCAACGTTGTCCTTACTTCCCTCTCCACCTCCCGCCCTCCAGTCTCTATTGATCTCCCCAGCTCCATTTTCCAAGCCATGGTCTCTCTCGGTGTAAGACCCACTGTAATTACGTTTAACATTCTGATCAAGATTCACTGTTCTCATGGCAATTTCAAAGCAGCTTTGGAGCTGCTTTCTACCATGACCGGGTTTGGCTGTTCGCCAGATTTGATCTCTTTTAATACCATCCTACATGGGTACTGTACAAGAGGTATGCTCACAGAAGCAAGGGCCATACTCACTGACATGAAGGCGGAAAATATTGTACCGAGTCAGATCACCTATAATACTCTCATAGCGGCCTATTGTAGGCTTGGTTGGTTGAAAGATGCGACCCAGACAATGGAGATGATGACTACATCAGGTTTCTCTCCTGATATTAGGACCTATAATATGCTTGTATCGGGACTTTGTAGAGAAGGTAAGGTTGATGAGGGGCTTAAGCTTAAGGAGGAGATGGAACAAGTTGCTTGCACTGAACCTGACGTGGTTACTTACAACACGCTTATTAATGCGTGCTTTGAGTGGCGGAATGGGTTGGGTGCACAGAAACTGCTCGATGAAATGTGTGAGAGAGGCATCAAGCCAAACTTAGTTACACATAACATAATGGTTAAAGGTAGGTGCAAGGTAGGAAGTTTAGAAGATGCACTTAATTACTTACGAAAGATGGAAGAAGAAGGGTTTAATGCTGACTGCATTACCTATAACACGTTGATTAATGCTTATGCTAAGGCTGGAAATTCCAGTAAAGCTTTTTCTTTGATGGATGAAATGGTAGGCAAGGGTATCAAAATGGACACTTTCACCCTTAATACCGTTGTTAAGAGTCTATGCAAGGAGAACAGATTTCATGAGGCTTGTGGGTTGCTTAGGAGCCCTCCTAAGAGGGGTTTTGTACCAGATGAAGTTAGTTTTGGTACAGTAATTGCAGCATACTTCAGGGTTGAAAATTCAACAGAGGCTGAAAAACTATGGGAGGAGATGAAGGAGAAAAATATCAAACCGAATACAAGCACTTATAACACCATGATTAAGGGATTGTGTAGGTTGGAGAAAGTAGATGAGGCAATTGGCATGCTAAACGAAATGGTAGAAAAGGGTTTGATACCAGATGAAATTACATATAACACCATAATTCATGGATATTGTAGGAAGGGTGATTTGGAGAGTGCTTTTCAATTTAATAACAAAATGGTTGCTAATTCTTTCAGACCTAATGTCATAACGTGTAATATTTTATTAGATGGTTCGTGTAGATATGGGAAGGTTGATAAGGCCATGAAATTTTTTGAATCATGGGTTTCTAAAGGGAAGCAAGTAGATGTTATATCGTATAATACATTAATTAATGCGTTGTGCAGACAAGGAGAGATTGATGAAGCATTGGATTTGTTTCAAGATATGAAGGGGAAGGGCTTCAATCCTGATGCATACACATATAATGCAATCCTTTGTTCTCTTGCGGAAGCGGGTCGGGCAGAGGAGGCAAATGATCTGCTCAAGGAATTTTCTGAAAGAGGGGAATTGAAGGGATACTTGAATTTTTCTCCCTTGTTCAAAGAGCAGCCGGTACACACATGTATGAATGAGGAGAGTGATACCATAAAAACAGATTCGTTGGCATACTTGTTCAAAGAGCAGCCGGTACACACATGTATGAATGAGGAGATTGATACCATAAAAACAGATTCGTTGGCATACTCTGAGCAAATAAATGCATTGTGTAAGAAGGGTCATTTTCAGGAGGCAAAAAAAGTTTTGGAAAAGGGGGTAAAAAAGGGTATGGTTTTGGACAGCTCGATTTATGTTACCTTGATGGATGGTCTCATCAAGAGACAGCAAAGGCTGACAAAAGCACATGAATAGAAATACTTGTTGCCACATTAACTTTAGGAGCTGTCAAGGTCAAGGTGTAGAAGCAAACCCACCCAAATCTTCCTTTTTTTTTCCAAGTTCAAATTTTCTTCTCAAGTGGAGTGACACGAAGTTCATCTTGTTGCAAGTTTGAAGTATGTGGTTGGGAGAATATTATTTTCCACTGTTCAGGGAGTTTTGGACCGTCCAATTATGGATCCTATAATTTTGATCATCTTTTCAGTGAATTGCCCAGATTAGATCTCCCCTAAAGCATCTGTAATACAAATCCAGCTCTCCATTCTATATAAGATGGATCAGATTTGGATTTATGGAGCCGTACTATTGAAAGCGTGATTAACTGCCGATAAGGGTCCATATGGTTGGGTTCATTTTTGTTGAGAAAATTTATTTGCAGTTTTATTAGTTTATTAGATATTATGGGTAACTTTTTTTTTCTTTTGTATATGTACCTGAAACATTCATACTGAAAAACTATTTACAACAGTTAATAAAGATATGGCTTTGTCATATGAATTCAGGTTTATTGACCATGAAAGAATGCCAAATTAGAAGTTGATAGTGCTCCTAGTGATGTTTACAAATTAAAATTTTCCACAATCAATACTGCGAGTCAAGTTTTGTGCTGGTGAAATTTGGCCCAGTACTGAATGGTACTTGACTGAAGTCAAGGCTGCTTGTTTTCTCATGCTTTCTGTTATTTCTCTTTTTTTCTTTCTCCTGAGTGATCCGCAGGTTTATGTTTTTGTTTCTGTATTTGATGCATGTGTTTTTGTTTTTATTATAGTAATTCATTACTGGTACCTTGTTTTTGTTTCTTTTATCACTCAAAAAACAAAAACAAAAAAAACGATATTTGGGTGTGCTGATATATGGAAGAAATAGGGAATTAGTGCCCATGCAAATTAAACGAAGTGGTGTTTGTTATTTAGGTGTGCTGATATTTGGTGTTTGTTATTTAAAAGAAAATTTTCATTAGGCATTGTACTGCTGTGGTTTGAGCTTGGATGTTTAGTTCTCCTAGCTTTCCATGCAATTTAAACTTTAGTAGGTCAATTTTTTCTTGCTTCAGCAGCTTGGCCCCTTGTTGAATGAAATATACTCCATTTGACATGCAGGATATTCTTTTTAGTGTGATTTTTGATTGCTATTGTTTTTCTCTTTTTTCAGTGTTTGTAATATTTCAGTGGTTGGGAACTTTTAGTTCAATTGCAAGTGCAAAATTAGGAACATTGTAACTTTGCCAGATCAGCAAGGTTGGCCTCACCCTTGGGTCTAAGAACTGATTCTCTGACGGGGGCTTTCTTACAGATCATTCAAATGGTTTGGTGGACGGTAGGAGAAAGGGAATTTCCAAACTTTATGTCTATCACTTGGGCTGTGTGGAGAAGTCGAAATGAGGTGGTCTACGCTGGCAAAAGGCAATCAATTAAGGTGTGCAAAGAATACTGGCAAAGAGCGATGGAAGATTCGGTGATTCTGGTAAGCGGTACCGGTACACTGGAGCAGCGTACTGGTACACGGGAACAACATACTGGTACGCATCAGGGCAGAATGGGAACAGCGCCATCAAATGCTGTTCTGGTAAGCACTGGTATTGTTGTTTCGTGGACGGTTCACGGGATCAGACAGGAAAGGCGGGAGTGGGGCTGGTACTGTTAAAGGATGGAAATGTTCTTAGGTGGATATCTTCAACTGTAAGCGCGATAAGTGCTAGCCAGGCTGAAAACCAAGCAGTAGTCCAGGGCTTCAAATTGTTGGAGCAGATCTCAAATACTGGGGGAACAGTTCTATCGGATTCACTTGAAACTGTCAATTCACTGTCTGGAAGATTACCAAGCATTCTGGATTAGAGGTCGTATAAGGAAATATGGGAAGCATGGAGGATACAAAGAGGGAGCTCAAATGCCTTGGTAATTGAATTCTGCCCCAGAGAAAGTGAGTCAATCTAAATTGCTCATAGGTTAGCTAATCAAGGCAGGCTGTATAACTGGGATAGGCAGGGTGTTTCATTTCCATGTTTTGAGTTAGAAGAGCAAATGTAATAGGTAGAAAAAGCAAATGTAATAGGCCTACGGGCTATTAAAGAAGCAAATAAAATAAAATAAAAATAAAAATTAGAAACATTTTTGCCCGTTGCTGAATCTGTTGACCCTGTCTTTAAAGGGGAAAAGTTATTGAATTTGGAGCTTTTAACTTGTAAAAGAATAAGATGGAAGTGAATAAATTTCTTTACAGATTTAACCTTTGTATGAAAAAAATTAATCAGGAATCTCAATAGGGCATGTTAATTTTCGTTGGAAAAATTATATGAAGTTGGAAGCAATGAGAATGTTGAAACTTTCTCATATTAGTAGACTTCCATTTCTAGGTGGTTACCAAGTGATAATTAAATGCTTGAGCAGACTCGATTGAATCAAATCAACAAAATTGATATTTTTTTACCACAAACAACTAAGTTTCTAAGAGCGTTTACAATTACATTCTTTTAACATAAGTTGCAATGCAAAACAAAATAATACAAGAAATCAAAATGACACTAAATCTGATTGTGCACCAAGCATTGACCAAAATGCCACCAGTAATGCATTGACCAAAGTGCTTCCACGGGATAGTTCGCCTACAATAATAAGCAACCATACTGTGTACATCGCAAGCTGTTGAAACTAGAGACCACATTATGTGTAGGGGTGTTTATTGGGTCCGGTTTAGTCGGTTTTGAACCGAACCGAATTAGTTTGGACCAAACAGTTCGGTTATTTCGGTTTAATAGTTCGGTTTGATTTGCTTTTTAAAACCGAATTATAATTTCGGTTCGGTTCAGTTTGAAAATTTTCAAAACCGAAATAACCGAACCGACTAAAATTTTATATATTATGAATTTGGTCCGGACCGCCCCGGTTTATTTCTTAATCAATTGCTTTAAATACTTCGGTTTATTTCTTAATATCCCGGTTTATTTCTTAATATTCCGGTTTATTTCTTAATACCTCGGTTTATTTCTTAATATACTTCGGTTTATTATAAATCAATTGCTTTAAATATAAAAATTAATATATTTCGGTTTGAACCAAACAAACCGAACAAACCGAAATAAAATTTTGGTTCAGTTCGGTTTGGTTGCAATGCTAAATCGGTTCGGTTCGGTTTTATTTTTGAGACCGAATTATAACTTTGGTTTACCTAGTTCGGTTCGGTTGAAACCGAGCCGAACCGATGAACACCCCTAATTATGTGGGACTGCACCTACACAGCTAGATTTTGGAGGAGGATTTGTGCTCACTACAACATCGCAACAACCGGGGGGGCTAACCTCCTGAGGATCTGGTTAGAGGGAAATGGCGACCTCAATCAGCATGAAAAATCACTATGGGGACAGTTATGAGCGGTTGGAGTTTGGACGTTATGGAGAGAGCGGAATAGGAGATTATTCTCAAACAAAAGGCGACCGGTGTCTTTATTAATAAATGATACAACTCTTGATATATTTCTGTGGACCAGCAATGTTTAGATCCATATCTTTTGTTATAGATTTTTGTACTTTGCTAGTGGCAATCTACGCTAGTTAGAAATAGGATTTAGCAATTGGGGTGGGGAGATTTCTGTGTTAATATGTAAATATAACTGTTTATCAATATATTGTTGGTGGCAAACTTTGCCGCCAACCTTAAAAAAAAAATAATAGACAACCATACATACAACAAAGTTTGTTTGTTGTGCTTAAGGTGTTATAAAAAATTTAGAATGACACAACCTTTTGTATTACTCTACAGAGATTTGCCCACATCATGGTTCTTCATTATGCATAGTTTTTTCGTTTAGATTAAAAGATAATTATTTATTTTAAATTTGCCGCAAGCAATTTTTTTTTTTAAATGTCTTATTTTAAAATTCATCTGTTTGTAATAATTATTTTTCTGAGTGATTAATCTAAAAAATAGTCCTAGTTTGAAAACATTGGGCCAATATCGGACCAAAATCTGAGGTTGAGTTAACAAAGAGAATTCGTAAACTCAACCTCAATAACATATATAGGACCAACATTAAAAAAGAAACAAATTTGATCTTAATTTGAATAACTTTTACATGCTAAATTATTTAGCTTTCGAATTGCTTTATAAGATAAAGAGATGAAAGAATTTTTGAAAAATGAATATATTAAAAATAATTTATTTTTTAATATGTTGATCTTATAGAAAGTAACTTGCAAAATTAAATAATTTTAGGATTAAGTTAACAAACCTTTTTTTAATAAACTTAGACACATTAACTTTACTTGATACATAACAATATTTCATATATATCATTGACATCTATTAGACTATTTAAGCCGACCGTCTTTTCACTATTCATAAGCAAGGTTTACATGTACAATTATCATGCCTTTTACATGTACATATGTCAAATTGTTCAACGCAACCTTTTATTCCTCTGCTCATTTAAGTGTCTAGGTCATATGAGCATCAGTTCGATAAAAAAAACTACATTCAAATATGAATTATCTTAGAAAAAATTTAAATTATAATGTTAAAAGGGTAATTATAGCGTGTATTAATTTGATATATTCGACAACAGTTGTAATAAAAATTTCATATAACCCATGTCGGGATAAAATAAACATAAACTAAGAAAGGGGGATACATGATTTATCGAGTCCAATGTACAAATCAAAAACATCGAAACTCGTAAACCTAACAAAAGCCCTACAGTATAAAATCAAACGGCGTGGCCATCGGGGACAGCTCCTGGCAACTCTTGCTGCGAATCACCAGTCTCTGTACCTGAAATCTCACATCAAAAGGTGGGTGAGCGACCGATCGTCCAGTATGTGACCCAGTATTATCCCTTCAGTGATCCTCTAAGTCAAAGCCCTTTTAATTGTAATTTACATAAAGTTTTGTAAACGGTACATTTAAATGGACATGCTTTAATATATAAACCTATCATACTATCTATAAAAGAAAATACATATAATAAATGAGATGATGCGATTATCCTATTATGTCAATATGCAAAGATTTCCAAAATAAACTCAAGGAGAATATTATATTTATATCCAATCGTGATCCAGTACGTGAGTACTGTGTGTAAGAATTTATATAATAGTAGTATGAATAGAACATCACCCCGTGTCGTGCACATCTAATTTATAGTTCCAACACGATATAATCCAAGTACTACGATCAGGAGGTGCAATAATACTCGTTGCCCTAATAACATTGAGCATAGCCCTATAAGACAGTGCACACTAGCAGATTGTTATATCAAAATTCGTGTATCTTTCCTTACTCTAAAACGATTTTTCAACCAAACATATAAAATAGGAGAAATCATACAAGCATGACGTAAGAGTAAGTTAATCCGTTTCCTCATGAGCAAACAATGGAACTCCACCTTCCGGCCAGGTCAATGGAAAGGGCTCGAGTTCGACCCGTGCAATAAAATAAAATCTACCTCTACAACCGCAGAAGCCGTACTAGGCATGTAGCTCTTAATGTAGGGGAGACAATTCTCCAATTATTTTCGTGCCTCTAGGCTCGAGTCCGGCCCGCACGTAATGGTAAAATGATCGAAAGAATATAATATCAACTTTAATACATATAATAATAATATAAGAGTGACGGGGAGCCTGGAGATAAGTGGAGTCCAAGTAATTTGATCTGGATACAACTGGCGCAGTTATTCACCAAAGGGCGTCTCGGATACTGATCAGAGTCAAAATAATGATGATTTACGTAGAATTTTGACTTAGGTTTTACATATTTTCTTACACTTATATTTAATTTATTAGATAAAAAAACTACTGTCACCCTTCTTTATGTTTTATTACAGAAAATAGGTTTTGGGACTATTTTACATCAAATGGAGCAAGAATCGGATCAATCAGATAAGCAACGCTCATCGACTAAGTCTCTGTTACGGTCCGTATTGCCTAATGCGGACCCGCCTAATTCGGACCGTATCACCTGATACGGACCGTAATGAAAATCTCAATTCGGACCGTATCACCTGATACGGACCGTAATGAAGGCGCACTTTGGAGAATAACTGCCTACAGCTGTATCCAGATCAGTTTCTTAGCCCCTACTCAATCTCCAGACGTCCCTCCACTCCTATATAAGGCCCCTGGGCAGAAGAATAAATCATCTTTGTAATTAGGGTTAGATTTGATTAAAGAGAGAAGAGAGGAGTGCTTGTAATTTTGCCGTTTCGCGGCTAAGTTCATTTTCTTAGGGCTAGGCGGTAAACCTTGTTACTCTTGATGTTTTGATATATGTATTTCTGTTGATTATGATTTCTTGTTGTTGAATCTAAATGCTTTTGTGATTTATTATCTCTTCATCTAACTTCAATGATCTAGTTTGAGTCCGTTAGGGTAGTAACAGTGCTTTAATGGCATGAGAAACTATTTGTATGAATTAGCCTCGTTGAGATTTATTAGGTTTATGTGAAGAAAACTTTAGCGGAGAAATCATAAACCAGACCAACAAAATGCGTACTAAATTCCATCACTTGCGTAAGGAAAATCGCAGTGATCTGTGTAGTAATTTGGGGTTTTTAGAGATCAGTTATTTGCGTAAGGAAACTCACAGTGTCCTATGTAGAATCTCGATGAAAGATCTGTCATTCTTGCGTAACATAAATCGCAGTGACCTATGTAGTGTCTTTCATAAAACAACAACAGGAAATCAGACGCAACAGGAGTATATTGTCAAAGCGGATTGAATAGCAATGGTGTGCCGAAACCCTAGGAATTCTCATCTCTATCTTTATTTTAATTACTTTTAATTGCTTCCTAATTTACATTGATCACAACAACATCTCTCAATTTTCAGATTTCGTCTAACCTTTCGAAAGATTGTGATTCGATCGCTCAAAGCACTAAACCAATATTCCCTGTGGATCGACCTCGATTATACTACTCGATAGGATTGTGCGCTTGCAGTCCGAACCGATAGCATTTCCGAGTTTATAAATTTTAAAAGAAACATTGCTCTCTTTTGAGTGATCAGATACGGACCGTATTAGCTGATAAGGTCTGTATTGGGACTATGTCGCTGAGGGACTTAATGACTATTGCGCCATCTCCGGTCCGTATTGGGCTCTTGTCCATATTAGGCAATACGGGCCTTACCAGAGCCTAAGTCGATGAGCTGCGCTGATCCGATTGAACTGATTCTTGCTCCAAATGATGTAAAATAGCCCCAAAACATATTTTCTGCACTAAAACATAAAGTAGAGCAACAGTAACATTTTTCTCTAATTAAATAAACATAAATGTGAGATCATAAGGCAAAATCTAAGCCAAAATTCTACGTAATTCACTATTATTTTGACGTTGATCATTTGCTAGCGGCAATCTACGCTAGTTAGAAATAGGGTTTAGTAATTGGGGTGCGGAGATTTTCCTTTTTTGTGTTAATATGTAAATATAACTTTTTATCAATATATTGTTGGTGGCAAACTTCGCCGCCAACTTTCAAAAAAAATAATAATAAACAACCATACATACAACTTACACCTTGTTTGGATGGAGAGTAGACAAAGAGAAGGGAGGTGGAAGAATACAAGGGAATGGAATGGAATAGAAAAGGAGATTAATATATTTAACATTTTTATGTTTGGATGATTAGTGAGGGAAAGTAAATTTAACTTTCCTCTTTATGTCTTATTTCTTATTTGGTTAATTAAAATTTAGAAGATTAATGAGAAATTCAATGGCTGTTATAGGTTTGTGTCAAAGAAACTTAAATGAGAATTATATAGGTAAGATATAGAGTTGGGCATGTGTTATTTTTTCTAGAAATATTTGCAACAAAATTTCTTTCCATCCGTTACATTTCAAATTGGAAGAAAAATCGATTCTATTGATTATAATAATGCAATGTTAAACCTTTCATCTTCTGTACCCTTCAATTCCGACATAATTTTATCAACCAAATACAATTCATGAGAAATTTTTCTTTTCTTTCCATTCACTCCCTTCCTCTACTCTCCATCCAAACATGGTGTAAAAGTTTGTTTGTTGTGCTTAAGGTGTTATAAAAAAATTAGAATGACACAACCTTTTGTATTACTCTACAGAGATTTGCCCACATCTTATTAAATCGTTCTTCATTATGCATAGTTTTTTCGTTTAGATTAAAAGATAATTATTTCTTTTAAATTTGCCGCATGCAATTTTTTTTTTAAATGTCTTATTTAAAATTCATCTTTGTATAATAGTTATTTTTCTGAGTGATTAATCTAAAAAATAGTCCTAGTTTGAAAAACATTGGGCCAATATTGGACCAACATCTGAGGTTGAGTTAACAAAGAGAATTCGTAAACTCAACCTCAATAACATATATAGGACCAACATTAAAAAAAAAAAAATTGATCTTAATTTGAATTACTTTTACATGCTAAATTTTAGCTTTCGAATTGCTTTATAAGATAAAGAGATGAAATTTTTTTTTTTGAAAAATGAATATATTAAAAATAATTTATTTTTTAATATGTTGATCTTATAGAAAGTAACTTGCAAAATTAAATAATTTTAGGATTAAGTTAACAAACCTTTTTTTAATAAACTTAGACACATTAACTTTACTGGATACATAACAATACTTCATATATATCATTGACATATATTAGACTATTATGCCGACAGTCTTTTCACTATTCATAAGCAAGGTTTACATGTACAATTATCATGCCTTTTACATGTACATATGTCAAATTGTTCAACGCAACCTTTTATTCCTCTGCTCATTTAAGTGTCTAGGTCATATGAGCATCATTTCGATAAAAAAAACTACATTCAAATATGAATTATCTTAGAAAAAATTTAAATTATAATGTTAAAAGGGTAATTATAGCGTGTATTAATTTGATATATTCGACAACAGTTGTAATAAAAATTTCAAATAAAAAAAAAATCAAATCTAGATACCTTCTTAAATACTTGCTTTCATTTATTAAAAAAAAGGTTGAAAAATATAATTACTCCCCTAAACCTTTTGGCCGAACCACTTTTCATAAATTTAAGAAGTAAAACCTGAAAGGTCTTACGCACAACCTTTTTTTAATAAAAAAACGAGAAATTCATGTTGAATTTGCATGATGGAGCAATGACAATCAAATTAATCGGATTTTAAGGAACTTCCGGAACAAATTATGCTACGCTGTTATTTTTAAAAATATTCCAAAAAAAATGAGCATCCCTTGAGGAAGTACCTGATCAAATTTAGTGCTTATTCCGATTTTAGCAGTTTGCTTTAAGAATCGTACCAGATTCAAACCAACTCAGATCTATTCTACACGGTCAGGTATTGTACTGGATCTAATAAAAAAAGAATGTCGTCTGACGCTGGAGTTACGCGGTTTCTTTGCTTCCTTCTGGAAAGCTTTCATCCGGGTTATTTTTGCTTTTGAGTAAAGATCGAATTGTTCAAAGCCCAACTACCCAAGTCAAAGTCGCAATCCACGAGTATATGCATTGGGCCGTGTGCTCCAGGTGCAACCGAAATATGTCAAGTATACATGGTGTCCGAAACGCTTCATTATTCTGCGATGTTTCCTTCCCGTGTTCTTCAGAGTTATTTTCTTCTCTTAGGATCTTTCATAATCTGTGTAGCGGGTCTGAGTATCGTTAAGTCCCAAGGCCTTCGACTCGATACATATATATCACAGAGTAATCGGTGCAGCTATATTTCACTAGCCTTCTTCCCAAATCAGACCTGAGTTTCTTTGAGCTCCATTCCTATCTCGGTTCGCGCTTCGTTCTTCCTTCGTGCAAGAGCTCTTGATTTATAAGGTGTGCATTGCTTCGTCTCCCTTTCTCAACGATTTATCTTTATGTTGTGAATCGAAATTTCTATCGGATTAGTTAATCCCAATTTCTTTGAGCTGAAATCCTTTTGATCTGATGGTGATCTCATTTCTAGCTTTTAAACGCGAGAAAAACGTCTGAGTAATTCGGGTCCGCTAGCTCATAATTGGGTAGTCTTTCCTTTTGAATATGATTAGTGTAGTATATTTATTTTACGCGATTTTCATGAGCTGCAAATTAGACTATTGGTTCAATTGTGTGGATTAAGCATTTCAGAGAAGACACTCGATTCATTTCACTTTCTCGATATTATACTCATGAATAAGCTTAATTTTAACATCCATGTTAGTTATTTGAATAAATATGTTCCATGTATGAAAACAAAAATTTGTGCTGGTAAACTCTGCTAGAATTTATCCTCAATCTTATGTCCTTATGTTCATTGACGTCATCATTGTACATTTGAATATTTGAGGAACTCTTTATACTGGTATAATTGTGATCCACGAACTGCAGAGGTAATCAGCATCAAAACTTGATTGCTAACCTTTGCAATGTGAGTCCATTTAAAGTGTTAGACAATTTAATCTTAAGGTTAATTGAGATAAGTTGAGCCAATTTAAAGCCAATTGAGCCTCCCTTGCCAAGATTACCAGTTTGGTGGAGGCCAAAGTTTGCCATATTGACACTCAGTTTTATAATCGTGGCTATTTCACACAATTCGGAGCGTGAGTCTCATTTCAAGCTTAATCAGGTGATTGTGTTGTGGAATGATATTGATCCAAATAATGATTGATTAGCTACTTTATTTATCTAGGCTAGCATTACTAAACAATGATCTTTTATTATATTAGATATTTTTTAAGATGCTAATTATGAGATTATGCTGGGCAACTTACCCTGCACCTATGCTTCTGTACTTATCTCATGAATTTCAGAATTAGTGGGAAAATTCAGCAATGAATAGATATAATGATGAAGGGGCTTCGTCAAGCTCAACTTCACGGAGCAGCCAGCATACAGAAACTGATGATGACAAAATGATAGCAATTGTTCTTTCGGAGGAGTATGCCAATTTGGATAACGCAGTTGCCAAACGCCTATCCAGTCTCTCTTCAATTCCTGTAACTAACCCTAACCCTTTTCCCTCGCCGTCTTTCACTCTCTCAATATGTTATTATTCTCGATTTACATGTCATGTTGCTGATGTTGGCGGTTATGGATTTTGCAGCATGTGCCTCGCATAAATACTTGCATTCCCAATTATAACGATGCTAGTTTCGACCATGAGCGCCTTTTCCAGAGGTACCAGTCTAAATCCTTTTCCAATTTGAACATGTGCTTGTTTTCACAATCTCAAAACAATGAAAGGCTAAAGGAGTTTCTGTCAGGTTAAATGCGTATGGTCTACAAGAAAAAAAAGTCTCTGGAGATGGGAATTGCCAGGTGATTATTTTGTTTCTTTCTGCATTTTTTCTTCTATCTCTGACTTTTTTCAGTATTTACTAATTATCTCTATTGATAACAGTTCCGTGCATTGTCAGACCAGTTGTTCAGGTCGCCAGAATATCATAAAAATGTGCGCAAGGATGTTGTGCGTCAGGTAATACTATTTTTTTTTTTTTTTGACACACTTGAAGTAACACTTGACTATTGAACTAGTATTTGTCATCTACTGCAGCTTAAAGAATTTCGTTCATTGTATGAAGGATATGTACCGATGAAGTACAAGAAATACTGCAAGAAAATGGCCAAGTATGCTATATTCTTCCTCATTATTTATATTTTTGTTTGTGTTTTTGTTTGAGTAACGAAGAAAAGGTAATCTTTCCAAGGACCTAAATTGTTACATACTTTTTTTGCAACAATAAATTGCAATTTTGTTTGCACAGATCTGGCGAATGGGGAGATCATGTAACACTACAAGCAGCAGCTGACAAGGTAAAATAGTCAGCAACAAAACTTCATTTATTTATTTGTTATTATATTACTTGGGTCTGGGTTTTTTTTTTTTTTTTTGGGTGGGGGTGGGGGGTGGAGGATGGACCCTCTTGAGATTTCTTTCGAAATGGATCAAAATATACATACCATTTTGATAGATATTTGAAAAAGGGTCTACAATCTTTGCAAAAAAAAAAAGGAGTAATCAGCTGTGATAGGTGAAAAAAAGAAAAAGGAATTGTACTATTTTGAGTAATAGTCACTTGGTCTCGGGCATCTGCTATTATACCCTCAAATGGCTGGCCAGACAATCACAAAACTATTATTTTTTTTCGAAATACAAACAGAGAGGTGAAATTGAATCTATGACCAATAAAAATGAATGGAAATCTGTTTCCTTTATCTGTCAAAGTAGGGGGGTTATCTTTATTTACAGTTAATTCAATAATACAGTTTCTTGACAATAAAGCATTACGCCTTCATTGTGCTTATATATCAACAGTTAATATGCGATGATTGTACTTCATTTTCTTTCTTTTTCCTAATCTCTATTAACTTTGCTTTCTGCTAATTGAGTTTTATATCAGAATTGTGGGAAGCTATGCCTACTCCATATTAAGTTCCTGTGTGCTATTTATCTTTTCAATTTAATTTCGTGATCTGAGAAGTCCTCAGAAATAAATTTAAATTTTATTTGAGCAGTTTGTAGCAAAAGTATGTCTTCTGACGTCATTCAGAGATACTTGTTTTGTTGAAATAATTCCACAATCCGAAGCCCCTCAAAGAGGTAACTATTATAATTGTGTTGGTTGAACCCCAAATTGATTTGATTATTTCTTGAAGGCATTCATGGATTAAGGCCATGGCTACTTGTCTGTTCTCTCCTTAGCAGACCGGTTCATACCAGTACCATATTCTACCATTTATTTACCATATATGGTTTTGGATTTAATCAGCCATGTAGGCTTTTTTTTTTCCTTTGTACTTTCATGTTTTGGGCTGAAGTTAATGTTCACAGACTTGTCAAGGCCCAAATATAACAGGAATAAACCAAGATCGGTAACACTTGATCCAAACAAAAAGTTGTTAGTACAGGTCTTGACCAAGAGGTACCAAAACTTTAATCACATACGGTTGCAAGTAGTAACATCTCCTATTTATTCGTGCTAGATGATATTATTAGGTGCTTGTTTACTTTTTATTTTTGTAGCTTTGGTTATTATTTTATCCACATTTATCTTTCACTATCTTTTTCCAGAGCTATGGCTAAGCTTTTGGTCAGAAGTACACTATAATTCATTATATGCCCAAGGTACATATTACAGATTTGTCCCTTGGTCATTTAATTATATTGTTTGTTTTATGTCTTCACTAAATTAATTACTTTTGTGATTTTGAAGAACTTGCGGTAAGATCCAAGCCAAGGAAGAAGCATTGGCTCTTTTAGGCTGCCTTCTACTATTGGGCAATTTCATGATTGACATATTGGCAGAAGCTCGGGGTAACTGATTGACAATATTTGCTTTGCTCTCTTGCTCTTGCGATTGCTTAGACGCATACCTAAATATATTTTTACCAGTATGCATAAATATGGTGATGTATTGCTTTTTGTTTTATATATTGATTCCTTACCTCAGCTCTTTGAGCTTCTTATGCTGATGAGAGTGTAGTTTGTATATATGTACACTGTATTGAGTTTTCTCTGTTTTGTACTGATTCTTCTGACGTATAAATGTATATGTGAAATCATTATTCAGTAAATGCAAGAGCTGTGAAACTGACAAAGAAGGTAATCAAACAAGGTAATTCATAATTCAGAAACAAATTGTTCCAATCTTTTTTTTTGTGATATCCTTCAAATTTTAATTTGAAAGGAAAACAAAAATCCAAAGACCGTATACATATGCAATGATATCGTCACACATACATTATCTTTATTCAAAGATGTATATCCGTATATTGCTTCCAACAAACACTACTGCTAAACAAGGGAAAAAAACAAAGAACATTTTGTCTCCTTTCACTTTTTTTTTTCATGGGGTTGAGATTCTGCTACAAGCATGACAACTCAAAGAGATAAAAGAATGCGGTCGGAAGAAATAATGCAAAGGAACAAATTCTGTTGCATAGACCACGCTTTGTTCGTTTTTTTGCTTCTTTAGCAAAAGCAGAGGCGTAACATCTACTTGAAAGAAAGCCTCTCTCTTTTTGTGTATCAAAGAATCAAAAGTCAAGATCCAAAGAAAAACCACTCATTCATTATTCTAGGCTGGTTTGGCTCATAATTTCTTTCTTTTGGAGAAATTATTTCCGACAAAAGACTTTATTCCAAGATAAATCGATTGTACATCCACTTTTATTGAAATCCATTTGATATTGTAAGAAATATTGTTCAAAGTACAAAAAAAAATAGAATTATAGATGTATTTTCTTCATTTCGTAAATAACGTGTATCAAACTTGAATCGATTTTGAAAAAAGTTTAACATTCCATCAAACAGTTAGAAAATGACTAACAAATGACAAATCAAATTAGAAATCGACTTTGATGTACGTCCTATCTAAATGTTGATGAAGACATCTATTATTTAATTTTTTTTAATATGAACAATATTTTTAATGTATCAGATGAATATACCTTATAATTATCCTTATACCACTCATTTCAAATTGGATGCTCCGTATAAATAAATCTGTTTCAATATCATACTAAACTAAAAGATCAAAACAGACCTATAATAGGATAAATGTTGAAATTTCTGACAATGATAATTCACTGAAATTAATGTTACTAGGAAGGTACAGGGCTCTTTGAATATGCCGACATTTTTTACATCATTCTGTTGAGGCATTCAATGGCTCTTTCCCCTTTGTCAGTAAATTTAATGTAGATTGGGAATCTTTTCCTTTCTATTTACTGTTAAATGCAACCACTATCCTTCTTAAAAAATTATTTGTATCTTGTGAATTTTTTTTAACTCATGCATGTATAGATATGGTAAAAATAAGAGAAGTTTTTTGAGTGGGGTGTGGCAAGGCAACCACCACTTACATATTTCATTCATCTCTTTGCACAAATCCCTGGATTCTGAAATGGCATACAAATTAAACAATAATATCTTTTACCAGAAAAAAACCATTATACCCGGCCCATTAAAAAGACTTATCCATTGTTGATTTGTTGATTCAAAGTGGATAAAAGATGTAATTAAAAACTATATTTTGACAGAACCCCCGGTGGTCTAAAATAGCCGGAAATGTAAAAGAAAGACGAAAAATTAAAACATTGAGAAAAAGGGAGAAAGCAACGAGATTGACAGGAATTGATGTGTAGATTATAAAACTCAAAAAAGTCAAATTTGGATTTCATAGTGCCTTCTTTTATGAATGCTCCGTGCCAACTAATATACATTTTAGCAGTTGATGGAATGGCCAATTGGTGTTTATCTTTGTTACATGAACTGTTTTTCTGGTACAATATGATTTGCAACCTCTAATTGCTTCCGGTACAAGTACACACTGTTAATTTTAGTTTTGTTTTCTTTTCTTATATATTTGTTCTTTTATGCTTCTTTGACGGTACAAGTAGAACTACAATTGAGATTGAAGCAAGAGAAGTTAATAGTAAGAGCTGTCTTTAAAAACTAAACATCAAATTTACAGGACTCAAAATTCAATGATACCTTTTTTCTTCCTGATTTGACAATTTATCTTCAATTGTTATCACAAACCAAATCAAATAAGAACTTATAAAACTTTTCTTCGGCCTTTCGTAAATGTTTGAATCAGATGAATTTTGAGTTTATTTCTGGGCACAATAAATACTCTGTTCATTTATAATGACAGTGATGGATTAAGGCATAGCATCAGAGCTCAATTTAGGAATAGCTCAAAGATAAGCAAAGATCAACGAGGTTTAACTAGCGAAGATTATCGCGCCGACAGTTTATAATGTTTTTGAAAGAAAAAAAAAACATGGAAGTTAATAGATGGACCCAAGTTGTTGGTAACAATTACTTCATAGCTTCAGTATTGTTGTTAGTGATATTTTAAACAAACTTCCAATAAAAAATTTAATGTACAAACTATTTATGATAACTACTTCTGGACGCATTCTATATATATCACATAACCAGACAGTGCAATAAGTGGTGTCTTCACTGTTTTTTTTTGAGGAAAAATATGGGTCAAGCCCATATTTTTGATGGTGTCTTCACTGTTTTGTTTTTAAAAAAAAAATATGAGTATAGTGAAATAATATTCCAGGTGGTTCACTATTAAATTTATACGAAATGGGAAAATTTATTTATTTTACCTTTTCTTTTATTTTCCTCAAACTAAACACCTGAATTTAAGTTTATGTTTACTCAAATATTAATGTATTTCTATTAGACAATCAGGTCCTGATCTAGGAGATGGGTCATCTTTCAGTAATAAAAGAAAAAAAAATATAAATATGATATCTCTCGGTTTCAGGTGGGCCCACCTTACGAAATTAGAAATTAGTGCTCATCTCACTTTGGAAAGAACATGCTTCGGGCCCACTTCATTCAATTATGGGCCCACTTTTACTGTATCACGATCATTACTAGCTAAACTAAATTTGAAATTTCTTCATGAAATGACAAGCCAATTATTATATGGACTAGTTTTCTTGTATGGTTGTTTTCTAGTTAAATCAATACCGTCAATACAATTGTAGAGTAGCACTATGCATCATGAAAAGAACTTTGTAGAAATATTGAAGCAGCCATGCTTACAAAAAAAAAGGCTTTCTTCTTCAGAGGAAGAAAAAAAAACGTAGAATGTTAAATATATGAAGTTCTCAAGGGGTAAAGATATGACAGAGCTCATTTGGATTCATGCAGCACATCAGTCGTATAATTTTTCATTTTGTTTCTATTAGTCATGCGCTTTACGAAGTCATTCCAGCTTTGTCAATATCTTTACCCGTTCTGAAGGGGGTCCGGATCCCCTAAAGTAACCCAATCTTTGGATTTTGGATTGAGACCGTCCGATTCGAATTCGTCGTTCGAGATCGTCTCAGGATTCGAATTCATCGTCGGGATGTGTGCGCTCACTTCGTGGATGGATTTTCACGGATTCGAATCGGACGGTCTCGATCCAAATCCCAAGGTTTGAGTTACATCACTGGATCCGAATTGTTCTGAAGGTGCTTCTTTGGTGGTTTTCTCTGAATATCAAGTGAAGAACACAGAGTATGACCACAGAAAATCTTTTAGTATCAGTGGTGCTTAATGGACCCAATCATTTGCAGGAGATCATGTGTTTGTTTTAAGTGCGGTACCAGTACAATAGTTGAATAGATTTTTCTGGGCCCACGTACCCACAAGCAAGTGGGCCCATATGGACCCAATTATTTGTCTTTTATAAAAACTCATTTTAAATTTAGAAATTTCTCATTTTACCCTATATATTTTAATATATTCAGTCTTCTCATTTACCCAATTTATAAATACAGAACATTTCTCTTCAACAAACTTCATATTTTTTATTTATAAAAGATAAAATGGATATATTAGAAATTTAAAATATTTTTTAATAGAAAAGACTATAATTGAATAAATTTGTGAAATTCAAAAGTTAGAAGAATAAATATGATATTATAATTTTCAGAGGAAAAAGTATATAATTTCAATATTTTTGAAGAGTTAACCCTGCTAATGTTCATCGAAAACAATAAATTATATCCTGCTACAGAAACAGATGGTATGTATATAAATTTGATTTGCTTTAAAATTCATGCTAATATATTTAAAACTTAATAACTCTGAATGACTTCATAAATATAAACCATCATATAAATTTTAACATAGATTAGATAGTTTACAACTGAGAGATTTTATCCAAAACCCTTTGGACAAAAACTCTACCCTCATTTGTTTTCCTAATTTTCTTTAAACTATTTCTGCTGTCGTTTGGCCAGAAATACAGACAAAACCAAAATCCATGCAGTGTGCCAGTAGATGTATTTTATAATTTTGTGCAACTTTGTCTGTAGTTATCAATTCTAATATCTATTTTGTCATGTTGCGCAAAACCATATCTCAATTGGTCCACGGTAATGTCATATGATTATTGGTAAATTATTATTTTTAATGTTGCTTATGTCATCGTTTACCCATAAACAGTACGAGACTACGAGTACAAGTTAGGAATTCATATAACATCAGTATTATTTTTCAGAAATTATAATTTTGGTTTGTTAAGTTGAGGTCACATGTGACATATCTACCATTTATCCACCGTATTGATTATATAAATATGCAATAATATCAGGACCCCACACACACTGACAAACATATAAATTTGCAACCATTTCATAAATATTCTGATATTTTTAAACTCGTGTATTAGGTTTTTTACATGGTGGGGGCATGTGAGAGCAACATAGGATCCACATCAACCGGAAAAGAAAATGCCAAAAAGGTTGAATCAGAGTTTTAATGAGAGAAAATGATTTATTTGTGACAATTTTGGAATGTTGTCGATTAGTTGGTTTCTTCAATTAATGGTGTGGATTGGAACCAGATTTAAAATTTAAAATTAAATTCACAGATTTGTTATTGAGTATATAGATATATTATTACAAAAATACATACAATTTGAGTTTTATTTAGTAATGTAACAAGAGCAATTTAATTTAAATTATTAAAAAAGTAAAATATTTGATGAACCGTAAAACATGCATCAAATCTGAACATTTTTTATAAAGAAAAGATATTTTTAATATATATTATACTATAATAGTGGGCTTTAAACTTAAATATTATTATGATTATTAAGATTATTAAGATGAAAACTGGTAAGCGATTCCTTCCATTTATTAAAATCACTGAATTCTTAAAAACATGTTTGTTCTATATTTTCACAAAAAAAGATGCTTGTATGTTTTTTGCAGCCCCTTTTTAAAATATGTTTGCCATTAGTTAAGAACTTATTAGGGCTACCACCTTCAATCTACTCTTATCATATGACTTCTCTGATGGATTGGGATATGCCTGTGAATAGGAGTGGGTTATGTCTCACTTTCTCTCAACGAATGTCTTGGAATATATGTATTCGTTCTTACTGCATATGAATAAGTATTCCTCTCTTTCCAATAGTAAGGATAGGCAAATGATATGACTCTAATATCTAGATCCACTTCTTTATTGTTGAGAACGTACACGGAAGCGCTCAATGAGTAATTTTATCGAACACCTTGTGGGCATACACCAATACCCGACCAAATGGAGAAATATGAAAGTCAAACAATAAGCCAACTCAAACAAGCAATCAAGCACAAGAAAATAAAAGAGAGATACAAGATTTACGTGGAAACCTTTCTGGAAAAAACCAAGGGAGTACATGGCGCAACTTCACTATATTAAGGAGTCTTTACAAATACAAAGAGATAACAAGCCATTAACACTCACTCTAACGCTCCCTTACATTTTCATACACTAATTTGAGATTTTCTAGTGTATTTAGGTGGATTGAATCAAGAGAGCAAGAAACTCTAAAATTAAGAGAAGTTGTCAAAAAATATACTAGAAAATAGTTAAATGTACCTAAATACACTAGGGTTTCTCTAAGCTCATTCTAGAGTTTCTTGCTTTCTTGAAAAAATATCAGAAAGTTTTCAATAAATAAATATAAATTATAAAAGAAATAGTTAAATGTGATCACACAACTTGATTACGGACTATTCACGTACTCTGATCATTTTTTATCATTTTGATTACGAACGTGACCAAAGTTACAGCATGCACAAATTACGACACTATGTCAACTCCCTCGTTTATTAATCCGACATGACATAATTACGGATCTGCGATGTTTTATTTGTTGTCCCATAGTATTATGGATGTGCGTATTGTGTTCATTAAAGGAGCATGCCGACATTTTTATTAGGGAAAATTAGTTATATGCCACCCGAAAACAAGGAAATTATGAATTTGCCACTCCACCTCAAAAGTGAATGATTAGTACCCCCAAATTTGTCCCCAGAATCAACTAGATGTGTAAACAAAGTGCATATTTAAAATTTTGAGCAAAAACAATTATAAATGGTATGATCAAACCTGAACTGCTGACCTGGAATATTTGCAAATAAAAAGTCACAACAGAACTTACGTGCAGACTTAGTTTATGAGCGAAAGGTGGGAGCAATCCATTCAAGAGTGGTATACGAAGTCTCGAACCCCTAATCTCGAATACCTAGATCTCTCAGATACAACCATAACCAATAAACACCTAGCCAACAACATTTCTGTCATATACGACAGATTAAACCTATTAAGCCGAGTAAGCTTAAAGAACTTTAAGCAAACCCAAGAACAAATCTACTCCCTGGACCAGAAAATCCAAAAACTTGAACAAAACTTGAAAAACCTCACAATCCTATTGACAGAAAACCGACCTTTAACAACATCAGAGGTCAGAACTCTGGTGACAGAGGTCACAAAGCAACCCAAACTTATTGAAACAGAAACCTTAAAAATTTCTGAAAAACTCAACCAGAAACTCGAAAGAGTAGAGACCGTCCTCAAAAGAGTAGAAACTTGGGTAAATTCATGAGTGATTACACACTCACTCAAAACACCCAATTCTACAAACAAGCAGTCAAAGCGACAGACTCAATTGAGTCACCCGCGGTGGGCTTTGCGAAACCCTCTGACCTTCGTGGAGGCATCTCAGGCACAACCGCATTAATCAAACAGAACAACACTCAAATCCAGCTGCTAGTACAAGCACTAGAAGAGATCCGAAACCTTGGAGCAGAAGTTAAAATCCTTAAAGACCAAATCCAGAAACAAAAGGGTGTGCAACTGTCGAGCGAAATAACTGACGAACTATCAGCCAGACTAGCCAAACTATCAATTGAATCCTCCAAGCAAAAGGAAAAGAAAGGGGTTTTTAGAGTTTTCAAAGATCCCTTTGTTATCCTCCAAGAAGAAAACAAAAACTTAAATGATGGAGACATCAGGGAGGCCCAGTGTAACCCAAACCCAAACAGTAAACCCAGATGCACCATTATTTGAAGATCAGGTGCGTGAATACAGAAGAGGGCAAAGAAGGAGATATAATGCTCAAAGAAACCTGAGGAATCTTACCCGAACTATAACGGGTAGAAACCCCTACCAGATGACTCTGGAAGAACAGGTGGATCCAGACACTCAGCTCAGAAGATCCCTGAGAGATCGAGCTGCTATAGTACCTGCCGAAGTACTATACAATTCCAGAAGAGACGACAACAACCACCGTGTCTATAACCATCTCTCTGAAGAGGCAATCCTCTGCACCGACAACCAACAAATCGACAGGACCATTTATACAACCCGAAAGCTATGCGGCCCTTAGGCAAAGTGGGATGCAATTTATCCACATAGGGGTCGCTCAAGTAAGGATACAAATCCTGCACAGACAAGATGAGGGCACCTCGGCGTTGGTCGTTTTTAGAGACAACAGGTGGCAAGGAGATCAGTCCATATTCGATACAGCAGAGATTGACCTAACAAGAGGAAGCCAGCTGGTATATGTTATACCGGATACTATGCAAACGATCGGAGATTTCTATAGAAACTTCCAGATATCAATCCTGACAAGAGGGTACCAAAATTGAAAGAATGGCGAGGCAAACCTCCTAATCACAAGAGGTTTAGTGGGAAGACTTTCCAATACATCGAATGTGGGATTCGCTTACCAAATAAGCAATGTTTCCGAATACCTGGTGAGCAGGGGAATACGAGCACTTCCGGGTAGGCGATACTCAGTGCAAGAAAATCAAGGAAGAAACTGGGTGGTAAGGCCGTCGCGAATTGATATTCCTATGATGCCTACAGAATTGCAGACCAATAACCTCCTCGATGGCAGAATCTCTATATCATTCCAAAATTATGTCCCAGCCCCTGATCACGAAGGCGATATACCCGATGACGATGAAGATGAAGTTAGGAGTGAGACAATTCTCATCCTAACCGAAGAAGAAAGTGATACCGAAGAAGAAGACGACTGGCAATACATACAGTACCTTGCTGGCCAGTCAGCACAACCACCTGACAATCCCCAACAAGAAGATTCTGTTCCTATTTGGGACACAGATCATGATGAAGAAGATACTGGCAGTACTGACAAGGATTGGGTCAATCCTTTTTCGGAGCGTGGTGGGGAGATGAATACTATTTTTATGATGAATGGTAACGAAGAAACCTTTGATTACCCACAATTCAAAAACCTATCTGAGGCGCTGAACGAGCATGCTTTTATGTCAAGTTCTTCTGCAATATCTCAGTACCAACCACCACAAGGACCAGTCAATGAACATGCCCAGCTACCCTCCTGCGAGAAATACAAATGAAGCAAGACCAATTCCCACTTTTGAGGAACGAGTGCCCAGAGCAGGACGATTTCGCGGGGGCTATAACAATGAGATGTGGACACTACCATCAGCACAGCAACAGCAAGGCGCCATGTTTGTAATCCCTGATCAACTGGGGTTGTTCCATGATGCGTTCTCACGATGGGAGTCTATCACTCGAAACCATGTGGCTGAGAAAGGATTTACAGACCCCAGGGATAAAATAGAATATATGGAGAATCTATTGGGAGAAGTGGAGAAATTAACATGGGTCCAATGGAGGATGCAATTCCTCACTGAGTACGAGGCGTTGATAGCAGTGGCGGATGGTCGGGAAGGTACACAAAACATACTTTCCCAGATGAGAAGAGTATTTTCACTAGAAGACCCTGCCCAAGGATCAACAGCTATCCAAGATCAAGCCTACAAAGATCTGGAGCGCCTCACCTGCGACAACGTTAAATATCTCATTCAGTATATGAACGAGTATTTACGATTAGCGGCAAAATCAGGGCGAATGTACATTAGCCCAGAGCTCTCAGAGAAATTCTGGTTAAAAATGCCTGGTGACCTTGGGACCAGAATAAAAACAATGTTCGAAGAGAAATACCCTGGTCTCACGGTGGGGGTAATTCCGAGGGTACTGTTTGCCTATAAGTATCTGGAGGGCGAGTGCAAGGATGCTGCTTTCAAACGATCACTCAAAGACCTCTCCTTTTGTAGCCAGATCCCAATTCCTGGCTATTACCGAAAACCAGAAAAGAGATACGGCCTGAGAAGGTCAAGAACCTATAAAGGCAAACCCCATGAGTCTCACGCTCGAATCGAAAAGAGAAAACACCTTGTTAGGAACAAAAGGTGTAAATGCTACCTATGTGGGCAAGAAGGTCACTTTGCGCGAGAATGCCCCAATGATAGAAGAAACATTAAGCGGGCAGCAATCTTCGAAGGGCTCGATATACCAGAAGATTGTGACATAATATCAGTACAAGAAGGGGAAGGCCAGAGTGATGCTATATTTAGCATTTCTGAAGGAGAAGATGGAGAGATGGAGCTACAACAAGGAATACAAACCCTACAGCTGAACTCTCTCTTTATGCTCGGAGAGGAAAATTCAGGGTACAGACCGAGAATAAAATTACCCGAGAAACAGATGAGCTGCCAACACCAATGGCTTCATAATCAAGTCATTGAGCAACCATTCAAAACAACCTGTTCCTGTTGCGCCAGAGAAACTATAATCCGTGCTAGAATACATTGCTCAGATTGTGGAGTAACAGCATGCAACCTGTGAGGCCCGTTCTACTTCAAAGAAAGAGTACCAGTCACCCCAACAACCGCACCAGCACAAATCAACCTTAGAGCACTAGTCCAAGAGCAGAGAGACTACATTGTCTGGTGCGAAGCTGAGATGGAAAGGCTGCAAAAGGAGGTTGACCATTACAAGAAGAGGTACGAAGGCCTCCTTGAAGAACACCTGAAGGGAGAATTCGACAGCCTAGAGCCAGATAAGAAGCAAAAGGGCGTTAAGAGTGATGATTCAACCACCACCACCTTGAATGTCTCAATCCCGCCACTTCAAGCCCATATCCACCCATCAGGAACAATACAGCTCACAGGAGGCGCTCTGAATCATCCCTTACACACCTCCAGTCCGGCTCCTCCAAAACCTCTCCCTACTCTCTCTGCTGATGGGCCATCGATCAATGAAGACGCAAACGTCCTCAATGGAGAAACAGTCTATAACACTAGTGGTAATCCATCCACTGGAAGAATTATCAAAAATAGACTATACAACCTAGAAGTGGAGCTCGATATTCCTGGAGTTCAAAGACTCAAAATAAGAGCAATCCTAGATACTGGTGCCACAACCTGCTGCATAGATCAAGGGTCAGTACCAAAGGAAGCTCTTGAAGAAAATACCTTTGTAGTACAATTTACAGGGGTAAACTCCACTCAAACCGCCAACATGAAGTTAAAATATGGTAGAATGATTATTGGCGAAAACCAGTTCCGCATACCATACACCTATGCTTTCCCAATGAAGTTGGGAGGGGAAATACAAATGATCATAGGGTGCAATTTTATACGCTCTATGCATGGGGGACTGAGGATAGAAGGTGATACAATTACCTTTTACAAAAACCTGACAGTCATCAACACACAACCACAAGCGAAGGTCCTGGCCATAGAAGAAGTAGACCTTCAAGACCTGGAGTACATACAACTCCAAGAAATGGTCCATTACAATTTTGGACAAACATCATCAAACTTCATTACAAAGTTTGATCAAATACTAAGAAGGCTAAAGGAGGCCGGGTTCATTGGCGAAAATCCTTTGCAACATTGGAGTAAAAATAAGATCGTCTGCATGCTGGATATCAAGAATCCAGACTTCATCATTGAAGATAGGCCCTTAAAGCAGGTCACGCCACTGATGAAACAAACCTTCAGCAAACATGTGGAGGCCCTGCTGAAACTCGGAGTAATACGACCCAGCAAGAGCAGGCACCGGACAACGGCGATTATTGTTAATTCCGGTATATCAATTGATCCGAAAACCGGGAAGGAGGTAAAAGGCAAAGAACGTATGGTATTTAATTACAAAAGGCTTAATGATATAACTGAAAAGGATCAATATAGCCTTCCTGGAATTAATACCATCATGAGGAAAGTAGCTAATAGTAAAATCTACTCTAAATTCGATTTAAAGAGTGGATTTCACCAAGTAGCTATGCACCCAAATTCAATCGAATGGACGGCATTCTGGGTGCCCGATGGGCTATATGAATGGCTAGTAATGCCGTTTGGGTTAAAAAATGCTCCAGCAGTGTTCCAAAGGAAGATGGATCATTGCTTCAAAGGCACTGAGAATTTTATTGCAGTTTATATTGATGATATCCTGGTATTTTCTCAGTCCGAAAGAGAGCATGCAGAGCATTTAACAATAATGCTCACAAAATGTGAAGAGCATGGCCTTGTCCTAAGCCCAACAAAAATGAAAATAGCCGTTCCTCAAATAGAATTCTTAGGGGCGGTAATAGGCAAGGGTACTATTCGGTTACAGCCGAATATTATCACAAAAATTGAAGAATTCAAAGAAAATGATCTCACTCAGAAGTCTGGTATGAGATCTTGGCTAGGGCTCCTCAATTATGCCAGAAGCTATATCCCGAACCTCGGGAAACTTTTAAGCCCTTTATATGCAAAAACCAGCCCAACTGGCGACAAACGATTGAATAAACAAGATTGGGAGCTAATTCGCGCAATAAAACATCAGGTCCGAAACCTACCTGATCTCTGCATACCCCCAGAAGAATGCTTCATTATAATCGAGACAGACGGATGCATGGATGGATGGGGAGGTGTATGCAAGTGGAAGCCAAAGAGGTATGACCCAAAGAGCACAGAAAAGCCGTGCGCCTATGCAAGTGGCAAATTCAACCCGCCTAAATCCACAATAGACGCAGAGATCTTCGCGGTCATGAATAGCCTGGAGGCATTAAAGATCTACTACCTCGACAAGAAGGAATTAGTGATACGCACTGATTGTCAGGCTATCATTAGTTTCTTTAATAAATCTAACGTTAATAAACCGTCAAGAGTGCGATGGATCTCGTTTACAGACTTTGTAACGGGATCAGGGATTAATGTTCAGTTCGAGCACATAGATGGGAAGGACAACCTTTTGGCTGACTCCCTATCACGGTTAATTAATGTTTTAATTGATGCAGGATGGCCCAATCAGGAAGCATTGGATGTTCTGGACAACCTAGCCGGGGCTCTTCACGAGAACGAGGAGCATCCCAACCAGGAGGTTCAGGAGAAAATGTCCCAAATAATCCTGCAAATCAGCCACTCGTTTGCCAGTACAGGGATCTACTACGGCAATCCGACGAAATCCATACCTTGGAAAGACGAAATGAGCTTAGGCTCCAGCTTCGAGCGATAGAAAACAAAATAATTTCAAGAGCACTTGAGGGGATTAGTGATTTAATAAAAATTCAACAGATGAAGGAATCCCAATGTTCTAAATTCGCAACGAAGGACAATTACTGGGGAGATTGGTTGCCTCAAGTCCAGCAAACTCTTACTAAGCTTCAAAAGGCTTACCAAGGGTTTAAACAGCTGATCCGTGAGGTAAAGTGTTCCATATGTAAGTGTATTTTGGACCCTACCACTATAGGGTATGTATCATAAGGTGTGTTTTGCTTTTTAGGCCTGCTTATATTGGCCTCTGCTTTTTCTTTAGTGTGGGCCAATAATTGGCCAGAATATTTACTTTCGGTGCATTATAAGCATCCTTTTTCTTTTTAGTGGGAGACAAAAGTTTGTGGA
This sequence comes from Carex parvula, assembly GCA_025461045.1. Classification (NCBI taxonomy): domain Eukaryota; kingdom Viridiplantae; phylum Streptophyta; class Magnoliopsida; order Poales; family Cyperaceae; genus Carex; species Carex parvula. The sequence continues at coordinate 382,407 of JAJGRW010000113.1, read as the reverse complement.
AATCCTTTAATCACATGCGATGGGGCCCAATGAGTACCCGATGTGATAATTGAGATTCCATCTTGAGTCTCTATATAAGTGTGAGTTTTCAGAGTTGAAAAACAAGCTGAGAACCAGCAAGTTTTACTTCTCTCTCTTTCCTTGTAAACATTCCACTTAATAAAATTTCCGCTTGTGTGCTTTCTTACTTCCCGTGTTCACAGTAGCCCGTTGAAGTTTGAAAGCTCTGACCGATCGATCCACACCTGGTATCAGAGCTAAGGTCTGTTTTTATTCATGGCTTTCTAAGTTTCTTTGTATTCTAGGACGGTAGCTAGGGGGAGATCATACCAAAATCATGAAAATGTTCAAAATCTAAGTATATTATACAATTTAAAGGCTTTTTCTTCACGTATTAATTAAACAATATTAATCCAAGGATATTAGCTTATAGGGCTTGATTTTCGTGAAATATAGCCATACCAAAAGAATCATCCTGCCGTACAGTACCCTAAGAAGTGGGGAAGATTACGGATTAACACGATGAGGTGAGGTATAGCTAAATTTAGTAGAAAATATCGCCCCAAAGTTAAGAGCAAAGGTTGATAAAAAAAAAAAAAATATATATATATATATATATTTTTTCATTTGGGTGCACAGATTGGGGATGTTGTATCATTAATCCTAAGGAATATTCTCTCAGAGTGGCAAAAATCTAAATTTGAGGTTTTTGAGTGGCATAAAACGAAGAGCCCCTTTTTATTAATATCCAAAGTTAATTAGAAATTAATATTTATGTCCAGAATTTCTGACTTTTGCTAAAAATGCCCAAGCTGGTCATTTTGTGGCCGGCTTACTCTTTTTTTTCTTTTTTTTTAGAGATAAACTATGAAGAGCAAGATAATGAAATCTAACACTGAAAATTTGAAGTTTTTTGTTTAAATTATTTGTTAGATTACTTCTTTTGATATATAATTAACATATTTATACTAAAATACGCTAAATTACTTGAAATTATGTTGAATTACACTATATTAATTTAAATTACACTAAATTACATTACATTATGCTAAAATACGGTAAATTACACTAAATTACATATGAATAGGGACGATATCTTCACTGAAAAAGTGAAAAACGACGACGAAACTTCAAATGGTCATAAAACGGCGCTCGAGTGTCCGATTTCAGCAAATGACCACTTTTCGGAAAGCTTGCAAAAATACGCATGCGTCCGTGCTAAATGTTAATTCCAAATTCAGAATTGCCAAAAAACAAAGGGAAGAGCCTCAAAACTTGAGTTGAAGTTTCCAATTAAGATTTTCATTTCTATTATTCAATCTAAGTAGCTCAGTAAATTAGTTACATAATGAACTTGTAGAATACCAATTTTTACTATTTTCTGAATTTTTTTACTATTTTTTATGATTCATGAAAGATGAGACAAAATCGGTCTACTTTTGCGTAATTTTGCGTAGTTTAGCGTAATTTACCGTATTTCAGCATAATTAGCGAAGTTATTGTAATTTAACGTAATTTAGTGTAATTCAACATAATTTATTGTAATATAGTGTAATTCAACATAATTTCAAGTAATCTAGTGTATTTTAGTATAAATATGCTAATTATAAATCAAAAGAAAAAAATTTAAACAAAAATTTAATTTTTCAGTGTTAGATTCATTATTTTGCTCTTCATAGTGTCTCTAAAAAAAAAAGGAGTAAGCCGGCTACAAAATGACCGGTTTACGTAAGCCGGCCATTTTGTGGCCGGCTTGGGCATTTTTGGCGAAAATGCAGGAATCTGGGCATAAATAATAATTTCTATTAAACTTTGGATATTAATAAAAATGTCGGAGGAGCATGCAATTGGATGCTGTCGAAATTCGCGAAAATAATAGTTACCGATTATTTAATTCGTTCAAACAGCTTGATTATTATATTTTTTTACTTGAGAGATAGAGTGGATATCCTCCGATTTCATCAGAAATCATCTATATATGTTGTTATATTATTATATAATTTATTATTATTTTTGTGCAACTTTCTTTCCCGAAGTTAATTAATTAACTAATTAATAAGACAGCTATGCTATTTTTCACTCGAATCTAAGGAGAATGGGTTTGTGCCGACAACTTGTCGTATCAAGTTAGTCTGATATATACATCATTATTTAGTTTATTTTGAACAAAAGGGCTTTAAATGATACTGATACATCATTATAGTTGGCAACTTGGCATATATCCAATCTAATTTAATTTCAGATAAAAAGCGACCTCACATACTTTTTATTTGATCGATCGATATCTATCAAGTGCTGTTTATTTTCCTTGTATCATGTCAGCACTATATTGGCATAAATATGGCAAAATGTCATAGTTGTTCCAGCCACATAAGTAAAGCGACGTAAGATGGATAGGAACTGGTACAATTTGTCAATGAAAACGACCCAAATTCAATTTGAGGCATCTAGCTAGTTCTGTATATCCGCCAGACTGCCGCATAAAAAAATGTTGCTCTAACAAATTATACCAATTTCGGGAAATAAATAAAAGTAGAACAGTTTTCAAATTATAAAAATTTAATTAATTAGTTCGTGTTTCAGTTTGAAATTATGGGGGGAAGCGGAGGCGAATAACAACTGTTCCGTGATTTTAGTTTTATAAAGGCAGTCAAACTGGTTTGTAGAACAAACATGAACAAAATAAAAAAAAAATAAAATGGAGAGGACTGAATAAAGAGGTATTATATAGTTTCATTTTATTAGAAGTTAATAGTATCAATTCTTATTAAAAATATAAATTTTAAAGGATTAAGAATGAAAATTTTCAATTTATAGGAAATAGTTAGTACCCCTTGGCCTCTATATATCTCCATCCGAATAATACAATTCTTGCTGAGTTCATATGAAATAAGACATTTTCCCTAAATTGTATTCATCTCAATGTTCATATATCTAAGTGTGTAACTAATACATATGCTCTTCACTTTATTTTTTTTTTTATTTTGATAGTTTTAATATACATCTGTTTAATTGATTTAAAATTGATATATAGAAAAGGCCCTCATGAATGTAGCACGCCCTCTTACAGAGTTGCTCCACAAAGGTGTGAAGTTCAAATGGGGTAAAGCTCAAGAAAGGAGTTTTCAGGAATTAAAGAGTCGGTTGGTGTCTGCACCGATTCTTACAATGCCAATGACTGGAAAGGACTATACAGTGTATACAGATGCATTCGGGTCTGGTCTGGTTGTGTCTTGATGCAAGACGGACATGTTATTACCTATGCTTCTCGACAATTGCGTCCACACGAACAAAACTATGCGACTCATGATTTGGAACTAGCAGCAGTGATTTTTGCACTTAAAATCTGGCGATATTACTTGTATGGAGCGAAATGTCAGATTTATATTGATCATCAGTGTTTAAAGTACGTTTTTACTCAAAAGGAACTGAATTTGAGACAAAGGAGGTGACTAGAATTAAGGCCAATGTTGTGACTAATGCGTTGAGTAGAAAGAATCAGGTGAACCTAGCATCAATGATTATAAGTGAGTCACATCTGATTGAAGAAATGAGAATGATGAATTTACATGTTGGAGCATCTCAAGAATTGGCAACGGCAATAGCAACTTGCTTGTTTGGAGTGGAAGCTGGTGTGACTTGTGAGTGCATCAGCTGGTATGTCTATCATTTCTGCTGCAAATGAGGTGCGACCTGATTTACATGACCGTATTCGGGTAGCACAACATGAAGATCAGAAATGTAAGAAGTTTTGAGAACAAGCAAAATCAGACCGAGATACTCCTTTCAGGCTTGACGATGAGGGTATCTTGCGGTTTGGTTACCGTATATGCATTCCTGAAGATTCAGAATTGAAGACTTTAATCCTATCAGAAGCACATGATTCTGGATATAGTATCCATCCTGGTGAAGTTAAAATGTATCAAAATCTGAGACGGTACTTTTGGTGGCCGAATTTGAAAAAGGATGTGACAAAGTATGTTAAGAAATGTCAAGTTTGTCAGCAGGTGAAGGCTGATAGATGAAAGACAGCCGGGTTACTTCAACCTTTAGATAAGAAGAGAGGTAAGTTTGAAGTTATTGCAATAGATTTTGTGACTGGTTTTCTAAGGACGGTCGGGCGATATGATACTATATGGATAATTGTGGATACATTGACCAAAGTAGCACACTTGATTTCACTTGGACCTGACACTTCAGGTTGGGTACTAGCCGGGTTATTTCTGAAATTTTACTTCAAATATCATGGCTATTCGAGAGAAATTATATCTGATATTAAAAAATTAGAAATAAATGAAAACATAGCAATCAATTCAAAAATTACTTAATGATATTTAAAAAATAGACAAAAATTATGACCAACCAGAAAGATGATACAATTTGTATGTGAAGAGTCCATGTAGCGAGTATGTATTTAAATAAATTTAGACTTCTACACGTAAACAAATATAAAAAGATACATATAATAAAAATATTTAATGAGAGAGAACTGATATCAATTTGAAATTTTATCTTTTAATTAAAATCATTAGCGAATTAGAACATCCACATACTTAATATAAAAATAAAAATAGAGATAGTACTAATTACCGAACGGTACGCACTGGCTATGCGGATTTTTTTTTTTAAATAGTATTCCTTTAAATTGATTCAACGGAACAAGCCTCTGCCGGGCTGGTTTTCGAAAACTAGCCTCCACCGATCCTACGGACCGGTGTAGCAAGAAAAACACAATCCACACCGATCCTAGGGATCGGTGGAGCCCGTTTTGCACCAGCCGATGCCCTCGCCACAGAAAATCCCTCACCTGTACCTCCACCGATCCCTAGGACCGGTGGAGTCTTGATTTCCAAATTTTTTTTTTTTTTTATTGTTGACCTTGCTGGAGTCTTGCGCTGCATCAAAAAATCTTACTTATTGTGTGTTGCACCTAACACTCAATGTTATTTTAAATTGCAGAATTTCATTATGAGGTCAACAATCCCTATCAATTTTTTTGGAAATTGATGCAGCGCAAGACTCCAGCGGTCAACAGTCAATTTCGAGACTACAAGACTCTCGCTTTATGCAGCGCAAGAACCATAAAGGCGGGAGGCCGCAATTCATTAGTCTTAATAATAACACCATGAGGTTGAAATTTGGAAATCAACAATCAAAAAAAAAAAAAAAAAAAATTTGAAAATCAAGACTCCACCGGTCCTAGGGATCGGTGGAGGTATAGATGAGGGATTTTCTATGACGAGGGCATCGGCTGGTGCAAAACGGGCTCCACCGATCCCTAGGATCGGTGTGGATTGTGTTTTTCTTGCTACACCGGTCCTTAGGATCGGTGGAGGCTAGTTTTCGAAATTCAGCCCGGCAGAGGCTTGTTCCGTTGAAACAATTTAAAAGAATACTATTTACAAAAAAAAAAACCGGCTATGCGTACCGTAGCCTCTCTTGAAATTCATACAAGACATCGCATAATTTAATCCCGCAATTCCCTGCACATGACATGACAGTCACAACACTGCCTTCATAAATGATATACGTACCATAATCCCGCAATTCCCTGTGCTACTCCGCTACTGGCCTACTGCACACCGCACTACTACAGCATGCATCACATTTGATAACATTACACAATACTACCATTGCACTGATTGTGACCACAGTGGTCCTCTTTCGTGCATGCATTTCTGATACATGCTCTTCTTATTTTCTCTCTCTTTCTGTCAGCAGTCAGCATTGATGCAGTTGTCGCCGTTCGGATCTCTGACTTGCCTTTTCGACCCAATGGGTCCCTTTTCTCTTTCTTTCCATGAGCCACGAGTCGTCTCTCATTTCAATCTCTCTCTCTCTATAAAGAATAAAGAAAGCTTTTTCTTTTGTCTTCTTGGACCCGCCCAAGAAAAGTATTTGTTCTGTACTGTTGAATAGTCTGTACTCTGTTGGATCAGTATCCTCCCAGGTACCTGACTGAATCTGACCGAAACGGACGGCTCAGATTTACTCTCAGCCGGTGATTACTCGGGATGGCGCAGAGGGGGTATTATTTGTGCTTTGAGATTCGTGTCAATTTAAAAATCTGGCCTAAGAGTGAATATGGGCCGTCCGTTCCGGTCAGGTTCAGTCAGGTACCTGGGAGAATACGAATTCGTACTCTGTTACTCTGTACCACTTGAAACCTTTCCTCCTCAAAAAAAAAAAAAAAACTTGAAACCTTTCGCTCGCAAGTCTCCACCTCTCACCTCTCTCTGTTGATACTCACTGGGACCACTTTTCTGTCCATCTTTTTCTCTCTCTAGCTATATATCTAAATTGCACAATAAGGCACCAGTACTTTTTAACACACAGATAGATTCTTTTGCACAAAGGAAGAAAAATAAAGAGACGCAAAAGATCATAAAATTCATCTACATGTGTCGGTTGGGAGGGTCATGATTTGGGGCATTAAAAAAAAATGTTTTTTTTAGTGAACATTGTAAAATTGTAAAAGCAGGAAAAGGTTTAGGCAATCGAATAAAGGTGGTGGGTCTATACCTATCAGTAGTACCAGTACCAGTGCATGCTTTATGGAGGGATGCATCATGCATGACCTGCTAATATATCTATCTGCTACCAAAAAAGCAAAAGTGTTGGTACTGGTTTTGTTTAATTAGATAGACAGAACTAGAAAACACACTAGTTCTCTGTTGTTCATGCTTTGCCCGTGAGATGGAATAGGTCATTTGACAGACAATTCAACCATGACCCATCCCTACCTGTTATGTCCATCAATTCTTTGTTTCGCACTACAAGATATGTAGATCTGGGAAGATTGGATATGTAATTTCAAAATAAAAAATAAAAAATCCATTTTTTTAATATGACTGTGCCCGTGTGCCAGTACCATTGCTTAAAGCCGGTATTATAGCAAGTGTGCTAATTTGGTACCAGTACAAAATATGATAATATTTGGACATTTATCATAAATATGTTCAGGTGCAATTTTTTATTTAGACATATATATCATATAGAGTCCAATTGTCGCATTAAAATAGTTAGGTATCCGTTCCTTATTTATAAGTGATGGAATTCAAATTCAGGACAAATTGGATAACTTTCATAGTGAATAGTTGGTGTATATTAGCATATTAAAATTATTGTATAAAAGAAGTTATAATGGTTCAAACAAAAATGATTAGCGATTCCAATTTGTTATTTTATGGTTGTTTTATTAAAAAGTCTTCATGCGATTATACATTAATTATCTATGCACACTAACCTATAACTTAGTAATTATAAGGTCATATTCTACTAATCATATCATTGGGTCTGAATAAAATCCGGATTGGACTTAGGGTTAACCATACAATATCTTTTCTGACTGATTGGGTTTTTTTTTTTATTAGAATCAGATTCGAAATAGCTAGAATAATTAGATAAATAACATCCGGCAACAATATATAATTGATTTATGATATGTTAAAGAACTAAGAAAAGCACCTTAATTACTTTAACTTTTTTTCTATTTTTGAAAAGGTAGCATCTCAAAACTGGTGTTTTGTACACAGTACACCCAACCAATGACTCGTATCTATTTTATTCTTCCCTTCTATCTTTTCCATTTCTCTTTATACATTCAATGAAAAAACAAATGAACTCTTAATTCACTTTTACATGCCAATACCCTTACATATATTTGATTTACATAATAACATCTTTGTTGAGAACCGGTCTTTAATTTAGTAGTAAAAGATAACGTCCTTTGTATAAAATGCCGCAAGTTTGAAATTTTAATAATAACTCTTTATAAATATTAAATAGTACGTTTGATGACTTAGATCCCAACCTCTTCTAAAAAAAATAATTATATTTATTTTCTTCATATATGTTAATTACCTTCACCTTGAATAAAAAAGAGTTCGTCATGCGTTCAAGAATACCTGAGCACCAAGATGAGATGGACAATTGATATTTAATTTTTTTTGGATAACAAGAGTTGCTGCAGTTTATTATGGTTATTGATTTTACAAAATAAGTTTAGGATCTTCTTGCATCGTTGACGATCAAAGAACTTTAATTTATAATTCAAATCTGTCTGTATTTATGAATCATTCAAAGTTTTAATTTTTGAACTACCCAATTAATATTGTATTTAATTTGTTATTGACAGAGTTTATGAAGTAAAGATATTCCATTCATAAATCCAATTCAACTGAAGTTGACTTTTCCAACTTGCATCCAGAATAACATTTATTAAAAAAAGTAAGACACTACTTATTCAGAATAACATTTGTTAAAGAGTAGTTGTCTTGTCACTTATTCGATTTGTTAAAAATAAATTATCCCATTTATTGTCTTTTATATTAATAATCGTTTCAAAGAAATATAGTTCTCAATTTACCCTTTATTAAAAAATAAAAATACATATCATGTGTATAACAACAATTACGCACCCCTAATAATAATATATTCGGTTTACAAAAAGCTCACACTTAATTACATACGGTATATATACATTTTTAAGGTCATGTAATAAGGTCATATGGAAATCTGCATCTTACTATTTTAACTATCAGCTTGATTATTAAAGTAGACATATTTTCTATTATTTTTTCGGAAAATTTGTCCGTCTAACATCAAGTTGACAGATCAAGAACTTATAAATTAAAACTGAAAAAGGGGAATATTATGTGTTTATCTTGGCGAATAAGTGACAAGACACTACTCTTTAACAAATAAAAAAAAAAGTAAGATGGCACTTTATCAGGATTTTAAATAATAAAAAGGTGACAGATTAATTATTTTAGTCAATTAAGGTGGATATCTTCTCCTTTTATTTATTTAGTATTACACCACTACTAGTAATTTATTTTTTTAACATACGATAAGAAATCCTAATTTTGTACATCTAAGCAAGGGCTATTTTTAAAAAAGTGATCCCGAAAATTAGAGATTCAAAAATAATTAACATAAGATGAGATTGCAAATATATTTTTTTGGGTCAAATCTTAATTTATAAACGTTGCTGCCAGCATCTTGGATATGTATGAAATTTATTCGGATTAGTATTTATGGTTTTTTTTATTTGCTTAAATAAAAAGATAAGCCCATATTTAGATGCATGCTTGGGTAGATTCCAAGATACAAACACAAAGCATCCACCTATTGTTGGTGCTTTCTTTTGGCCCCCATGATGTCTTCTCAAAGTGGGAGAACCTTGAAAGTTGTAAAATCCACATACTTACAAGATCTTTTCAACTTTTATTTTATTTTGCCTTTTCTTTTCTTTTCTTTTTTTATTTGTTTTTCTCCAACCCAATTTCCCAAATCAAGTATTTACTAGTTTTAGTTGGTGGGCCACATGCACTTTTCTTTCGATTTCATTTTTTAAAGGAGGTTTAGATTGGTTGAGACATGAGACTTGAGACCTAAGATCTCTAATTCCAACATTTTAAAAGGGAATATGCTACCCATGTGGGCACACACGACCACCCAATTTCCGCTTAAAAATTGCCACTTAACAAATGGCTTTGAAATGCCCTTGTAAAAAAGGGGATATGAATAAGACATCTATGACTTGAAATGTTATATTTTTTTAATCATATAGAGTGGTAGCCTCTTATTCGGTGAAATTATGGCGTTAAAAGAATTCATTCCATCAAGATATCAATAATACACTCCACAAGAAATGGTATGATGCGGACGCACTTTATATGTCCCATTGTTTGATAGGGATGCACTCAAATTTGTTTTTCACACGAAATTAGTTGTAAAGGAAGCCATCATTTTCAAAATAAAAAGTTGTCTTTGAGGTAGAGGAAAGAAAACAATGTAAGAATAATTTTTCAAGGGTTTTCTAGTGTGAATAGACGTGCATTTGTAAACGCCACCAACGTATCAAGTCCTTCAATTTTGATTTTTCTAAACAGATATTTGTCTCAAAAACCTTGCAGATGGCTAGATTTTTTATTAGCCTCCAATATATAGAACTTAGCTACTATTGCACGAAAAAAAATTAAACAAATATAATTAAACGATTACGCACAAACAAAATATTACATTGTTCTACAAGTTCTATAGAGTTTCAATTGTTCTTCATGTGGAATTCAAATATCCTAAAGTTTCAATTGAGTATGATCAGCTTCAGCACAAATATTAAAGGAACCTTGCAAATTTTAATTTGAATATGCTTGATCAGAATTATGATCGGACGGTCCATATCTAACCTCACATTTTGATTTAATTTAGTGGTTCCGGCCATCTATTTATGTGGAATCAAATATGCTACTTTTTTTCGAGAAAAGTAGAAACATGATAGTCATGATTTGAAGATGAAATCTGATGCTCTTTTTCTCTCTTCAAAATCTGAACTGTTGAAAATATTTAAACGGTTGAATAAAGAAAATTCTCAACTTATGTGTCATAGAATTTCTATTTTTTAGTCCATATCATATGATGCAACAAAATATTTATATTTAAATATGGACCGTCCAGATCATAATCCAGACCAATTTGACCCAAGATAAAAATTACGGGATTTTTTTAATATTCATGTGGATTATGACTGAACGGTCCAGATATAAACAGAAATATTCTTAGGTGATATGAATATTATTTTCCTGCATGAGCAAGGCGCACAGAAGAACCGAGGTGTTCTATGCTGAGGTGAAATGAAAGGTGGCTTTCCTCGAAATTGGATGGGGGGTGGGGACATCCCACATTTCAATGCTCAGTAGCAAGATCTCTGAAACCTAATAAAATCAGAGAAGATAAGATTAAAAGTGCTACATGCTGTTCTAGTGTTGTGCTGCCTTTTCTGAATCTGCACGAGTTTGTGAGTTGAGAATGCAACCTTGCAGCTTTCTCTCTCTGTGACTTTTACTGGTCGCACTAACCCAACATTTTTTTTATTTATTTAAACAACATGTTAATTAAATATATCATTTAGTACAAAGCGCAGAGGCACCATGTTAAATATAATTGAAACAGTGAAGTAATGGAGCTTCCTGATTTGGTTTATTTATTACAAAGCAACTGTTGCTATGTTTGGTTCAGCACCTCTTTATTAAAAAAACAGGAGACCAATTTTATATGAAAGATCTGCAGTATAACATGGCGACAATAATTGGCAGCCAGTATTCTCTAATTTTTATTGTTGAAGGATATGCTAAAGTAGTAAAAACTATTTTAAGGATTATGCCAGTTGTTAAACAGTGAGATTTTATTTTTATTTTTTTTTGTACAAGCCTATGGTCGACTATTAAAAAACAAAGGAAAATACATATTTTTTTTTAGAATAGTTAAGATGTATTTAATGTAACCTATGGTTTAGAAGAGAGATATAATTAGGACCACTCTAAAAAAATTAAATAGGAACAAAGTATACGGAACAGGAAAAATAAATAAATTTGGACTGATTATGAAAGAGTTGTTTTTCTTCAAGTATGATATGAAAATCAAATTAGTTTAAACGCCATACTAAAATTTTATATCTGATATCTTACATGCTAAGAATATAAGAACAAAGTATAACAACTTTATAACAAAATGTAAAAAAAAAACTCTTATACCAACTAATTAGGTAATAAGAGGCAGAGTCATGTGGACATAAAAAAGAGATCTGCATCGTCCGTTTTAATCTGACACGAATCTCAAAGCAAACTCCTATAATCCCAATAGATATAAAAATAATTTTGGCTCGGATGAGTTGTTCAACAAGCGGCAATTACCTCTCTAATCCCAAAAAAAAATTAAAATTATGCTTCTTATATTCCGAAATATTTTTAAAAATATAACCTATAAATGAATATCCGAAAGAAAAAATGAATAAATTATATCCGTTGGGATGGCATGGCGCCTTGGCAGTTGGCACAAGCTTGGTACCTTCTTTCCTAACTCAAAAGCAAAAAAAGCATGTGACTCTGGTACAATAAACCAAATGATGCCACCTGCGGTGGTGGTTCCAACAGTGAAACTTTTGTTTAGCTTTGCTTAGGTGGCAATTTCTGACCAAATCGACGAGTCAATTAGACCAGATTTGGTGGGAAGTATTATTGCACTCGCATAAAAATTACTGGGTGCCATCGGTTTGTATTGTATTTTATTTACTTACTTGGTGACGAATTACCTGCACCTTCTGATTTTGATCCGACAGTTATCTGACAATTGACAAGAAACATTCAGGTCCCGTTCGGTAGCCCCATTACCCATGGGTTTTTCAAGGTAAAAGTAAAAAGTTAGTATTTTTACTCTCAAAGTGTTCGGCACCATGTTTTTTTACCCAATAAGGGCCTGTTCGGCGGACGGAGTGGAATGGGAATAGGAACGGGATTGAAAAAATTTTGAACTAAAAATTACTGTTCACGTGGGAAAAAAAAAATTCAGTCTGAGTGAATTTTTTTTTTCCCACGTGAACAGTAATCTCCGAACAGGCCCTAAAATTCTCAAATGGCTACCATTTTTCCTTTTGACTACGAGTTTGTATGGTAAAAAATAAATTTGATCATAGCTCCGTTTTGTTTTTCATTTGGTGGAGCTGCTTCAATTTTGGCGGAGTCAATTAATTTGACTCATTAATTTGACGTTATATGTTCAACTTGACCCATATTAGCGGAGCTGCTCCATGGAACACCTATATAACGTTATATGTTCAATTTGACTTAAAAAAGAGGAATCAATTAATTTGATCCAAAAGAATTATATTAATCAATACTTGTTTAATTAATTAAACTGAAATTAACTTGTACAATCAAGCACTCAATTAAATAAACATAATTTAATAATCCAAAATCTAAAATCAATTAAACAAGCATAATTTAATTATACAAGAAATTATTAAACAAGCATAATTATATTAATCAGAATCAGATATTAGTATTAATACACTTAATATTGTTTAATTGTAGCATTACATCTTCTATAAAAAAAGAAAAACAAACCAACATCCTAACAAATTTTCCATGCATTTACCGAATACCTATATTCTAAAATTTTCCATGAGTTAAATAATTTTGGTTTTGACAAATTAAAATTCTCATTCCTACAAAATTCCCATGTTGCCGAACAGGCCCCCAATGAATTTTGTCCAATTGCTCTCGTACTTATTTGGTTCATGTAAAAAATTAAATTCCAAGTCACTCAATTACAGTTCAAAACGGGGAAACAAATAATTTTTAACCGGTTTGCCTCTATGGTGAGGTTCAATTCATCTAGGGGTGTCAGCGGGTATGGTAAAGATTGGGTGAAAACATTTTCATATTTGTATCTGTTATAAATTGTTCTTACTCGTATTCTACTCTTATCTGCTACGAATTATCTTACCCGTACTCTACCCTTATTCGTTATGATTGTAGGATTACAAAACGGTAGCGGGTAAATAATTCTATTATAATAAAAAAATTATTATTTACTAAATAATAAATTAAAACACATTCATTCAACAAATATATATGTGTTTAAAAGGTCTAAACTTTATTGAGATTTGCTGAAATTTATTTACGTGTTTTAATAGTTAATTAAGCGTAACACAACTATTAAGAATAATTGAAGAGTTAATATTCATTGTTCATTAATATATATACTATATAATTTTTGTTTATAATTTACTCGATCGCATAACAGGTACGAAATGGACTTTATCCGTACCCTTATCCCCCATACCTGATAAATTTACAAAAACAAAACTTACCATACCTGTTTTATCGGATACGGTACGGGTCGGGTAAAACCGGATGAAAGGGTGCCATTCACCCCTAAATCCATCTCCAATTTTTCTCCACCTTTTTCTTTAGTCAATTTCAATCGTTTAATTATTAGATGCCCACCAGTGCTGGTACTGATTTCTTTTGCATCTTTTCGAAAGTAAGAAATAGAAAGATCGAGACATGGTATGTTCCAATCCGAATGCAACCCATACACTGAAAAAGATACAATTAATGAAATCGTGGCGTTGAAATATATTCTGAAACAACCTATGCGTTTAAAAGATCCTTGAGAAAATTAATAGCCGGGATGAACACTTAAGATGAAAAAAAAAATACGATTTGACATTCGACCGTCTATATTATTTATTCAAAATGCTAGATTGATATGGAACTGGTAATACATTTTTTTTTACCAATTTTGGAATTTTAAATCTAAATATCAAAATTTTAAACTTTACATATTGTTATTACTGCATCCGCATACATGCCCTGGATTAGAAAAGAGAACACATGCACCGTCAAAATGCATGCAATGTGTTCTGACTTTTTCTAAGTAATATATCTGTAAATACAAGTATTTAATAATTCATTTAATAAAAGCACTATAATCTTAATACGTGTCTGAATATTATTGCTAAAGTTTCAACAAGAAAATGTGTTCTTATAAATTGTAAATTTGTGGATAATTCTTGTGTTTGATGGAGAAAGAGAAAACCTAAATAATATATGAATATAATGATTAGATCTCACATTTTCCCAAATCAGCAAAGCATGATCGTCAACAAAACAAAAAACATAAATTACTCCACAATTTTCGCAACAACAATAATAAAATTTAAGTTTAAAATCTAACACTCTCAAGTCTCAACGTAACATGGATATCATACAGATAAAAAAATAATTAGACTCAAATGTGTTGTAAAAATAAACAAATTTTTGCTCTTTCTCACAAGTCACAATAGATACATACTACAAAAGTTTTTGAAGTTCAGAAATGGCTATTTAAAACTTTATTCCACCCTTAATTTAAAGTTTCTGAGTTTGAAAGATTTTATTCTTAATCTAAAAAATATTTATATTAAAATGAAGGCTAGTGCCAATATCAGCAACCCGGTAGCCGAAACAGATATATCACCGACAATAGCAAAAATGGAATTCCATATCCAGCAAAACAGTAGCGTCAAATGGACCAACAGTTTGTGGCGAGAACAGAGCATCATTTCAGTAATCGCGCTTCAAAGATAAAAACTTGCAAGGAAAAAAAAAAAAAGAGCAACTAATTACGTCAAACTCCAAGACCTAACAACAAATTACACAAAGATCTAAAGAAAGAGGCGGGTAAAACCAGCCTAGTCAATACAGAGCTCCTTTTTTTTTTTTTTTTATGAACAAAACACAATCCATTCTAGTTTTTTTTTTTTTTTTTCGTTCTCTCAGAAGTCAGACCCATTAAATTAATTGAATAAGCGCAAAAACCCTTGATCAGCAAAAGAACACCTCCAACGCACCGTTCTTCATAGAGCAACACACAGGACACGTGGCGGTCGTAGGTTCACACTCCTTGCAAAGACAGAGGTGCCTACATGGCAGCAACAGCACGCACCCTTTCCTCTCCCCACACACCCGGCACTGCTTCACCCTCACTGCTGCTTCCACATCAGCAGCCGGCGACACATCAGCTTCATCTCCGCCTTCATAGCAGCAGGACCTCGCATCCTCCGCTAGCGGATCTTCTGCGACAACGGCTGTGGCAGCCGAGAGCAGAGCCTGGTCGAGTGTGGAGCGTAGAGCGGTGGCCATGGCCTCGCTATTTCTTGCCGCATTAAACCATACCTGGTTCTCAGCACTGATTTGCCTCGCCTTTTCTTCTAGCTCGGCGTTCTTCCTCCTTTCCCTTTCCAGTTGGACATCCATCTCCCTCAGCCGCCTCTCGGCCTGCTGCCCAACCGATGCCAAGATACCTCGGCAGTGCCTCTTAGTCGCCTCCTCTAGCCCAACTCTGATTCTCTCATTCTGTCAACCACAATTCAATCATACACACAATTATTTTCCATTTTACCTCAAAGGTATGAAATACAATATTACATAATTGTGATAATACATACAAATATGTACCTGAATGCGAAGAAGAGTATCTATCTCCATGGTGAAGCTATGGAGATGAGAAAGAAGTTCATTAGGTACAACAGGAGCAAAGGAGCGGCCACTGGTAGAGGTGCCTCGTGATTCAAGAAGACGCTGCATCTGGCTGTTGATCTCCGTTGCATAAGGGGCAGCTGAAAAACCGTTGGTCGGGAGAGGAGGAAGGGGATCCATGGCCGTTGCCGTGAAATCCTCTCGGGGGCGTTTGCGGGCTCCAGAGGCAGAGGCAATACACGTCAGATCACTGTGAGGCCCGCTCAACACCGTCCCTCCTATCTGCACAGGTAACTCCTCTAAGGCATTGCTCCTACCACTGCATGGCGATTAAGCACAAACAGAGAAGAGATATAAGTAAGGGGAGAGGTAACATGGGGTGGAGGGTGTGATGAGAAAATAAAGGGGAGGGAGAAACGGCGTGGTTGTTTGTTTTACCTGCCCCGGAAATCATGCGAGAAAGCGTTGCTCCAGTATGGCGCTTGCACGGCCATTTACTATTGACGAGTCGACTCTGAATCTTTCGTTGATTGGGGGAGTTATTGCAGCAATCGATGGGATGAATGAAATGAATGAGAGAGATGAAATGGCGTGAGAGGAGGGGGTATGGAGTGTATTTATAATAAAGAAGAGAAAGAAAAGATATGGTGCTAAAATAGAAAGAGGAGAGAGAGAGAGAGAGAGAGAGAGATGGAAAGGAAACGTAAGGCGCAGGTGCGCTATAAGGAGACAAACTGTTGACGTGAGTGGGGCAGCGAATACCAACGGGCACTGCGGGGCGCCTTGTTTAGTGCGCATTTGTCCGGATTTAATTTGTATGTAATTAATCAATTTCTTTGTTTAATTGATTAGCTTATTTGGTCAGTACTTTGGATTAATTTATTTCGAGCATAGCCTGGTCCACTCCACGGGGAAAGCAGGAAGCCTGAAAGGAATCAAACGACGAAAGTGTTGTATAGTAGATAGATATAATGAGATAAACTTTGCTTTTAATATCTGCTTCGTTTGTTAGCTATTATTTCAATTTGCTTTTTTCGAGGAGGTTAGTGGGGTCCCGGACGAGAAGGAGGTGCAGCTTGCTGTTTGCGCTACTCCCTCCACATGGCCATGCCACATGGTGTCCCACAAATAAAAAGTTTGTGCAAAACAATAAAAGCATATATTATATAAGTAAATAATATTATAAAGCAGATAAAAAGTTAGAAAAAGGCATAGGAAATTGGGCAGAGCGCCAACGGGCGGTCAAAGCAAAGAGAGACAACTCACACGAGATACGAGTGAGAATAAAGAGGTGCTACCCCCTCCATCCCACGCCACGCTATTCCTTCCTCTTTTTCATTCATTTGTTCTCTGTATTCTCAATCTTATCTTTCCTCCTTTTCTTGTTCCTATTTTAGGAATCTTCTAGGACACGAGGGTTGGATTTATTCTACATTTTTTTTTTACCATGCCAGGCTGTTATCTCGACCTTTAAACCAAATAAATTACCATTTTTTTATATCATGTCCGTTTTTTCATACGAGAATCTTTTTTATTTAATGTTTTAATATGATGGACATACAGATACAGATACAGAGATACATAGGTACATGTACTGAATTTAAATAAAATATCATCCTTATTCTAACCTATTCCTTGAACGACAAAAATAGTTTTCAGGAAGGGTGCAATTATTGATATTTGAGGGTGAACCTTGAAAGTAACATCACTAATCACATGTTTTTTCCTAAAGTAAAAAAAGTAAGTTTCCCTAAATAACACACACCTCTGGCTCTGGGTTCATTGGTTTTGTACCGTTTACCCCACAAAGGGTACCGGCACCGCTGGACCACCCAACAAGATAACACTTGTATGTTGTATGGTACCCGCGGCTTTTAATTCAACGGGAATAACGTGACCAGGCTTTATGACACAATAAATAAGGTGGGCTAATGAGAAAATTGTCCGGCTAAAATGGGTCACAGAATTGGAGATGCTTATCCGCCTTTTGGCAGTATATGTAGTTTGTCGAGAGAGAGGGGGGGATAGTGGTGGAATGGAAACGGACACCAAGGCAACTCTGCTCTGTCCCGTCTTGGGAACAGCTACAATCTCCCCACGTCATTGCCGGTGATTTATTTCCTTTTCTGTTGATATTCTATGCCTCTTCCTTTGTTTACTTTTGTGAAGCATATTACAGCCTTAAGATGCAAGAAATATTTCATTGAAAATGAGCGGTCAAACAAACACCTATGCACATCTCGTTTTTGATTATCAATAGTCTTAACTCTTTAGTTGAATGGACTAATTTGCTTCATTGCATAAACTACTATGAAATATTTTGTTCTAACTTATTTAAAAGCCTTGGGAAATGAAGTTAGTAACAGTCAAATATGACAAGCCAACTTCCCCACGTCATCTGCGATAAAACTATTATGTAAGTTAAGAGTTGTTTTTCTTACATTAATATAATTCTAATTTTGATAGCATATGTGGAAAAGCAGATGACTATTTAACTTGTACTGAACACTTTATTATATACCGCCAAATTTAAATGTAATAGTTTTCAAATAAAACTACATCCATTCATTACAATATTAGAGCCTATTCGGTAACCCCACTTTTCATAAGTTTTTCTGGATAAAAAGGCTTTTTGTAAGTATTTTTTCTCTTGCAAGTGTTTGATGGTCTGGTTTTTTTTTTTTCACTTCAAATTTCCAAATAGTTTTATTCTATTGCCTAACTTCAATTCTCATGGAAAAAATAAATTAGCTCATAGCTCCGTCTTTTTTCACAAGCAGCGAAGCTCTCTTTTAAGACAAAAAAATCTATCTTGAAATAATTTTCTTCTTTCTTAAATTTTACAAACAGTGGAACTTTATTTTGTTTCTTTATGACAGATACAAAATGAACTATTTCAAATGACCATAAAGAAAACAAAATAAATATTGAGCATTTTGTAACTATTTGAAATGTAATTGTATATTCAAATCGTCCTTCACATTTTGAGTGGATTGTGCATATTGTAAATTAATTGTATTGAACTATTTGAAATAAATGATACTCATGACAGATAAAAAATTCTTGAATTCGATATAGATAGAGTTTGTTGTCAGTATAGCATATTCTATAAAAATTTGTTATTATCTGAATCAATACTTAGCATCGATGTACTTAACAGAGTTTATTGTTAGCATAACATATTCTATAAAAAGATTAATTGCAAAGCGCAAAAAAACAATTTCCCAAAAGATTCTCATATACTTGTCGAACACCTATGTTCTAAATTTTCTCATGAGTTTTTTTCAAATTGGAAATTAGCTAATTGATATTTCCATTTCCATATTGAAAAGTTTTCGTTCCCATAAAAATCTCCGTTGTCGGAAAGCTCTTAGAGTATATTTAGTTGTAAAGATAACTATTGATAATTAAGAAACAGTGATGGAAGAACTCTAAAAATTTGAAACCAATATTAATATTAAGGATTAATTTGTTTTGGTAAAGATTGGGCTAGAATTTTACTATCTCAAACTTTCAATTGTTAGCATCAAGTAAATTTCTATTTGAAAAGTTTATTATTTATATCTTCATCTGTCTAGCACGAACTTGGCACTGCAATAATTTACGCAGAATTCAAAATTTTTAACTCTCAATTTTTCACCAGGTCAATTTCATTCTTAGCTAAGGCGCCAATATATTTCAACTTATTAGTTATTAATACAAGCGTGACTGGTTCTGGTTCTTTTTTTTATATGCATAAAAAAACATTGTATATTTGGTTTAGTTATTCAAGGCAGAGCAATAATATAATTAAGACGATTTATTCTCATTTCAACTACCCAATTGAAATGGTTACTTTAGTTACGTGGTAAAATGTATGACATGTGATAAAGTTAGTTGAGAGTTGAGACTACCTTTCATAATTTTACCATGCGGCAGCAGGTAAGCTTTTAGACCAAGTCCTAGAAATAGGTCATCATAAATTGACTTGGTGCATTAAGACTTTGGATAACTAATTATATCATCCATATTGGCTGTGGAGCACGGAAAGGTTTTTCAGAATTATTTTCAAGCATTAAATAAATTTAAATAAAAATTTAGGTAAACATCACACAGGTAACAGGTTCATTGCAGATTTGCAGCAAACGATTTCTCCGCTATTTATTGCTTATTTCTTTTGGAATTTTCTTTTGTTAATAACTCTCGTACTAAACTAAACCGCCAACATTGACCCCGACAATCAGCGGGGCCCACATATGACATATGCAGAATCGGATGTGGTCCCTACTGCCCCAATTATATCGGGAGCGGTGATAGTACGTTCTTACTTCTTAGTACACGACTTCCGATCTTCTGTGGCATCAGATCGTACGGGCCTTTTGTGCCGGGATTCCTTTGCGTGCAATTTACTACAGTGCAAACTGACAAATGCAAAAGGAGTAAAAGCAGCCTTGGGGGACCAGTCAATCCGTCAATTGGGGCAGAGACCTGTCTGTTCTGGTACCTGTAGGCTGCAGCAAGGATCTTTTCATAAATAAGCAAAATAAATTATACGGATCTGCACAACAAACATCAGGTTTGACAAATTAATGAATGCAATTGGTAATTGGTTCCTAGTTCCTAGTTCCTACTGGTGTACGTAGCTGTTGCTCATTTCCACGTTAAACAACTGGAGATGTGTGAATCTACATTCTACAAGGAAAGAAAGAGGCTTCATGATGCCTAGTAATAATAAACAGAGAAAAAGATAAAAAAGAAAAAGGTAATAATGAAAGAGTGAGGACCACGGTGCGGTGCCTCTGACAGTTCACAGCCGGGCTGAATCGTGATTGTCCGTACAGGTACACTGCTACTCTGCTAGTAGCAACTTTTGCCCCCAGTGGGACCCACTTGTCCGTTTCTTTGCTTGTTTGAGTAGGCACTTTCGCTGTAAACAGTACAGTACTGTAAATAAAAAAGGATGGCACATGTACAGGGTACAGCACACAGTAGAGGCGACTGAGTTCCAGCAGCGTACTGTTTGATGTGTTAGTACAAAAGAATAATAAAACGGAAAGAGATAAAAATAAACAGTAAAAAACTTGGAGACTGGAGACTGAAAAGTGGCGATGAAAATTAGGTGCTGGTGCGTATTACACGGCGGTCAATTGAATGGGGGGATTCCCTTGGAGAGAAACTGAGAAAGCGCTTTGAAAGGGACGGGTCAAACGAGGCAAAGGTGCGCATCCACGCGAAATTCATGTCCATATCAGATCTGATAATTGATAAATCAATGATACATCTATTGGATTAAATCCAAATCACAGAGGATTATTTTTCTCTCTCGGTACCTAATTGGGAGCTTTGAATCTCTCGATTCTTATTGATATTTTTTTTTTCTGAATAACAGTGGAAAAATTCACCGACTTTTATTAAAAAAAGCCAGTATTACTAAATATTGATTCATGAAAGTAATACCTACATCTAGCACAATACATAACAATAACAACTACATAAGCTATAATATTACATCAATACGCAAGCAAACTTAAAGCTAAACTAATAATAAATGCCAAACTAAGTAACAACTATCCCATCCTCCCGTCCCATAATGATCTCCATAAAATTTCCAATGAAGTCGTCCGACTCAGCCATGGCTAAGAGAAGGCCTAGCTACAAAGAAATAGTCTATAATTCATGTACTAGGCTAACAGATGCTGGTAAGTCATTAATATTAGAAGGTAATACAGAGTTAAGTTTAAAAAATCAGTTTCAGACCTAAACTTACCCCCAAAAAGGTCTATAATATTATCTTAGTTCCTAAAGCCTAAAAAAATAAAAAATTAATATATGTAAAGATAATCTTACTAACTCTATTAATAATTGATCTCTAAACGTAATAGAAGCATCAATAAACCACAAATCTTCCAAAGTTCTACAAGCATAAGTAAAGATATTATATTGAGCAATCTAAGACCAAATAGTAGATGCATAAGAACAACTGACTAAAAGATGTTGTCTTATTTCAAGAGAGCCACAGAAAAGACAGTTAGGTTGTCCCTCCCAACCTCGCTTAGCTAAATTAGCTCTAGTTAAGATTTTATCTTTTGTAACTAATCAAAGAAAAACAATTATTTTAAGGGAAATATGTGATTTTCAAATTGTATCATATCTTATTGATATTTTTAACACAAAACTTCTATATGATTGTTACTTGATAAATGATACAACTACATTAACTGTGAATTCCGTCTCTGTTTCAAG
The DNA here is from genome assembly GCA_025461045.1 of Carex parvula. Classification (NCBI taxonomy): domain Eukaryota; kingdom Viridiplantae; phylum Streptophyta; class Magnoliopsida; order Poales; family Cyperaceae; genus Carex; species Carex parvula. The sequence goes on along the minus strand of JAJGRW010000113.1, from coordinate 360,379 downwards.
AATTTGATATTAAATTTCAACAAATGAAGATTTTGTCTCGGAAATTAATAAATCCAGACTTCAGAAATAAATAAAATTTTCTTTGAAAGTATGATTATACATAGACATATACTAACTATCAAAATTTTCAGAATGAATGTTTAATGTGACTCGGCTATTGTAATAGTGACACGAATCATAATGGTGTAATGATAGTGATATAGTTTTTTTTGTTAACTGTATTCAAATTTTATGAATCAAATATATATGAAAAGGGATGAATTGAAAATTGAATTTGTTGGGTGCGTGCCTAGTTTGTACTTGGAAAATAAAGAAAGTATAGATAAGATCGACATTAATTAACGATGTATAATATTCTTAAATCACCATTATTTGGAAGGATTTAGATTATTAAGCAATAATTATAAGTCATATAATTTGGGTCGTCCTTATTTGATCTTTTGTGCTTTTCCACCTTATATATTTGACTAAAACAGTCCAACATATTTGACTTTGTTTGAATTGCAGATTTAGCTTATGATTGCTAAAAGACATTTCTGAAGAGCATATTTAATTTACTATTTTTTTATTTTTATGATTCATGAACTTTTTCCTGACTTGTTTGTAAAATTTTGAATTTCATATGAAAACCAAGCCGGATGATTTAAAATTTATAATTATTAGTACATAAATAATTGATTGTTCGAGATTATATATGCACGTAGTTTGGATGAATAAAAATATGATACTGGAATTTTGACTCCAATCAACACAAGGAGATATGCTTGAAGAATAAAAAAAATTAAATGGCCGCTTACTTGGACTAAATTTTATAAGACAACTATTTATTTATCAAGATATTAGAGTAAAAAATGCTTAAATATTAATTCCTTGAAACCTATATTGTTAAATTATTTCCTCACATCAATAATTTGAGCTTCATGGTAGAATCTGTCATATCTAGAGATGTGTTACTAAAATGTAAAAAACAAACGACCATCTTTTTTATAAATTCAGTTTTCTTATTTTTGTTACAAATTCTAGGTCATAAATGTTGTTGAATTTTTTTCAGAAAATTAGAACAAGCAATAACCAAAGATGTTTCTATATTTGAATAGTATTCAATCAAAACAAAACAAAAAATCTCTTGTTGTAACCGTACACACTTCAAATTGTTTGAAGTTCTTCATCTGAAACGATAAAAATTGTCTGATCAAAATTAAAACCTTAGGACATAGTGCAAGAAAAGTATTTTCTTGCTACAACAGTTGCTCATTTATCTTTCCTTGTAAAACCAGAATTTGATTTTGTCTGTGTTCAAATTAGTCAAAAACGATGCAAATCACTTTGTCCGCTCAGCAAGCAACCTCCCCGTATTTATGTATCCACAGAGAATAGTACGCATCCATCACCATTTCTCCCTTTCTTTTTCCAATTTGTCGGTGTCATGCTCAATTGCTCATGCATCGATCATCACACAACCCTCTTTAGGTTTCTCTCTTTTCCATTTCTTTATTTTTTACACAACTTCTTTTGTGGATACACATAATGTAACTTTACACAACAGTGATTGATTGGGGTGGTGTGGTGGTGGGGTTGCTGTTTTTAGTGTTTTGTAAATGCCGTGTGTTACCCATCTCGTTTCTTTTGTCGCCATTACACTTTTCCACATTATCTTTTTTTAATTTTCTTTGTCCATGATTCGGGCCAAAAACCACCAAATGTGGATATGATGCTTATCAATTTTATCAATTGGGGTCTCTTTCGGTAACAACTGCTCACCATCTCTGGTCACTTTCAAAGCAAGATGAACCTTTCCGACATAATAGTTTAAACCTAATTATACATAGATGAATATGTATGAAATAGCGAATGAATGACAATTGATGACACCATAAATTAGGATAGATCGTACATCAAATGGTTGAGTGCGGAATGCATAAATGATAGATCTAGCACTATTATGGCATCTCATTAAATAGTTAGATCTATTTGACCTCACATGGCGTGTCATGCCGTTGTTTTTGTCAAATATATGTATATGTGTATGTGTATGTGTATGTGTGTGTATATTATTGGTCACTGACTAGTATAAACCATTAAGCAGATCATGGGCCAGGTAAGTCTCCCCCCCCCCCCCCCCCCCCCCCCAATAAATGAGGTCTTGTTATATGTAAGCAAGGGTTTCTGTTGATTTAGAAAAAATGAGTGCTAAGAGGAGAGACTTGAAATTTAAGCAATTTGAAAAAAAATCTTCCGATTAAAAGTAATTGGTGTATTAAAGTAAACTCTATTTTGTAATAATTAAAATATTATATATAAATTTTATTGGTACTTTGAAGCGATTTTATGTGAACTTTTTATATTGAATTTTGAAAAGATAAGAAATACCGCCTCCCCACTCAACCACAGCAGGCATATTTAGATAATACCTGAGGAATTATATAACAATATTATATAATTCCTTAGCTTATTGTTAAGCACTACTTGTAATCTATTTTATATTCTACGTCTTGACAAACAGTTCTAATTTATTTTATATATCCTGATCTGACAATTATATTTTTATCCCTGATCTGACAATTTGGTACCATGTGGATGTCCATTTTCCGATCAAAAATGACACGCAACTATTGATTATTTATTGAATAGAAAGTCTCGTTGCTTTTCAATGGGAAAGATTAGGTCTTAATTTGTCCTTATTTAACTCACATTTTTTTTTTAATTTTGGTGTGTTTGTCAGGGTAGTTGATTGGTACAGATATTGATAAGTAGTTCATTGGTCATTTGTGTTAACATTTTTTGGCTAAGATCAAGTGTCATGATCTATCTTTTTTAATACTTGGAGAACATGGAGGGATACACCACGGAAACAAAATTATTATCTTTATGTTCAAGTTCTTGGTTTTCCTGTCAATACTCAAAGGTCATGACTCAAGAGGGTTACACATGTACGGAATCAAATATTGTTAAAAACATTTTTGACTATTACAGAAAAATGATTTAAAAATAGTTGTGATTGTTTGCAACATCAGTTTTGACCGAGAAAAGGTGAATGCTCAAACAAGGATTTTCTTTTAAAAACATAATTAAAAAACATATTTTTACCGAACCAACTTGAATATTTTTTTTTTACAAAAATCATAAGAACTGAATTGTCAATTCGGTCCGCTTGGTTCTTTCTTTTTTGAACCAAATTGGCAATTCGGTCCCTGTGATTTCACAGTCCCACAAAAAACTGTGTTGCCGTTTGTGTAATGGCTAAGAATCGAATTGCCAGTTCGGTCCAGAGTTTTTTTAGTCCAGAACGAATTGACAATTCGGTCCCAACTTGAATTTCTCACTTAAGCGGCCAACGAAAATGAAAATGGGTTGGTGGTACTAAAATTAGTGATCAAGGTAGTTGCACGTGTCTTGTCTATGAGCATGGTTTCATTAAGAGAAATTTACATCTATATATTGTTTTTCTTTCTTCTTATCTAATAATTAATTAATATGCACTCAAGCCCTTACATTATTAGAAATAGCTTGACATTTAAATACTATGTTTATAATTAACATGCATAATGTTTAAATAAGTTTTAAGATACCTTAATTGAGCTAGCTAGACTAAGTATTTTCCACTTATTATATGACGAAGTAAGTAAAACTAAATCAATTAACACTTATAATTAATTTACCGTACTGTAATGTAAATTTAAAATGTAAAACAATATTTTCCGAATTTATTATTTTAAGACCAACAAAATTTATCAATCAACTTCTGCTAAAATCCAGATGTAGGTCAAATTGAATTGGAAATCGAAAGACAATTAAATATATCTTTTTAGCCGGATCACTTTTTTTAATCTCTCATAGAGGATATTAGATGAAATTTGATTTACTCTATTTCATTTTCAATTTTTTTGGCACAACCTAGCGAGTAAGAATTACACATCTTTGTTAATGTTGTTTTCTTAACTAAATTTACAATAATGTTATTTATTAAGCAAACCCTAAAATAAAAAAAAAGTTGGAATTGAATTGCCAATTCGGTCCAGAGTCTTTTCCGAATTTTCTGTGGCTACCTTTCTGAAAATTTGTGAAATCAAGAGGGACCGAATTGCCAATTCTGTCCCACAAAAAAAACCAAGCGGACCGAATTGGCAATTCGGTTCTTATGGTTTTTGTAAAAAAAAAATAATCATGTTGGTTTGATAAAATATTTTTTTTAATTATGTTTTTTAAAAAAATCCCTCAAACAACCATCAATAAATATCTTATTTCCAAGTAATAATTTAATGTTGTTTTCTCATTTATGGACAGTGTCTCATATCATAATATTTTATATTTGGGAAAATATTAATAACCACTGAAAATAAGTAATCGATTGTGCAATAGGGAATTTATTTTATTTTTATACGCTGAATTTAAATTGTTGATCCATATCAAATAATTAAAATCCTTACTAGCTAGTGACACGACAAATTTAGTCAAGTGAATTGTTAATAATTATCATCCAACGTTCAGTAAATTCTAGTTTGCTCGTAGAATATGCAGATTTTAGAATACATATTATTTTTGGAGAATATATTTTCTCGTACACACTTACAAGAATCAAGAAAGTAATTTTCTAGTAATATCAGACGCAACACATTATTATTTATCAACCAGTGGCAATTGCAAATTTAAAACTTATTATTTTAAGGTCAATAAAATTGTTATTCATCTTATATAGACCAATTTCTAATTAAAAATGCATACAAATATAATGAGCAGTAAACTGGCATTATAATAGTTTACATGATAATGTTGACTATATGAACATAAAAACTATTAATAAAGTAAAAAAAAGTTCGACATAAACGATTGACGATAAATATAGAGATATATAGATAATATTAAACTTATTTCGTTCCAAATAACAAGTCAAGTATTTCGACGACAAATCCGACTCGATCTGAAACTGATATCCAAATTTACATGCAAACAAAAAAAAATTTAGTTTCACCCGTTAATAATTTTGTAATATAAAAAAACTGAAAAAAAAAATGTATGAATCTCCCCACTCTAGTTCTCTCTTTGTCCTCGCAACAATAATAGAGGATGGTTGTACTATAGTCCTCACTAATTATATGATTTTTTTTCAGCCCCACACGCATGCCTGCGTCAACCTTCATAGGTATAAATATTTGAAAGTTAAGATATTAATACTTTGATGCGTAACTTGTTATGATCATCTATTTTTCAATCCTCCAATGGTCTCCGCGTCCTGTAATGAAGTAGTGGTGACCCTGTATCCCCGCATCAACTTTTTCCAATCGTCCCGCGTCAATCTTCCTCTAACAAAAATAGTTACCCTCATTGGAATAAATACTTCGAGTGCATAAATATAAATACTTGCGATAATATATTAATACTTTAAAAATAAGATAGTAATACTTAATGTGTACGTTGATATGATCGAACGCTTGAAGAATAAACTTTGTACAATATAAGTACATATAAATACTTGTATAAATATAAATATTTGCAATACTTGATATTAATATTTTAAGACGTCATTCAGCGCCATATGTAAAAACATATCAAGTTTTGCGGTTCCTCCAGATAATTATGACAATATTAATATTTTTATAAACGTGTATGGTCCCCTTATTTAGTTTGAGTGGTCTCCACTGATATTTATAATGCGAAGATGGGGAGATTTGATTGGAAAGACAATTATTTGCGTAAAAATTGTTGACCTCATGAGTATAAACACTGAGAACATAAAAATTGGAAATAGTAAAAAATGCAAAACTGATTCATTTAAAGGTGTTGGATAGGTGAGACATATGACCTTCCATCTTTCTCCAAAATTTATAAAGTTATTATTTTCTCAAAAAAAAAAAAAACTAAAAAACTACGAAATCCGAGTATTTTCAAATAGAAAACTAATATTTGCTCGGGTGAAGCCACTTCCATCCTAGTTCCACATGGTACCACAGCCGCAGAACACCGGTGCGGCCTCAAATACTGGAGAGCGCACAAGCATTCCAAAACATACTTTATTGTTTAAATTATTAATATTGTCAAAATAATATATTATCAAATGATACCACTCATTAAAAAAAGACTGATTGATATATAAAAAATGTAAAGGTATCCTTCTATTTCATGCCGGACATCATTCAGTTATAAAAACGAAAATATAATTAATAGATGTTTGACATGGAATAGAGGAGATTGCAATGATATCCCCTTTATGCTATTTTCTATGAAGAAATGAATATTGTTTGCGAGACAGCTAAACGAGCACTATACATATCCTATTCTTTCTCTGAAGCATTAACTTTTATGTAGACTTTTTTTATATTTTGCAATGTGTTATCAGGCATGGTTGCCCAACAACTTTTAATTTGATCCTGAAGCATAATATTAAATTTAATATTTCTGTAATTTTGTTAAATTTGGATACGAGAATAAACTTCCAAATATATTATCTGCATTTTTGTAAAATCTCTGAATATTTTTTTCGATTTAAATTAATAGATACACAACTATATCTAAAATTTATATGTGTATAGTTATGAAGCTCACAAATTGTCACCTGTTATTTAACACGAGTGAAGCTATGGTAATATGGATACTGCGGATAGATTCGTGCTATGGATTCATATCTTTATTTTCAATGTTCAATTAGACGATCCGAACTATTAAATACTGATCTTCGTATGAAAATATAATTGGAGACCCAATATTAACCATTTTAGATTTTCTTTTACTATTATTTAGATATTTAGATATTTAAAGAAATACTAGTTTCGAATGGTCCAGAATTTTTAAATCAAATGCTTTTATACCATTTAAAAAAATATAAAATTTGATTTATAAGTAAATTTTTATATGAATATCATATTAAACAGTTTAGATTAATTATTTAAATTTTAAAAACGGAAATGTGAATTCATAATAATTGACGCTATGTAATATGGGTATTACCAGAATTTTACTCGCTTAACATACACATATAATTGGCACTGACTGTGTTGGTGGTTATTCGGGTCAAGACAAATAGGTTTTGTTTCCGGGTACTGGATCTGGTAGATACAGTGGGCCCACGAAATAAAATGGGAGGTGGGTCCCAGCATTATTTTGCTTTGCCATGTTCTCTTCTTCATATTCATTTCTTGCTCGTGTAAGTCCGTACAGAGATGTGGTAATTTGTCGCCGGGCCCATTTACCCAGAGAAGGTCTAATACGTCAGTGGTTCTTTTCATTTTTGCTCACTGTTTGTTCATTTTTTTCTAGGAATTGATGCGACATTTAGTATCTAGGATGTACTATCTAGGCACTGTTTTTGTTTAATTTCTATCAGGTTTCCGATGTGAACAAGTGGGATTTTTAATTTGAAAGGACTGTCTGATGGAGAAGAAATCACAAATCAGGAGTGTCATTTGAAAGGACTTGCCGATATGCAGGGGTGTCAATTATTTGATAAAATAAAAAATTATTTTATTCAATTTAACTTTCAGTGTATCTGTATTTACTTTTCTATTTCAATATTTTAAATTGTGTTTTTCTATTCCAGCACATCAAATTTGTCTCTTTGATATATTTTTTTTTCCTCTTCGTTTTCTTACTTTTTTACTCAATCGTAAGAATGAAATGTAAATTCTGTAAAAATCCGGCTCACATAGTAACATTTTCACTTTAATTTTCATGGTGGCTATCACTTAATTTTGTTTTCAAATTAATTTCAAATTTTGCAATCAAAAATTATAATTAGTGAAAAAACAATTTGTAAAAAATAATGAGTTTTGATATTTTTTCGTAAAGTATAATAAAATTAATTATTATATTAGTATTATCCGTTATTCATCCGCTACCATTTTGTTACCCGATAATATTAACGGATAAGGTTAGAGTAGAGTAAGGTTAATTTTTAATGGGTAAGGATAAGATATGGGTATGAAAATGTTTCCATCTGACCCGTACCGCACCCATTGACACCCCTACTGATATGGATTGAAGCAGGTAAGATGTGAATATTTAATATTTGAATTATCATTGACTGGTCACGGATGTATCCGTATTCATATATTTTCAAAATACGGATATTTAATTGTAAGATATATATTTTGTAATTCAAAACTTATTGTAAAAAAATATTTTATTTGTCATTTATTTAGGTACATGATATAAATTTTAGTTTTATTATGTTATTTTATGTCATAGCTCTGATTACTTTGCCACGTCCATAACCATAAGTACAAATTATTCAATTATTCTTCTTTGAAAGTGTAAGCACAGTGATGATGCGTGCATGCATCGTTCACATTACTCAATATCTAAACTCTTTAGCCAATCCCAATTTAATGAAATTGTTTATTCCTTCCTATAGTGCGCTTTCGTGCTAATTATGTATTTCTTAAATTACGAGATCTGTATCACCTAGTTGCTGCAAATGAAAGCAACGGTCTCAATCAACTCCATTATAAGAAATATATAAAAAATGTACCGTATTTAGTCAGGTAGATATGAAACGTTCTTAATTTTTTATGATTAAAATGTCCGTAGATTATCACTAAATTTAAAGTTTAATATTACAAAATAACTATTATACTGGTAGCAATATGTATATACAGAAATATATAAACTGGTACGTGTTCAGACTATAAAAAACAAAAACAATAATAGACTCTTGAAAATCACGATTGAATTCTTATCTGTGTTTTTGAGAAATGATTGAGATTCGATTATCTATATTGTCAAAATCTATAAGATTCTTTAGAGTGTCTAATCCATATTTCTTAAGAACCTAGATATGGCCTATCTAAAAATTTTCTCAATTTTATAAGTATGGAATCTGGAGATTTTCGAATCATTTTCTCTCAATTTTATAAATATGGAATCTGAAGATTTTCGAACCATTTTCTTCCTTTGGCGCAAGGCCTACAATGTTGGTGCATTTTGCTAATAAGACGGACCAAGCGAAACGGAACTTGACTTTGAGTGTGTAGAGAAGATTAATTTGATCAAAGCTTTAGCTTTCTTATGTAGAGAAGAAGCTAGAGCTCCTACTTCGTGTAACCACAGCCATCTCAATATATAATAGATTGAAACGAAACCCAGGAATGTAAAATACTTGCGTATCAATGCACAACAGTACACCTAGCAGCTTATATTAGTATACTCATCAGCCCTTGCTAATACAAAACTATTACTATATTAGACCCCTTGTCACGTAAGTAAGCAAGAAAAAACATATACAAAGAACTATTACGTGTTTGTATTAGGCTGCCACTTCTTCATGCTCACATGGAGATTTATTGAGCCATCAGACATCTTTGCCCTCAACACAAGCATGCTGGTTTAAAATCGAAGTGAAATCGAGATATCCAGAGGAGTCAGAATTCATTTCTACGGAAGAAAGAAGAAGAGACTGGGTATCTAAAATTTCATCAATGTTTTCTTGAGAACCTGCATATTATAAATTTATAATATTACAAAAAAATTAAATTGATCATATTTAACGTAATTTCAGAAAACTTTGTGGCGGGAGCATGGCTTATTTAGTTATTTATTATTTTCCACATTGAATTCATTGCTGATGCACTCATATTATATTTTTAATTCATAACATAATATCGAAAAGTCGTATGAAAATTGCAGCTCATTTTTGTCTTTATATCATTCCATCTCTATTCACTTGTAAAGTAATTGTAAAAGTTAATATAACATAATATGATACATATTTTATACAACTGAAAGAACGAGATGCATTATGGGGTAAGAGTGATTTTATATCAGTTACTCTCTACATGATGATTATAGATATAAAGATCTTATATACTAATATTGTAGTAATTTATCTATTGAATCATATATATAATATATTTCTGTTGACGGTCAGATACATTTATGTATCTTTCATATAATATTACTTAATCAGTAATTAAAATAAATTTTTAAGTTGATTGGACAGATCCAAGATGTTACAGAATTGTCACAAGTTATGATATGATGTATTGATGTACTTGTTATAATTTATTTCTTCAACTAGTTGTCATTCAATCATAATAAATTAATGTTTACATATTCTTCATATATTTTTATTTCATAATTGTTCGTTATCCATCTTTTTCATGTCCATACCTCCTCAACTTAAGTGAAGAAGAATATGATACAGATAAGATTAATCTTAACAGGTAACAATATGATATAAATAATAGTATTTTATAAGAGTAGAACTACGGTGTGACGTGCTCACCACGGATTTGGTGAGCACACCTCCAAAAAACGCATTTTCAAAGTTCAAATAGTCGATTCGAACCTTCCAACGTGTTCTTCATATTAATATGTGCTTGGAGACCAAATTTTACATTTTTTGGAAATTTTTTACTATTTTTTTAGAATTTTTGAAAATCATCAGCTTTTCATTAAATAAAAAAAAATTCAAAAAACACTGATTTTCAAAAATTCTAAAAAAATAGTAAAAAATTTCCAAAAAATGTAAGATTTGGTCTCCAAGCACATATTAATATGAAGAACACGTTGGAAGGTTCGAATCGACTATTTGAACTTTGAAAATGCGTTTTTTGGAGGTGTGCTCACCAAACCCGTTGGTGAGCACGTCACACCGTAGTTCTACTCATTTATAACATATATGTTCTTATAGCCCTAAATGCAAGGTCACCTTGAGCCTTTTCTTTTCATGTTTATTCTTCTTAGAGAACCTACTCTCTGTAATTAATTGTTTTAATCACATATATCTACTTAAAAAAAGTTAAAATGAAAAATAATACCCTCACACAAATTTTTTTAAGTAGTTGGTCAGCCCTAATCACCACTATACAAAAACATATATGAGATCATTTATTCTGTCGTTAAAATCTGTTCACCTGTTAGTGTTAAACAAATGTCATCAGCCCTCCTAACACGTACCTAAAGTTGGCAAGGACAATTAATTATTTATCTCTAGTCTTCATCAATTTTATTTTTTCATCTTTTTGTTGGCCTTTTGTGTTTATCATTTTTCTTATCCAAGGCATCACTTAGGGACATTTCAACTGGATTCCTTTGCCCTTTCCCATTTCCATCCAAATTGCATCTTGACTAGTAGATTTCTGCACTTTTAAAATATGCTTCTTGCTTAAGGTGTTTGTAGTGTCTATGTCAATTTCTTTGTTCTTTTTTTTTTTTTCCAAGTTTTCTATTCATGCTGTTGAAGTTTACTGTGTCAGATTTGAGGTATAATTAATTAGTCATGTTTATTTCATTTTGATCTGAGCTTGAACTCTGACCTTAGCATGACAATTGAATAAATTGATTTACATGTAATATGAGTGACAGGACAACCAACTCAAAGAATTTTATTTCCTGGCAGCCACAAGGCATAATATCATTTTTTTCATAATGAGTTAGCGAGATATAAAAAATCCCGCATTTAGATTGCAGGGTGGAGCCAGAAAATAGAATAGAGCGGAGCAAAAATTTAAAATAGGATATTATATAATTATATACTTATTGTAAACACTAACATATTTTTTTAATTTATTTATGAAAAAACATAACAAAAGAAGTATATTTTATAAAAAAGAATTGGATAAATATCTCCTCCTGGCCTTAAATGATCAACAACTAAATAGTTATGATGATTATTTACGAAAATTGCATTCTGAAAAACAAAATATTTGAAAGACTATGTATGCTTTCTCGTGAACCCTACAAGCTAAAATAGTGATGATATATGTTTCCAAAGTGGAAATCTGAATGTAAATCCAACAAAAACTAGATTGAATAGTTTTGGGGTTGAAAACTTGTAATAAAAAAACGAAACAAATAAAATTTTTTGAGAAATAAAACTTTTCAAGTACAAAATAAATTTAATAAATAAAAAGTACAAAATAGATAAGAATGATTCGTTTCTCATTTCCAAAATAGAAAAATTCTGCATTGTACTCTTAGTATTATATTCTTCCCATTTTGTGTTAAATAAATCGAAGTACCTTGGCCAATGTGCGAGATAACCCTAAGAATAAAAAAAGTAGCTAGCATGGTGGGTCTGATTAATAAATTAATAAAAATTATGAAAGATAACCTTTTATTGGTGGGGTCACAACTCACAACCCACATAAATCTATCTCATAGAGTCATAGTACTGTTATTAATTATAAATTATAAGGTGCGTTTGAATAAAGTGAGTCGATGAAATTGTCTCCCATTTGGGTGGTTGCCTTAAACTAAAAGGGCAAGGAGAGTACTTAGCCAAAAAGCAAAGAAACCAACACAAAATGTCGACATGTGAATCAATCCCTGGATGCAAAGCAACAAAGGAAGCACCAATTGGTCGTACTCGTATCATGTCAATTCCAACTTGGCGCCGGTCGGTCCCCATTCAATTTTTCCAGCATCTAACTAGCGCATCAATCCAATTCACGGTCACGATAAAATCTGATCGTGACTTTTAAACTTATTAAAAATTAGGCAGTTGTTTTAGACCATCCGTGGCTCCGTGCTTCTGTCATGAGGCAACCATTCTGCGTTGATAATTAATTCATTTAAAAAATAAAATAAAAGATGGCGCTCAGTGCTTTCAAGGGCCGGTTGGAAGATAGTTCTGATATATATATATATATATATATATATATGATTTATTTTATTAATTTTCAAAGTATGTATCATGAGTAGGTTAGAAGTGAAATGACAAGATATTCTGGTACTGTTGCAAATGACCCAATACCCAAAACTTATTGACCTCACAACAACAATACTTACCGACATTTTTATTAATATCCAAAGTTAATTACAAATTAATTATTATAGATTCCGATTTTTACCGAAAAGCAAAATAATGAAATCTAACACTAAAAATTCGAATTTTTTTGTTTAAATTTTTTGTTAGATTATTTCTTTTGATTTATAATTAACCTAAGGTCTCCATCATCACGTCTAAGAAAACCGTTGATGATAAGTATTTACGCTTCCTCTTAATGATGTCGTCACTCCAAAACTGTAAGTTTTAAATTCAGTTAGCTATCTTATTTTGGATTTAAGGATTCTGAATTGCTTGTGTCCTAATTGCAAAACATGTTATGATTTTGTTAAATTTCTATCATTTGGTATCAGAGCCATTGTAAAATTTGGGCCAAAACTTGATCACATGATTATTAAGTGGTAAGGACATAATTTTGATGCAAATATTGTATTAGATCTTATTGAATGCTATATGTTATATTGATCACATGGGTTGCATATTCTATTTTTGAAAAGTACTAAGATTCATCATATGTTATATGTTACCTTATTGGCTATATGTTATATTGATCATATGTTATAAATCAAAAGAAGTAATCTAACAAATAATTTAGTGTAATTTAACGTAATTTATCGTATTTTAGCGTAATTTAACTTAATATAGTGTAATTCAACGTAATTTCAAGTAATTTAGCGTATTTTAGTATAAATATGCTAATTATAAATAAAAAAATAATCTAACAAATAATTTACACATTTCGAATTTCAGTGTTAGATTTCATTATCTTGCTATTCATAGTGTCTCTAAAAAAAAAGAGAGAAAACCGGCCATTTTATGGCCGGTTTGGACATTTTCGGCAAAAGTCGGGAATCGTGGTTATAATTATCAATTTGTAATTAACTTTGGATATTAATAAAAATGTCGGCAATACTTATGTAAATAGCTGCACACAAGCATTTTGGAATACCCAAGATATACAAAAGTTGCAATTGGTTGCTTGGTGGAAAAATGTTGACTACAATTGGTTACAAATGTCAATGTGTTGAGCATGTCTTCTATATTGTCAAACAGTAATTATCCTTAATTTTGTGTGAACCCAACCAAATAACAGAGATTTTTCCAATTTCCTATTAATTAATATTTTTTTTTTCACTCAATTAGGTCAAGATGATTCATCTATATTTCTCTCAGTATTTCATTTGAAAACACATACTATCTTCCAGAATCTCGAGGCTTGGAAAAAGGAAGATGACGTCGAGAAGAAAAAAAATTCTAGAATATATATTGTTAAAAAGAAATTGAATTACTAATACTGAGGATGAAAAACTTATTTTTTCTTAATAAACAACACTTGGGCACTTGTTAGGGATAAATCTATAATATTCTTTTTTTATAAATCATGGTAGTGGCTACCATAAATCTATAATATTGTTACATAAGCTTACTACATCCAAGAAAAAAATATGTATAAAAATTGTTCTAGTTTAACTAATAGCATTCCGGAAAATTTAATGCTTTTGTATTTGATATCTCATGTTTTGGACAAATTTTAAAATTTTCTGGGGAAACATATGAAATTGCACTTTGTGGACAGTACAAATATATGTAATATCCGAACTTCCAATGATTAGATAAAAATATTCACAATGTTGTTTTAACTTATCGTAGTAAACGGATAATAAATTAAAATTAAAATATATATAATCCGTATATGTAACCAAAACAACACCATAAATATCTTTACCAAAATTATCTAGGTGAAAACGAAATTATTACCCCCAAATGTAATTTGTTTCAACCGTTCTACCAATGGCATCTATATAAGCCCGAAGACAGCAAACCGGATCGTGTAGCAAGTGGAAACGTGGCATCTGAAAGAAAAGAAAAAAAATAAAAGAACGCAAAGGAAAAATAAATAAAAGAAATACTCGAGAACATATCACTAGTGGGACATGTGCCACTGGAATTTTCCTTTTATTAGACTTTCGAAACGTGTGTATACCTACCTAATCAAGATCAATTTATCTGGTAATGCTTAATTTCCTTGGCAAATTGGGTTGAGAGGTCTTTTTGATTTTGGGTACCAAGTAGGTCCGGGGTAGAGCCACATGCCAAGCATCAATTGTGTAGTCAAATTGATTGATGAATCAACTTTTTATTTTTCTTTCATGTCTCTTTGTGCTGTGGTGTGGATCCTGAATTAGATGTGGATTTTACATGTACAATAGTCAGAAAAGGGGAAAAATAAAGTAAACTATTACATTATGGATAGCATTTTCAAAAAAATACTTCTGGTGCAAAATGACATCCAAATATATTGCCTTCATCGTCACCATCATTGCCATTATAATTTAATTGTTAATATTGATAATTTTTTTTTTCCCATAACTTGCCTATAAGTTTATTTGGGCCAAGAAATTTCGAATATTTTGGTGTTCTGTTAGCAAAAGTACTGGAGGCCCAATTACAAGCTTGATCAAATTATAAATAGTAGGCCTAGTACTTGATATGATTTTTGAAGGCAACTAGACAAGCTCAGGTATTACTCTGAAATGGGCTGACTGGGCCATATAACAAAGGCTTGCTAATCACTTGAGAGACTTTGAACATCATACATAGAACCCATATTAACACTGAAGCTGGAGTAATGGATTTTTCTTTTTCTTTTGTGAGGTTCTTCATTTCATTCAAAACGGCAACAAAGGGCATGCCTCACTTGGGGTCATTTTGGACTTGCATGGAATAAGTTGATGCACCTGTTGTTCTAACGGGTATGATCATATGAACCATAATTATATATTAGGAAGCTGATATGAGTACCTGCAGTTAAGTATCTGTACTGTATCCGCACCTAAACTGCCATAATTGTTTGTGGGGACTGTAACCGTTCCAAAACTGTAATTTTGTTTTACAAGTATTAATAGTAACATTGTGAAGTATTTATATCTATATAAAACAAGTATTTATATATATACAATGAATACATATATGATATATGAATTTTCCTTAAATAACCGTACCCGCATCTTTTTTTGAAAAATTCTCGCGTCGTACCCGCGTTAGGGGACCACACAACCATTCCAAAACTGTAATTTTGTTTTAAAAGTATTAATAGTAGCATTGTGAAGTATTTATATCTATACAAGACAAGTATTTATATCTATACAATGAACTACATATATGATATATGAATTTTCCTTAAATAACTGTACCCGCACCTTTTCTTGAAAAATTCTCGCTTCGTACCCGCATTTGGGGACCACTCAAACGGCATGTGGGGACCACTAAAATTGTCAACAAAAAACGTTGACTTAGCTTCTGTGTGGGTAATAAACGATATATGGGGACCACTAAAATTGTCTACAAAAAATGTTGACAAAAAAATATTGACTTAGTTTATGTGCGGGTAATATTTATATCTCTATTCTTGTGGTATTTATACTTACGTAATAAAGTATTTATAACTATAAGGGTGTGGTATTTATACTTACGAACTAAAATATTTATATATATATTACGTTGGATGAATAAGAATCTTAAAAAAATATTGAAGTTGAAATGTTGGAGACCTTTAACCAAGAGGCATCATGTCATGAATCACATGTGCATTCTTTTTTTTTATATGTTAGATCTAATACAACTAGTTTGTATGAAATTTTGGTCCAAACTAGATCATAACTAAGAGTTTTGGCAACATGAGCCCAACTTTACGAAACTTGGGCCAAACCTTGATCGCATGGTTACTAAGTGGTAAGGACATAACTTTTATACAAACATTGTATTGGATCTTGAGGAGTATATGTTATTATAGATCACATGGGATTGCATGTGTACAAAAGGCAATATGTATATATATGTTGCACTAATTGTAATATGTTAGTATTCTCTATGATTTATATGGGATTGCATGTATCCTCTATGAACACATCAAGTATTTATTTATGAACACATCAAGTATTTATATCTAAACTATCAAGTATTTATATCTGAACACATCAAGTATTTATATCTGAACTATCAAGTATTTATATCTGAACACATAATAGACAATTACATCATCTTCGCAAATCAAATTGTCACAAACATCTCAAAATCCAGCAACACTGAAACACGATTGTGTATATGAAATAGAAACAAAACGATATATCATTATTAATTCACCAGAACAAAAACAAAATCGAAGAGAAATAATATTAATCTAGCTGATCACATTTCAAAATCACCGATTAAACTTGTGAGAACCACACGAAATCGCTTTCAGTTTCGAAATTGCCTCAAAAATTGCCTCCAAATCGCCTCCAAATCAACCTAAAATTGCCTCCAAATTGCCGAAGCCTTTGGAAAAGAAAAAAATGGAGAGAAAGAAACATTTGAAATTCAAAATGGAAGGTCCGATAACATTGTTAGTTAGATCGGTAGTTGTGGGGACCGCAACCTTACAGTTATGGAAGTGCGGGTACAGTGCGGGTAATGTAGCGCGGTACTAAAATAATTATTCTATAATTATTAGGACCAAAAAAATATAAAATATATGGTTGGTAACCCGTGCTTGGCTATTATGCTTATATAAGCATATGCCCACATATGCTTAAATGAGCATTTTTGTGTTTCCAATGTTCAAATGGTCGATCCGACCGTTCATCTTGTTCTCCATATTAATATGTGCTTGGAGACCAAATTTTACATTTTTCTGAATTTTTTTACTATTTATTAAGCCACTTTGAAAATTGCTGATCATATGGTCCAGAATTTTGGAAACACTGTTTTTACTGTTCACCCAGATCAGCAATTTTCAAAGTGGCTTAATAAATAGTAAAAAAATTCAGAAAAATGTAAAATTTGGTCTCCAAGCACATATTAATATGGAGAACAAGATGAACGGTCGGATCGACCATTTGAACATTGA
The DNA here is from genome assembly GCA_025461045.1 of Carex parvula. NCBI lineage: Eukaryota > Viridiplantae > Streptophyta > Magnoliopsida > Poales > Cyperaceae > Carex > Carex parvula. The sequence continues at coordinate 342,773 of JAJGRW010000113.1, read as the reverse complement.
AAACACAAAAATGAGTTATAAGCATATGTGGGCATATGCTTATATAAGCATAGTAGCCAGCCCCTTGGTAACCCATCAAAATAGTAGTTCGACAATCTTTTTTCGTCGAACCCAGTGAGCAATAGTGTTCGTCTTTATTTTCTGAAGCATCTTAAATGATAATTATAATAAGAATTTATTTTAATTCTAATACAATGTAAAATCACAAACTTATCCAGTTGAGAGTCGCGAGCAGTCACGCGAACAGGGCGGATCTAAGAACAAATAAATGGGAGTCAATTGATCTCCATAAATATAAATTATCTATTTATATAATGAGGAGGGATCAAGTTACAACAACCATTTTTTTTATTTTCAAAGTCCAAATCGTCGATTCAAACCGTTCAACATAATCTCCACAATAAAATGTGCTTGCAGATCAAATTTTACATTTTTTTGAATTTTTGTACTATTTATTAAGTATTTTACAAAAAATAGTCATTTTCAGATCATTGAATTTTGTACCCATCTTAATAAATAGTAAAAAAATTTAAAAAAATGTAAAATTTGATCTGCAAGCACATTTTATTTAGATAATCATGTTGAACGGTTTGGATCGACAATTTGGACTTTGAAAATGAAAAAAAATGGTTGTTGTAACTTTGTTGTAACTCAAATTTGTTGTAACTTGATCCCTTCTCTTATATAATTTATAATAAAATGTCATAGATATTGTAAATTAACTTCATTCTCATCAAATAACTTTATAGTTCTAAAGTCTGACTTCGCCCTTGTAGACGACACTTAGCTATAAAATATTAGCAAACAACCACAAATAACTCATCACAATTTTCAGACTTTGAATAAAGAAGCTTCATTCTCCCCATTCAACAGTTGATTTTGTGAACTTCTTGCACGTTAGTAATTGATTTCAATATGTTCAATTAATAATAAATAATTATAAAACTTAAAATGTATTTTTGTTTATTTTATTAAAGAGGGAGATTAATTGCTTGACAATGTGAGATTATTAGCGCAATCTATATTATCTAGGAGTGCAAACGGATAGGATATTATCCGTCCGCATCTGGATTCATATTTGAAAAGTAAATACGAATATCCAATATTGAATATCCATGCAGATACAGATACAATTATGGTTTTAAGTTTAAATTATCTATATCCGAATAATAGATATATACCATATAATTTAATAATATAAAAAATATGTATATATCTACGGATATCCGATCCATATCCATTTAATATCCGATCCTTATCCGTCTAATATATAATATCAAAAAATAAAAGTGGATACATATATAGTTTTAATTACCACTATCCGATACGTATCCGATCCGATTACATCTCTAATATTATTTACATGAGGAGGGTTCAAATGCACCATAATTTTTGTGCTCCAATATGCTCCACATCCTGTATCTCTATTTTTAAAGTCCGAACAGTCGATTCGAACCGTTCAACATGATCTTCATAATAAAATATGTTTGGAGACCAAATTTTATATTTTTTAGAATTTTTTTACTATTTTTTTAGATAGGTACAATATCACTTTATCGGATGGTCCAAAATCTCCTTAAAAAAGTGATTTTGTACCTATCTAAAAAAATAGTAAAAAAATTTTAAAAAATATAAAATTTGGTATCCAAGCATATTTTATTATGAAGATCATGTTGAGAGGTTCAGATCGACTGTTCGGACTTTGAAAATAGAGATAAAGGATGTCAAGCATATTGGAGCACAAATATAATGGTGCATTTGAACCCTCCTCTATTTACATATTATGTTCATAAAATATGATAAGATTCGGTATGTGTTTCACTGTATATTAAGTGACTTGAAAACTTTATTGATTTAATATAACTTAATGAATAAAAAAACAAATTATTCATATTCTTCTATATATATATATATAGTACGTACTTGTTTAATTTTATCCAAAGAGAAGAACAAAATTTAGAGGTAGAAACCTGCACACTTTTAGTCAGACGGTTCTCCTGTACCGCTTAATGCATAGGTATTTGGATTTTTAAGACTTAAAGATTTTTTTTCTCCTCTTTTGATAAAAATAAAGAATAAAAGATATAACAATTATGGTATACAATGTAATAAATGGTCGTTAGCTGGAAAGACATTTAAAGAGGGGCAAATTTCTCCACACAATTTATAAGATGTTTAGAAATGTTGTCCTAATAAATAAAATATTATTGTTTATATCAGCCTCCTATGAAAATTCTTCCTAATTGTAAGATAAAAGAAAAACAGAATAGTTTCTTAAATGAAGTTTACTTATTTTCATTAAAATGTAAATAAGATTTCTTTAAAATATGGAATTCTTTCAAGATTTAGACACGTTTATAGATTTAAACTGTAAAAACGCAGAAATAACTGTACTATATATGAAGTTATACTAAAACGCGCGTTAGTTAATATCAGTGTTCTAAATAGCGCGCTATAGCGGCGCTATAGCGCCGCTATAGCGTTTTTGGACCCCAAACGCTACGCTATGACATCAAAATGCGCTATTTGCGCTACGGCCGCTATAGCGACCGCTACAGCGCTATAGCGGTCCGCTATTCGCGCTATTTGCGCTATACAATATGAGTTTTTTTTTTAAAGCAATTTATATGGGTTTTAAATAAAGATAAAAAAAATCTCAAACCGAAATTGAATTTGTTGCTACTTGCTACAGATAAATCAATTTGAAATTGGGAATAGAAATTGAAATTTGAATAGAAAAAAAGTCCAAATCGAAAATAAAATTTGAATAGAAAAAAAAAATTATGTCATGAATCATGATGCTTAAGATATTTTTAATAGAAAAAATCGATAGTTTATGATATTACTATGGATATTTTGAACCGCAATTTGAACTTTGTACTGGTTCAATATGAATATTATAATTTCTTAATTACTTTGGTGTTATTTATTGTTCTATGAGACTTTAGATAATGTTGATATTTAGTACAAATATTGAATATACGAAATGTAAAAAAAAAAACGCTATTTGGAATAGCTTCCGCTATAGCGACGCTATTCGCTATAGCTTTTTTTTTAGCCTTCCCGCTACGACGCTATAAACGCTATTTAGAACCTTGGTTAATATAGACACTTAATGCAATATCAACACGTTAAAAAAAGTTCAATTAATATAATTGTTTCAATTTTCAAGAGCGATCGATCGATGATAACATAAACAATTGTAGTCCATTAAAACAAATGTACAAATTTTCTATATACGGGACAGGTTCTTGATGTTATATATAGCAATACATGAATGGAAAACCGGAAGAACAAAAGCTCTTGTAATATGCTCATTACATATGGTTCTCCAAAAACGAAGGCGCAATTTTAAGCAAAAAAAAAAGAAAAAAGAAAAAAGAAAAATGAGAAAACAAAATCACTTCCAGTTGGCAGCGACAATGTCAGCAAGATCAACCACCCTCTGAGAGTAGCCCCACTCGTTGTCGTACCAGGCGATCACCTTCACCATATCGTCACCCATCACCATGGTGAGGGAGGCGTCGACGGTGGATGAGACGTCGGAGCAGCGGAAATCGACGGACACGAGTGGCTCATCACAGACAGACAAGATGCCTTTGAGTTCATTGTCAGCACTTTCTCTGAAGGCGGCATTTACCTCCTCGGCAAATGTCTTCTTTGTGACCTATTTTAGAAATCAGAATAAGAGAAAATGTTATTTTTCAACGAAGAATTTTGTGATGCATGTACATATGAATGGTTCTCTAAAAATGAATGGTTTAAGTTTAACATTACCTGAACGACAAGGTCGACGACAGAGACATTGGGAGTCGGTACACGGAGAGCAATTCCGTTGAGCTTGCCCTTGAGGTTGGGGAGGACAAGGGCCACGGCCTTAGCCGCACCAGTAGAGGTTGGCACAATGTTCAATGCTGCAGCACGAGCACGGCGAAGGTCACGGTGACTCGCATCCAACAGTCTTTGGTCACCAGTGTATGAATGGGTTGTTGTCATTGTTCCCTTGATAATGCCTGTCAGTTTATTGTGTAGATGTAGTTCAGTAAATAGAGATTATAAAATAAAATGGAAAGAAATTAAGTTCTTAATACAGGTCAATTTAGTATATGCATGCATATATGTACATACCGAACTTGTTGTCGAGGACCTTGACGAAAGGTGCGAGGCAGTTGGTCGTGCACGAAGCATTGCTAATAATTGGTTCGTCAGCACTGTACAAATCGGCGTTCACTCCAACCACGTATGTTGGTATATCTCCCTTTCCAGGTGCAGTGATCAAGACCTTCTTTGCGCCGGCCTGGATATGCTTCCCAGCACCCTCTCTATCGACAAACACACCGGTGCCCTCAATAACCAAATCGATGCCCAGTTCCTTCCATGGAAGATTGCTTGGGTTACGGTCAGAGACGACCTTGATAACCTTGCCATCAACTGAGATGCCATTGTCGCCCACAGGTTTGACATCGGCATCAAAGATGCCGAGTGTGGAGTCGTATTTGAGGAGGTGAGAGGCCTGCTTGATACCACCGGTGTCGTTGATGGCGATCACGTCAAGAGGGGAGTTCTCACGCCCGTGCCAGCACCGTAGGAAGTTGCGCCCGATCCTACCAAAGCCATTGATGGCCACCTTTATTGTTGCCTCTACTGGTTGAACTCTTCTGCTAGTGGCGCCGATTGGTCCAGCCTGGTTGATACATGCTTGGTGTCAGGTCTTTTCTAATGGCGTATATATAGGCGTTTAGCATGCTGGTGCCAATTTCTCCGTTCTTTTTTTTTTTTTTGTAATTACTTGAGCTTAAGTAGAGACTAACGGTTTGGTCTTCTTTTTTGTTCTACAGGCACCAAATTAAACATGCAACTAATACATGCAACCAATAATTTCTTGAAACAAACTCGACCTTTAGAGATAATTAATTAGTGATTTAAGTCAGGGTGCTGAAGGAAATATTATTGAGGTTAATGCAGCATGCATGATAGTTGCAGTTAACAGTCCAAACTGTTCTTTACCTAGTCACCTATCTATTGTTCATCAATGAGTGTACCCACTGTACGTACACTGAATCATAATTGTATATTGTAATTCAAAGCACTATAGAACCATATACTCTTAGAGTCTAGACAGCATTTAATGAAATGTATATACGGAAGTTGAGCATACCAAAGATGTTCTGTAAGCAACCGCAGCTAAGAATTCGTCAGAGCCGCCGACCCGTCCCAATGGCATGAATGTGCTCCTCAACCCCGAATATTCTGGGAATCTTGTGAACCCCTTGGCTTTCGCCTACACTCGCACATAAGTTTTATACAAGTCACGTACTCATGTTATATACTTATATGCATATATTAACATCAGGAATAAACCTAACAGGTACCAATAGTAGCACACTGTACCTGAAGGGAGCCATTGGCTACTGAAAGAGCAGCCGAAGCCATGATTGAGAAACTACAAGTGAAAAATATATTAGGATCGGCAGCAACAGAAGGGAATGTTGTCTGGTTTATACTATATTGTATATGGTATTAAAATTGTTAAATCAGACAAGGCTGTGGTTGTAAAAGAGCTAGAGAATTGAGAGGAGGGGATTGGAAAGTGTGGCACAAAGGGATCAGATTTTGGATAGCGTGGCCATCAACGAATGGCTGGCGCTACTTCGTCATCTATCGCTGTGTCCCAGGTGGACAGTGTTAGTGCATGCTTAGGCTTTTTGGGCTTGGGCTTTTATTTTTGGGCCTGTTATTCCTGGCGGTTATTATTTTGGATGTTCCAGATCAGACTATCCTGTTATCGTATTATTTATGGTTCATAGTATCTCATGCACAATTGCTTTTGAGGTTTCTGTCCAACGGTAAAGCAATGCAGAATAGCCACGATTTTGTGATCTCGCTTTCCTCGGTTACGAGTCATATGACCTTATGTTTCTCAATCATTTGCTGACAAAATGGATAGGTTTTTTTTTTTTTCATTATTCTTATCACAAGCATTGCGTCAAAGAAATGCATGTATGGTTATATTTTCTCTGTCAATTGCACAAATGTCTCAAATAGTCGAACATAGTCATACTTTTTTTTTTTAAAAAAGGCCAAGGCTTATTTTCATATTACTGAAAACCAGATAATTACAATCACGATTCAAAGTGAATCGTTTGCAACAACCATGCAACAACAAGTGCTAGAAGCAATCAGATAATAACAAAACTAACTTTTAGTTACAGCTAATGACCAAAAGAATTCTAAATTAGCTAATACTAAGCCACAAAGTAATGGGCTAAGGGTATAGATGTCTATCAGCAAAAAGGGGTAGTGAGTCTTTTGCATATTCAGCTAAGGGGACCGGTCAGAGGGAGCTGGAGGCTGGTACACCACCACCTCCAGGGACATGTAATGGGCAAGGGGATGGCATTTTCTATGATAATTTTCTGATTTATCCATGATACATACAACTGAGCAGAAGAAAGATAAATGAGTTTTAATTTTCGTAATTTCTTCATTTCAGCAGCTTAATGTATCAAACTTGTACAAATACATACAACTGCTCAAAAAGATAATTTTCCGATTTATCCATGATGATGTCAGAACTTGACCTGCCTTGATGCAAAAAAATATTTTGCAAGAGGAAGAGAAGAATTAATAACACTAAAAATTGGGCCTTAATCCGGGCTGAAGTCTCGTGGGCCCATATCCTTATCGGGGCCCAATGGTTTCCTTCTTCCGCAAACTGAAACCCAACGATGGCTGAGAAATGGCGGGAGAGCTAGGGTTTTCTCTTTCCCTCCCATTCGTATCCCCTCCATCTTTTTCATCCCCCTCATTCTTTCCATTTAAATTATAATCGTCTGAAATTCAAGTTATTTGTTTATTGGATTCATTGGTGATTATCTGAATAAATATGCATATAAATTGGTGCATCTGAGAATCATCTTTCATGGAAGAGGAGCTTTTGACAAAGCATGGAAGAGAATCAGAAAGAGAAGACCAAAGATCGACACCGTTAAATGTAGGTTTCTTTTACCTCCGACTCCTTGGCAATTCTTTAAACGAACTGCTGTGTCTAAGATCCGATCGCGTCTACACCATAGGGAGAAATCCAAAACATTGCAAAATTGTTCTCAATTACCCTGCTATCAGCCGCCGCCACTGCCAACTTCTTCTTAGCAGATCAGATTGCAAGCTCAGACTGATCGACGGTTCATTTCTCTCTGCTCACTCTGACCCATCCCGTGTTGGATCCAAATGCAAAGTCTGTAGGGTTTCTTCAAATGGAGTGTTTGTTAAAGGACGTAGGCTTCCCCGTGGCATCGTTGCTGAGTTGAATACTGGGGATTTGGTCTTGCTATGTGTCAAGATAAGCTACGGTTTTGTTGTAGAGAAAATTGTTTTCACTGAGGTCAATCAAAATGCGTGGTTAGATGCTGTTTCTCCAAGAGCTGAGTTGCTTTTGGGGCATGTAAGGAGCATATTAAGCAGTCATGACCCTGTATCTTATTTGAGAGCCTTGCAAAATGTTGATTGCACAAAAGGAAGTGCTAATTCAGAGAAATATTTATATAAAAATATTGCTGACAAGGAGAGAATTTCCAATCCTAGCAGAAACAATGAACTTGATTTGGGTTGCAATTCAGATGGCAAGACATTCTTTCTGAACCGACTGACAAGCATTGATCATAGTGTGCCGGGTCAATCTACTGGGGTAACTTTGCAACAACTTCTTCACCCCATTGTTAGCCTTACTCGAATTTTTATTGCAACCTTTACTTGTGATGTTTCTTGGTACGCTTTTGTCACACCCAGATACTTTATCACTAGCTTTTTGACAAGATTTAGTGTATTGCATGTCTAATCTGAGTTGGTCCTCCAGGTTTCTGGATTATTGTAAAGTTCCCAACCAACTACCAATTACAATTGCATGCCATAATGGCGAGAGATGCTGGAGTGCGAGCCACGACAGCAGAACAGCCATGCCATTTTCAAGTCATCCTAATTTGCTTTTAGTGTAAGTAATAGTTCTTCTCAGATATTCTAGTCACAGACTGCCTCGAAAATATCTTTAATATTTATCAATGTTAAAATTCTGTGATATCTGCTGGTTGGTGCTGGTTGTACACCTGGAAGAGGATTATATATTCATTGGTACTTTGCATTTTGGTTCACCATCAGTTATCCAGTCTGTGATTAAGGCTACATAAGGACTTGTTAATTTTGTAAGCTTTATTATGAGTTACATAAACCTGTCATTGGATGTCCATGCACCAGTCTAGCTGATTTGTGCTTTCAGTCTACCTGCAGGTCTAGCCATAGTAATCATTGCAATCACCTATTAATGCCATATAACAGCAGACCAGTTTAGATTAATTTGCTTATTTCACTAAATTGGCCATAACTAAAGATAATTATACTATAATCTCTAAGGAACACCTATCAATTATGGATTCTTTAACTGAATCCAATTTTGCATTAGTTTGCCTTAGCTAGACTAAACTAGACAGATACCCATGCAAAAGTTGCGAGATGAGAAGACAAGATTTTCTCAGGATTGTTTATGTTTCATATAACAGAATCTGCACCATCCTATTAGAATTAATTTGGATATCATGAAAAAAGATGAGGAATTGGATCATATGAATGCATCCATTGCTTAATGCTTTATAGTCTAGTATAGTATAGACAAAGATTTGGTTTAGCCTTTTTGGAGCAAGCAAACTAAAACACACAATAATTCAGTAAGAAAAAAACATCCCACAGCCTGTACGAAACCCAGGCATACGGCATGGTGATCCTTTGTAGCTGTATAAGAGATAATGCAGAGGAAGTAGGAGACAATGGAGTAAATTGTGACATTGTTTTCTTTATTGTGAAGCTATCCACGATTTCCTGATGAAATAGCCTTTGGAAAAGATCGTAAGAAGCATGGTGTGGCATGCCATCACCCGAAGTTGATACTATTACATAGGGAGGACACTATGCGAGTTGTGATCACATCTGCTAACTTAGTATCCAGACAGGTCACAATCTTTATTTGTATTTCTATTACACTGTTTGCATTTTACTTTTCATATAATTGTTTTTTAATCAGAACTGTTTTACTATCTTTAGTCTTTTCCTTGCAAAACAGTGGAATCATATAACAAATACTGTGTGGTGGCAAGACTTCCCTCGCAGGAAATCTGCACATTTTTCATCTCTCTTTTGTCCAACAGATGAAGATAAATCAGATTTTGGTGCTCATCTTGCTGGGTTCGTTGCATCACTTATTAATGAAGTCCCTAACCAAGCACACTGGGTTGATTTATTAGCCAACTATGACTTTAGAGAAGCCACTTGTCATCTCGTTGCTTCTGTACCTGGAGTACATGCTCAAATTCCTTCTTATTTGCAGTCTGATTATAGCCTTTCTGTAAGTGGGATTTAATAAATACTATTTCCATTAGTGCAATGAGGATAAGTTATGTTCATGTTTGGTTTCTAAAACTTTGTTACAGGCTAATCAGGTATTGCACATGAAGTCCGTCCCTGGGAGTTGTCTAGGCTGTGTCCATACATCTGTAGTTGGTTTAAGTCATCGGTTTGGTGCTTCAGATGATTCAAATGCAGGTCAATTTAAAATGCTGGCCAGAATACTAGGAAGGTGTGTGGTGAACAGTTGTGGAACTGTTGAAGTTATCCTTAAACGAAATACAAATATACCTGCTGATGCCAATGCTGTCAGTGTAATTATGAAAGATAGAGATGGCGATTTCGGGGGTGGTATGAATGCTTCTTCTTCTTTGGATCAACTTAATATCATCTTAATTGCCTCTTGTTAGATTAGGCTCTTAAATCAGTTTTGTTATAGATTTAAGTGAAGTAATACATTTGTAGATTCAATCCAGCTTGGCTTTTTGCCAAGGGAGATAGCAAAGTGGGTATCTCCTCTCAGTGATTCTGCTCTCCTTTCTTTTTCTGCATTCATATATCCTAAAGAAACCCTAGAAGCTGCATATGCTGGAGCAAACACCAGAGTACAGCTATTTCTTTATCTATCGAAGGTACGTATATTCTATTCTTATTTAATTTACATTATTTTGTATTTCTTACTTCACATTTTAATGTTTGCAACTGTCTTATTTAGTTATCATACTTTTTGGTATGTAGGGACCCAATTTTGATAGAATGTCAGAGTTGATTCATGAGGGCTTGCTCCTGGCTTCATTGTGCTCCCTTTTGGCATCATTGAAAAGGTCCTTTGGTCTCTGGCGCATACAAGAGGTACCCATTTAGAGTTCTATAATTTTGATTCCCAATACACCTCAGTTGTTCAACTGCTGTTTGTGTCATTGGTAACATCCTTACTCTTTGAAAATGATTTACTGCATCCATAAGATGGCTTCATTTCCAGAGTGATAATTAGTGGAATCAGTAGATCTTTTAGGAATAATAATGAAAGACTTATCTGTACTAAGGTCCTTTATATTCCCGAAGCTAATTGATCATTAGAGATTTTTTTACTGAAAATGAATCAGCATGATTTGACTAGCAACTTGCAATTTATTTCATTATCCTATGATTTTGTTATGCAGGTCTTGTCTCAACACAAGTGGCCTGAGTCGTTAGAGACAGATTTTATCTATGGTAGGAGTATGCTGATAATAGCTTCTCTTTTCTATAATGTCTACTTCCCTGGCACTGTATAATTCAAATATGTTTCTCTTATTCCTTATGTTTCATGTTACAAAGGGTCTTCTTCAGTAGGAACTTCACTTAATTCAGATTTTCTGGCGGGTTTCTCTACAGCTGCCGGTAAAAGATCGTACAACTACTCTGACTCGCAAGAGTCAGACCCTGAGGTACCAAATCTTTCTAATAAAAATTTGTTGTCTCATCCCTTTCTAAAATTATTTCCATTTAGTTATTAAGATCTGATAACTGCTCAAAGAGATAGGCTACTTGAGACCTATGTAGCCATTTAATCTGAGTTTAAGTCTTCTCAAAGAGAAGGGAAAAACTTGAATTATTGCTTGGTATTCCCTGACCTTTGGATATTGATGCAAAAATTTAGTCGACTTGTTTCTCTTAACAAGACAGTTCATTATATTAATTAATCAAACTTGTGGCTGTGTCAGTGGGGCTGCTGGAGGGTCGAGCATGAGCATAAAAACCCTTCAATAAAATTTTTGTTTCCCACTATTGATCGAGTCAGAACTGGAGTTGGTGGAGTCCATCTATCCAGATACCTACTTTGCCTGTCAGAGGTGAACTCTTTATGTTTCATTAGCTCAAAATTATAGGTAATGTTTATTGCAATAGATAGTGGCTGTTGGAAAGGTGAATTTTTCCAAAGAGGAGTAAAAAAATATCTGCTATAATTAGATGGCAGATAAATATAATAAAGTAGAAGATGAGAGACTTGATTTTTTTTTGACTAAATGACAATACAAATATTTGTTTTTCCTATCAGAGGAGAACTCTTCTTTTCACTTGTCAGATTGGAGTTTTGTTGTAAGAGGTAAATATTGCCAAATAGGAAAACTAGAAATATATGTTGTAATTAAATGACAAACTAGAGTGTATCCAAAGTAGAAACAAGAAAGTTCATCCAGCTAAACGATAGACAGTTTTTTCCTTTCCCTATTAGAGGCTCGGAATTGTAGTTGTTGAGAATCTAGTTTAAAAGGGTAGTATTGTAAAAGGGCAATTATGGAATAGATTAGGGACCTATATGTAAGATGTGCACTCTATATAACCCTTTGGGTGAATTCATGAAATTAACCTTTTTGCCTAAATTCAAGTGTAGTTGACTGCTGTTTGTTGCAAGAGATGTTTTAGGGGATGAATTTTCCAAAGATGCGGTGATGAAAAGAATAGAGTGATACCTTGTAGCCAATTTTACATGAATAAATTATTTTAAATGCGGTACATGATAGATGATTTTTGGTTAGTATTTATATGAATTCATTTCCTTTTTGTTTATTTGATATAACAGAAAACATGGCAAAGACTGAGACCTGCAGGTATATTCCACGATGCAATTCCATATCCATCTGATAGAATCGGATATCCTATGCATGTCAAGGTATAAAATATCTTACCACTTGCCAAAGATGTTAGTTTCTTGTCACTTCGTGATTTCAGTGAAAATTTTCCTTTACTTTAAAAAGTACTTGCCCTCATCATAATGAAATTAGTACTGGTAAGGTGGCTACTGGTTGCTTCCTCGAAATCAATTTTTCCCCATATTTAGCCTCAATTCAATCCACAATTATGCCTCAATTAAGGCTCAATTTCACCCTATTCTGGCTAGAAGTGCAAGTTGTGCAAAACCCCCAGTCACGCAGTATCAGAAGTTGCCGGTGCAGTCGTTAATTTTGGTCATAAAATACTTTCTTGATAACAAAATAAACAATTCTATTTTTACATGCAAATAAGGTTGCACGTAGGCGCTTCCAGTCCAACGTAGATGGAAGCTCATTTGGATGGATATACTGTGGGTCCCACAATTTCAGTCCAGCTGCTTGGGGTCGAACTCTCCATCCCTCTTCATTGCCATTAGGTCCGAAATTGCATATTTGCAATTATGAGCTGGGCATAATTTTTCTTCATCCACAGAACAGTGTGAGTGATGAAACTGTGATTAATATAGATGATGTCAAGTTGCCATTTGAAACACCAGCACCAAAATATAAACCTGAGGACCAACCAGCAACTGCACAAGCAATGCGGGAGGCCTTAGTTGAGGCTCAGTCTATGGCAGTTGATCCTCTGGAAGAGATGAATGAGATTAGTGAAGGTGATGCTGATGAGTACGAGCAAATAATTGAGGATTCTGAAGAGGGAGAAGAGGAGCGCATTTATGCTGAAATGCTCTGGAGCCAGGTCTTTTCCTGTCATGATTAGTGTGTGCTTGTTTTGTAAGTATCATGTGCAGTTGTACATCCAACAGATGCAAATAGGCAGCTAACATTCATTGTTTATTTAGTTATCTCATAAGAAGATACAGCCATTTGTTATTCATGTGACTTGGAGCCTAAAAATATCTGTATAGAAAATTCGTTGTATGTTGCATATTGCTATGAGAGGAATATCTGCTAAGTTGTGCTCATTTTAAAAATGCTTGTCAGTTGGTATTGCAAGTCTTAACCGGAGATACAATTAACAACTGATCTGCAGTTTAACATTCAAGAATTAAACACTACCTTAACTAATCGAAAATAAAATTTATCAAGTATGAATTAACAATGCTAATTGTCCTGACATTATTAGGAAATCAGTATCGGTTAAATAAGTTTCCTTCAGAATACTTCTGTCCTTTAAAATATACAACCATATCTGTTGTTCGGGATGGGTGTAGGTCCGATGCCCATCGGATCTAGTTTGGTTCCGATGGGCAGATCTACCGTAGGATAACGTAATGATTTGTGCGCACGAAAATTGAAACATAAACGCACGGTTTTAAAGCATTTCGTACGAATCTAAAAGAAAGTCGATGGTGATTAAACCCGTCGAACTGAGGTAGGTCCGATGCCCATCGGACCTACTCCCGTTCCCTGTTGTTCACCTAATTACTTGTATGGGCTGATTCCCGATTGTAACGGGAGAACTTTATTCTTATTCTGAGTAACAAAAAATGAGATGGAAAGAGTTACTCTAATTAATATTCATGGTTATAGATACTGGGCTCACACATTTCTACCAGTACTGGTATTCAGTCCACTTGGTCTAAGCGAATCATACATTGAATACATTGTTTCCGCACATCTTGAAATAGTAACATGAACCTCCCTGATAGTGATACAACAGGCGCTTGGCGGACAATTTTCTTTTGGTTATTTGCTTACCAGTAAAGAGATAAAACGGTGATTTTTTTAAATTATTTATAATCAAAAGCTTTTTTTTAGCCAACAAAATCAAATATCTATCAAGCAAGTTTCTCTAATAAAATCTTCTTAGAATCAGCCAAAAATAAATAAGAAGTTCGTCCAAACATATCTAAATCTAAGTAAACTTAAATCACTCAACTAAAAACAGTCTTCTATGGTTCTGCTCAACAATGCAATCAAATGACCATATACAAAGTACAGCTAACTGCAGAGATCAATCTCATACTAACAGTCCAACTGAAATCAAACCACTGAACTAAAGTTTTCCAATGTTCTCCTACAAGCCCCCTTGCACATTTTGCAAAGGATCACGCAGCAACAATTAGTAAAACAAACATCATTCCTCGTTAAGTAAATTTTACATCTCAGCTCAGACCCGGAGAATCTGGAGCTTGTTGGAAAAGGCAATGGCAACCCAATCAGGTTGTGTGGATGACCACTGCAGCTGCTCTATCTCTGCTCCGGCAGTGTATGCGAGTATTGGGTCTAGCCCACCTTCTGCTGCTGCAGCGGCTGCTGCAGCCTGCTGGACTGCACCTGATCCTCCTCCTGCTCCCCCACCCATCGATGACAGGTCCCAGATAAGCGCCTGAGAGTCGTCTCCTGCAGTGCAGATGTGGCAAGAGCTGTGCGGCGCCCAAGCAATGGCATTGACGCTTGCTTGGTGCCGTTGCAACTCTACTACGGGCAATGTCGGGTAGCGAATGTCCAGCACGACCACCTTGGGATTATCCATTATGATGGTGGCCATGTACCGAGGATCCTGCTTGTTCCACCCTAGCCGTAGCAGTGGTGTGTCAGGTGGGTCAGACGACTCATAAATAATGGTGGAGTGCTCCTTGTCCCTGAGATCAAACACCCGTACCGACCCGTCAGCAGAGACTGACGCAAAAACACCCACCCCACCCCATGCAATGTCATACACTTCCTTGTCATGTGCAATCAGCTGGGTATCAACCGCCTCTCTATCAATGTCCCATATGGTGCAGGTGGTATCAACTGAGGAGGTGCCCACACGACGCGGCTCAGCCTCGTTCCAATCGAAGGAGGTAAGGGGCCCGCAGAACTCAGAATTGCGGTTGCCATTCAAGACAGCCCTCTGCTCAACGCCTGTGGAGTCGTCATTGATGCGCCAGATACGGAGGAAGTCGGCTGAGGTGGCTAGGAGGTCGGGCCGGAGGCAGTCTCGATCAGGCACAAACATGGCTTTGGTAGGGGGGTAAGGGTGCTCGAAGGAGAGGTTGGGGTCGGACCGGATCTCTCCAGTCGAATCGTCCAGCTGGACGATCTCCACTCGGTTGGGTAGCTGCTCCAAGAGGCTGGCGATAGCTAGGCGGTACTTCTTGTCGCGCCGCACGCTCCAGTTCATGGCGTAGATGTGCCATGGGGCTTCGTAGGTGTAGATCTCCGATCGCTTTTGTTGTTCCTCTGAGCCCTCGCCGTCCCTTTCACCTCCGCCACCGCTCCCAGCACCGACCATCTGCTTATGTCGGGATTAGGGTTTGGGGGGTTTTCGGCGATCTCTTTCAAATCGAGATAACGGCTGCGAATTTGCAATCGCCGTTATCCTAATTAATCTTTGTTTCTAGTAGGGGGAACTTGGGAAGAAGTCGAAAAAAATACGCGATTTAATGGAGAGAGAATACATATGTCATATCATCTTTGTCTGAACTGAGACCGAAATGGATATGATTTAGGAGGAAAAGTCTGAGAGCTGGAATGAGTTTGAATCTTTTTTTTTTTTTTTTGATGCGAAACCCGTAGGCATATATTGAAATTGATAAATGTAGCTTACAAAGTGAGAAACGTAGCTTACAAATTGAGAAGAAAATTAAGTAGGCAGGCTAATCTAAAGTAGAAGACCTATCGTAATCTACTGATTGTAAAAGAAGTGAATAAGTAACGTGAGATAACTGTCTTTTGGAGCTCTCACACCTTGCATGTTGTGGTGGTGTATCGCCCCCCTATTCTAACTATTGCTACCGGACTGATTGAATAGCGAACCTCTGTTCGTTGATTGTGTGTTCCAGCCGCATTTGTTGCATGAGAGAATGGGTCGGGTAGCCTGTTACCGATTTCCCAGACCTTCTTGTCCAATTTGCCGCCCTATGTGCTTCTTGCACCGCCTCGCGCTGCACGTGTAGTAGCCTAACCCAGTTGTGTACCATTTGAAAGAGTACCGCGCACTGTGCCATGGTCTCGGCTGCTTGCCAATGTGGCACATCCTCTAAGCTGTTGAGTTGTGTTGCCCGTACCAGTGTTTGGCAGTCCCCATAGCACACGAATTGAAGATTGCCATTCTGTTGCAGTTCCTTTCTAATTTCTTGTAGTGCCCATAGCAAGGCCAGTGCTTCCGCATGGATCGGGTGGGATGCACGCGAAGCCTCAGCATGTACTCTTACCAGATTGCCCCTGTGGTTGTAGATGACAACTCCCAACCCGGCTGTGTGTTTGGGGTCCCAAGAACCGTCATACAAGATGATGGTGCTATTTGGCGGGACTTCAACTTGCCGTGTGGCAGTGTAGTGATTGACAGGCGGGTCTGGATTGGTTACGAATGCATTGCTTTGGCCCTGTGAACAACTTCTTCCGGTGTGATCTTCTTACCTTGGAATAGTTCTTCATTGCGGGCTTTCCACAGGCACCACAACAGGTTAGCAAACCTTGTGTTGTCTTCCACCTGTAGGGATCCTGTAATGAGCAACAGAGCTTCGAGGAATATGAGTGGTAAGGCTTCTACCCGCAAGGTGAATTGTGATGCAAACCATATTGCCCGGGCAAGGGGACAGAAGAACAACATGTGCATGACAAACTCGTTCTCCGAGTGGCATCGGGGACAGCTCGGGCTTAGGGGGCGTATCCTGGAGTGAAGAGCTTGCATTGTTGGCAGGCCGTTGTGCACCGCGCGCCAAATGAATGTTTTCACTCTCGGTATAATCCCTTTCCAGTTCCAAAACTGTTTCCACAGTGACTTTTGGGCTGCGCTGTAGTTGGGGACCTGTATGCCGCTGTCGGAGCAACTCATAGCCTTCTGCGGTGGTGTATTTGCCCTTGGGGCTCGGCTTCCAGATGAGTTTGTCTGGCACTAGTGCCCCCTGCCTTGGTTTTTGCGCTGCCTGTGTGATGTGATGATATGCCTGGGAGCCCATAAGTTCGGTTATCGGTGCCTCCTTCCATTCTCTAGTCGTCTGGTTGAACAAAGAGTGTACCGTAGCATCCCTTTTAGCATCCCTTTGATTGTTTGTGCGCGTCCTCTGCGGAGACCATTGCTCGTACCATGGTTGATTGAGGGCGGGGATCGATTCACCAGTACCTACTTGCCAACCGATGTCTCCCATGAAGAAACTCTTCAGTCTCTGGATTGTTCTCCATAAAGAGCTAACTGCGTATGTTCTTTTTGTTCCCCAAAGGCCACCCCTTGCACAATACTTAGCCCGAACAACAGAGACCCAAAGCCTGTCACTGTTAGAGGCCAATTGCCATACCACCTTCAGTAGTAATGCCTCATTAAAGAGTTTAATGTCTCGGACTCCCAAGCCCCCATCTTCGCATGGTAAGCAGATTTTGGACCATGCTATCATTGACATATATCGGTGCTTATTCAACTTACCCCAAAAGAATTTTCGCATCAGTGCAGTGATATCATTTGTTGTCTTTGTTGGCAGTTACATGATTGCCATGTAGTACACGGGGATGGAGAGCAGTACCGATTTGAGAAGCGCCAGTCTCCCTGCGTGGGATAGAAGTGATATCTTCCAACCTGCTAGTTTTGAGGAGAACTTCTCAAATAACAGATTATGGGTCAGGTTTCGCTGGCCATCAGTGTTGGAGATGATGATTCCCAGGTACTGCTCGTTATCGCTCGCCTGGCAGGCCCCCAATTCCTGTAGTATCCACTGCCGACACTATGGGCTGTAGGACGTGCTGACCAGGCCTTTGATTTAGCCGGGTTGATAGCCAATCCCGATGCTTCGGCAAAATGACTCATGATACTCTTGAACCCGGCGATCTCACTGCGCGATGCTTTACCCATTAACATCAAGTCGTCCGCGTACATGAGGGTGGACAGAGTCGGTGCAGTTTTGGCCAATTTCAAACCGGTGACAGTGTATGCTTGTACGGCAAGTTGGACGTGTTTGGTGAGGAATTCCATAGAGAGAATGAATAGGTAAGGTGAGAGAGGACATCCTTGTCGCAATCCCCGTGTGGGAGTAATAAAACCATCACCGTGCCTATTTATTTAGATCATGACTCTACTGGAAGCCATGGCCGACATGACGATGTTGACCAATCTGTCTGGTATTCGAATCGCTCTCATGGCTGCTTTGACAAAATCCCAGCGAACTGTATCGAAGGCTTTGTTAATGTCAGCTTTGAGGAGAAAGGCTTGGTCCTTGTACGAAGGCGAGTGGAAGGAGTGAACCACTTCTTTCATAAGTATCGTGTTGTCCGCGATCGATCTTCCTTCTAAGAAAGCTGTCTGGTTTTTGGAAATCACCTTTTCAAAGTGGGGCTGTAGCTTGTTTGATATGAGTTTCATAAGAAGTCTGTAGATTACATTCCCTATAGTTATAGGTCTGTAGTTGCGAGGCGTCTTGGGGTTTGGTGTTTTTGGGATGAGTATCAATCTGCTGGTTAGCCATTCCTTCGGTGTAACTCCCGTGAGAAAAACTTACTGGATGGCGGTTGTGATGTCTTGCTTCATCAGTTCCTAATTGGCTTGGAGAAAACGGGCTGTCACCCCGTCGGGTCCCGGCGCCTTATCGGGGCCCATTGCGAAGAGGGTTTCTTTGATTAGTGGCTCGGTTGGAGTATCTAGCAAGGTATTTTGGGCTTGGTCTGACAGTGTAGCAAAGTGGAGCGGGGAACACTGATCCATATACCCAATTGGGTCGACTTGGCTAGTCTATTGCGGTGGACAGTATATATCCTTGAAATATTGGACAAAACCGCGCCTAATGAGGTGTTCCTGAGTAAGTACCACTCCGTCGCTATCCTTTATTTGGGTAATTTGGTTGTTCCTTCGTCTCTGTGTGCCCACGGCATGGAAGAAAGCCGTATTGCGGTCTCCCTCTACCTGCCACTGTACCCGCGCACGTTACCGCCAATACTCCTGGATTTCATCCTCCACTTTCGTATACTCTTGCAGTAAGCCTGTCTTGTAGTCACTGTTTTGGAGAGTTGGGTGAAGCCTCTGGTGGTTGAAGATCATGGTTTGAAGTTGTTTAAGGCGGTTAGGTGGAGATGGGCGGGAGGTTGCCCAGCTTCTTAGTGCATTTCGGACCTGAGAGAGTTTCTCTGTGAATTGTTGCTGGTGTGACCGCTCCCAGGTGCTCTGGCAGATAGTATAGAAGTCCGGATCCATGAGCCAGCCGTTCTCGAATTTGAACGTCGGTTTCTGTCTCGGGGTTTTTTTGGTTCGGAGTAGGATAGGTGCATGGTCGCTGTAGATCCTCGGCAGGTGGTTTACGTATGCCTGAGAGAAAATGTGGGTCCACTGGATCGTGACTAGGGCTCGGTCTAACCGTTCGAAGATGGCAGTGGAAGTGTGTTGTTTGTTGGTCCATGTGTACGCAGGACCTTTGAAACCGAGGTCCATAAGGCCTGCGTCAAAAATGAATCTTGCAAACTCTCTGCTATTGGCATTGAGAGTTGGGTTATCTCCAACTTTTTCTGTTGAGGCAACAATGGCGTTGAAATCACCTATGATGCAAGCCGGTTTTCCTTGAACTATTGCTTGTATGTCGTTCCAAACAAAGGTATTGTATCGGTGGGATGGGTCACCATACACGCAGACCAGGGTCCAGGTGGGATTGTTTGTTTGTGATATAGTCGCGTGTATGAAGAATCTGTTTTTCGTGATAATTTGTACAAGGATGGTGCTGTCCCACAGAAGCCAGAGGCCTCCTGATCGGCCTCTTGATGGGACATAGGAGTAGTTTGGCATGTCAAGAAGGGGAAGGAAGTTTTTGGATTTTCGGGAATTGCACTTTGTTTCGACAACGAAAGCCAGTGTCGCTCGCGTTGCCCGGAGGGTGCGTGTAAGGAATTGGCGTTTCCGTAGGCCCCCGGCCCCACGGCAATTCCATGCCAATATATTCATATTGGCGCCGGAGGCGAAACATCCATGTTCGCCTCCGTGATCCTTCTTTTTGTGACCCTTTGCTGCTCATGGTGGTGTGCGCGTCTGAAGGGTTGACAATTAGTTGCTGTTGGCTGGTGCTTGGTTGACCTTCTAGAAGGTGGCTGATGGTGTGTGCGGTGTGCGGGTTCTGGTGTGTGCGGCCTGGAAGGGTGCCGGCTGTGGGGAAAACTGTTGGGAAGGCATCCTGGTGTCCCTGGTGGAGGTTCTGGGTCTGAGGGGGAGGTAGATTGGTGCCGGGCGGTGCGGGGGGGTTATGATTGAAAGCCGGGTGGATGGGTGTTGTAGGATGGTGGTGCTGGGCCGGCCCAGCTGATGGGATGAGAGCCGGGTCGTTAATCCATGGGCCGATTTTTGTTTGGGCCATTCTGTTCAGTTCGGGTCGGGTTGTGAAACGCGGGTCAAATTGGAGCCTTTGAAGTCGGAGTAGATCTGCGCAATGGTCCTCATCGTGTCCCAACTTGGCACAGAACAAGCACACCGTAGTGAGGCGTTCATAGACAAGGTAAACTGGAATGGAACCCAGAAGCGGGTGGTGAATTTCAAGTTTGTCCTTGAGAGGATTGTCTATGGGCATTAGGATTTTGACTCGATATATTTTTTAACCGAAAGACAGGGATTCCACCACCTTGGAGATGGGTGTGCCGATGCTGGAGAGTATCTGGAGTATATGATATCTCGCAAACTTATCTATATTTCAACCTTCAAATTGTACCAAAACTTGTGTTTAAACTCATTAATTCAGTTGTATTTCATTGAATATCTTTAGAATGTGGTACTGCTGCAAGTTTATCTTATTTTGCAGGATTCGGGCGAAATCGAGGAGAAAATCTGGAATCAAGAAGTCTCTACACGGTCCGTGTCACATTCCACACGGGCCGTGTCAACTCGACTCGACCACTGATCCGACCACAAACAACTGCTGACTCGACCACCGAAGGAACACAAGTTACACGGGCCGGACAAATTTGACACGGCCCGTGTCAAGCAAATCCGGAAACAGATCCAGAAAATCTGGAAAGAAGGCTATTGAAGGAAGGTCGACCAATCAAGCATATAATGGGGATTTCTCTCCAGGAAAGGGAATTCTGGAACAGGAGAGCACGTTCTAGGGTTTGTCTTTGGCGGCTAAGCTTGGAGGCGAATTGGAGAAGCGAAATACGCGAGTTTTCGATTGATCTTCTTTGCACTTTGGGTTTTGTCATGATCAACTCTATCTTTATTTGTATTTGCTGTTTTAGAACTATGATTGAGTAGTTTACTTTGTTTCTAGGGTTTTGATGTAATCGAATGTTTCGTCTTGCATGCTAGTTATTGAATCTTTGTATTGAAATTTGTGTTTGATTGATTGAGTAGTATTTTAATTGCTTAGATTGAAGTGTTTGACTTATATTGGTTTGCCACTAGATGAATGGCCACATCTAGAAGGTATTATAACCCTTTAACGTCTCTCAACCAAAATAAGTACATGAGGTAGGATTTGTGACCCGAAAGGTGAAACCAAGTAGTAACCGAAAGGCGAAAATTACTCTCTATCGACGGATAGGAGTTACCTTTAGTATACCAATCAAGCAACTAGGTAGTAGGGACCAATACACGAAAGTTGAGGTCTAGAACCCGACGAGGGCATATATTGCAGTTTCCGTACCAAGTTGATGAACCAACAAACGACAGTTGAGGTCCAGAAACATTAGGTCCGGTCAGTAGAACCCTACACAAAGGAACGATACAAAGAAACAGTAGCTGCTGCATTAACCCGAGGCTGACACGGACCGTGTAGCAAAATGACACGGCCCGTGTAAACTGATACGGCCCGTGTAGGAAATGACACGGCCCGGACAGGACAGCCAGAGGGCAAAACTGAGATGAAGTTTTAACCCTGGGAACGCTTTTATTTATCGATTAAAACCAGTTTAATCTTCTTTCTTGCACTTTATTGTTGTCTTAAATCTGTAGGAAACATAAACAACCAAAATCAACCTTTTCCAACTTCTAGTTTTTAATTAATCTGAGTAGAGTCCGGATAACATTTGAACCGTCCCTGTGATCGATACCCGATGATATACTACGCGGTAGGATTGTATACTTGCAGTCTGAACCAGAAGTGTATTAAAGGTTAAAAGGTATAGCTTGCTGTACCGAAACTTTGTACTATACCTTTTTGGTGTAACTAGTTTTTGGCGCCGTTGCCGGGGACGGCATCATTTATTTTCTGGATTTTTTGCTTATTTTAATTAATCTAGATTTTAATCTGTATCATTTCTTTTAGTTTTTATTTCTTTTCTTTTCTCTTTTTCAGGAACACACTGGCTTTCAAACTCAAGGGCGATTACCATCTGAGGAGCTCGAGACACCATGGATCTAATGTACAACATAGCGACAGACCAACATTGGTTTGGCCGCGACAGTTCTCGAGCTGGAGGAGGCGACCGATCCAAAGCTGATCAGATCGCAGCTCTATATGCTAGAGCTGCCGAGCTAGAGGAGGCCATTGAGAGGTATTCAATCAAAATGAGTGTGAAGGCGGTCGTACAACAACCACAGCCATGTGTCATGTGTGGGGACAGGAGACACTCTTACGAGTATTGCCCACTGACGGAATGGGATGAGGAACCCGAGCAGGACAGCTATCTCAGCAACAACAATTGCAATTTCTACAACATTGCACCATTCGATAACTCGAACAATCACGCATTTCAATCCGATCCACCCGAGCCGTACATTGATCCCGCTGAGATCGACTTCATACACGAGCAAGGGAAGATGAATCAGATGATGTGGGAACAGATGCAGAGCATGTCCACTCAGATGGCTGCTCAAAACAAGTTGTTGGAGCAGTTGAGCCACATCGTCGCCTCACGCCAACCTCAACCTGGAAAGCTGCCACCTCAGCCAGAATGCGAAGGACCAGCCCAGCCAATAGACCAGACCGCACTGCCCGCGGGCCGCATCAGGGACACGCGGGCCGCGTCAAAGGAGGCTGACAACCTGGTGGAACTGACACACGGACCGCATGCATCTTGCATGGACCGTGCACCACAGCCAGAGAAGCTGGAGATGGCACGCGGGGCGCACAAAGCTCACACGGGAACCTCACACGGACCGGACATATCCGACACGGCCCGTACAGAAGAGTCCAAGGAGCTGGAAACTAGGCTACACGGGCCGGACAAAACAGACACGGACCGTGTCAAGGCCCCAACAGAGCAACCAACACTTGAGCTCAAGCCTCTACCAGCTAATCTCAGGTATGAGTTTCTAGACCCAGATAGATCTTGTCTTGTGATCATAAGTGCAGATCTTAAACCCGATCGGACTGCTACGCTCTTGGGGAAATTGAAAGCTCACAAAAACACGATCGGGTGCTCGAACAAGGTCTTGACAGAAATCTTGCAGATTCTTCTGATGCAAGAGTTTGATCGCCTGGTCCGTGTACCTCAGAAGTGGGTGCTCCCCCCAGTGCCACCCGATCCACCTCCCATCAACCAGTGAGGCGCCCCCGCCTCATCCCTCGCTCACTATCTAGTAAGTTTCCATATTTTCTTCTATTTACTTTTTCCTTGTGTAAATTCAAGCATTGAGGACAATGCTTCATTCAAGCTTGGGGGGGTGGAATAGAAGAAAACTGTATCTGCATTTAGACATGTTTATTTTTCAAAATTTTTGCATTTTTAGGTGATAAATTTGTGTGATTGCTAGGATTAGGGACTTGTTTGAAAACTTTTGGTGTGAGTTGGATTACCTTGAGAATTGGAAATAACCCCATAATTGATCAAAGAACTGCTTAAGATGGGATGTTTTGAGAAATTGAAAAGATGAAAGCTTGAATTGTATTGAAAAACCATTTTGAAACCGAACTGTGCCTTTTAAATAGGGAAATGGGGATTTAAAATAAAGAAAGATTGGGATATCCATTGGTATGAATGAATACCATTGGATGTGTGTATTCATGGTGTATGCGAAAAATAAAAAAAGTGATGAAATAAATGAAAAGATGGAGAACATAAGAGTACTGGCAATAAGTCCTGTTGGGCGCCTTTGAGCTCGTCTCCCAAATTTAAAAAAAAAAGTACTGGCACAATCCGGCGGGATGCCTTTGAGCTCTAAAACTTTCAAAAACTCTTGCATATATCAACACATGAAATCCGCGACTTTCTAACCTAAGCTTGTCCCAAGCTTGGGGGGGTTAAAAAGGAAAAAAATCACCACAATGAGGGCATAGATTCAGTGAAAGAATGAAATATTGATCAATTCGGGTAATTAGCTTTCCAAATATTAAAACATTTCAGAATTTGAAGTTTGATTAGTCAATTTGTGTGGTGAATCAAAATTGATCAAGGAAAATCCAAATTATACCAAAAGGATTCTCGAGGTTTTTGATTAAAGCAACTCATGTAAATTTTCACATTTAGGAACTTAACTTGCATTTAGGTAAGACTAGAGTCCAACCCGGTACCTAAGTATGGATCTTTGCTTGAGGACAAGCAAGATTTAAGCTTGGGGGAATTTGATATCTCGCAAACTTATCTATATTTCGACCTTCAAATTGTACCAAAACTTGTGTTTAAACTCATTAATTCAGTTGTATTTCATTGAATATCTTTAGAATGTGGTACTGCTGCAAGTTTATCTTATTTTGCAGGATTCGGGCGAAATCGAGGAGAAAATCTGGAATCAAGAAGTCTCTACACGGTCCGTGTCACATTCCACACGGGCCGTGTCAACTCGACTCGACCACTGATCCGACCACAAACAACTGCTGACTCGACCACCGAAGGAACACAAGTTACACGGGCCGGACAAATTTGACACGGCCCGTGTCAAGCAAATCCGGAAACAGATCCAGAAAATCTGGAAAGAAGGCTATTGAAGGAAGGTCGACCAATCAAGCATATAATGGGGATTTCTCTCCAGGAAAGGGAATTCTGGAACAGGAGAGCACGTTCTAGGGTTTGTCTTTGGCGGCTAAGCTTGGAGGCGAATTGGAGAAGCGAAATACGCGAGTTTTCGATTGATCTTCTTTGCACTTTGGGTTTTGTCATGATCAACTCTATCTTTATTTGTATTTGCTGTTTTAGAACTATGAGTGAGTAATTTACTTTGTTTCTAGGGTTTTGATGTAATCGAATGTTTTGTCTTGCATGCTAGTTATTGAATCTTTGTATTGAAATTTGTGTTTGATTGATTGAGTAGTATTTTAATTGCTTAGATTGAAGTGTTTGACTTATATTGGTTTGCCACTAGATGAATGGCCACATCTAGAAGGCATTATAACCCTTTAACGTCTCTCAACCAAACTAAGTACATGAGGTAGGATTTGTGACCCGAAAGGTGAAACCAAGTAGTAACCGAAAGGCGAAAATTACTCTCTATCGACGGATAGGAGTTACCTTTAGTATACCAATCAAGCAACTAGGTAGTAGGGACCAATACACGAAAGTTGAGGTCTAGAACCCGACGAGGGCATATATTGCAGTTTCCGTACCAAGTTGATGAACCAACAAACGACAGTTGAGGTCCAGAAACATTAGGTCCGGTCAGTAGAACCCTACACAAAGGAACGATACAAAGAAACAGTAGCTGCTGCATTAACCCGAGGCTGACACGGACCGTGTAGCAAAATGACACGGCCCGTGTAAACTGATACGGCCCGTGTAGGAAATGACACGGCCCGGACAGGACAGCCAGAGGGCAAAACTGAGATGAAGTTTTAACCCTGGGAACGCTTTTATTTATCGATTAAAACCAGTTTAATCTTCTTTCTTGCACTTTATTGTTGTCTTAAATCTGTAGGAAACATAAACAACCAAAATCAACCTTTTCCAACTTCTAGTTTTTAATTAATCTGAGTAGAGTCCGGATAACATTTGAACCGTCCCTGTGATCGATACCCGATGATATACTACGCGGTAGGATTGTATACTTGCAGTCTGAACCAGAAGTGTATTAAAGGTTAAAAGGTATAGCTTGCTGTACCGAAACTTTGTACTATACCTTTTTGGTGTAACTAGTTTTTGGCGCCGTTGCCGGGGACGGCATCATTTATTTTCTGGATTTTTTGCTTATTTTAATTAATCTAGATTTTAATCTGTATCATTTCTTTTAGTTTTTATTTCTTTTCTTTTCTCTTTTTCAGGAACACACTGGCTTTCAAACTCAAGGGCGATTACCATCTGAGGAGCTCGAGACACCATGGATCTAATGTACAACATAGCGACAGACCAACATTGGTTTGGCCGCGACAGTTCTCGAGCTGAAGGAGGCGACCGATCCAAAGCTGATCAGATCGCAGCTCTATATGCTAGAGCTGCCGAGCTAGAGGAGGCCATTGAGAGGTATTCAATCAAAATGAGTGTGAAGGCGGTCGTACAACAACCACAGCCATGTGTCATGTGTGGGGACAGGAGACACTCTTACGAGTATTGCCCACTGACGGATTGGGATGAGGAACCCGAGCAGGACAGCTATCTCAGCAACAACAATTGCAATTTCTACAACATTGCACCATTCGATAACTCGAACAATCACGCATTTCAATCCGATCCACCCGAGCCGTACATTGATCCCGCTGAGATCGACTTCATACACGAGCAAGGGAAGATGAATCAGATGATGTGGGAACAGATGCAGAGCATGTCCACTCAGATGGCTGCTCAAAACAAGTTGTTGGAGCAGTTGAGCCACATCGTCGCCTCACGCCAACCTCAACCTGGAAAGCTGCCACCTCAGCCAGAATGCGAAGGACCAGCCCAGCCAATAGACCAGACCGCACTGCCCGCGGGCCGCATCAGGGACACGCGGGCCGCGTCAAAGGAGGCTGACAACCTGGTGGAACTGACACACGGACCGCATGCATCTTGCATGGACCGTGCACCACAGCCAGAGAAGCTGGAGATGGCACGCGGGGCGCACAAAGCTCACACGGGAACCTCACACGGACCGGACATATCCGACACGGCCCGTACAGAAGAGTCCAAGGAGCTGGAAACTAGGCTACACGGGCCGGACAAAACAGACACGGACCGTGTCAAGGCCCCAACAGAGCAACCAACACTTGAGCTCAAGCCTCTACCAGCTAATCTCAGGTATGAGTTTCTAGACCCAGATAGATCTTGTCTTGTGATCATAAGTGCAGATCTTAAACCCGATCGGACTGCTACGCTCTTGGGGAAATTGAAAGCTCACAAAAACACGATCGGGTGCTCGAACAAGGTCTTGACAGAAATCTTGCAGATTCTTCTGATGCAAGAGTTTGATCGCGTGGTCCGTGTACCTCAGAAGTGGGTGCTCCCCCCAGTGCCACCCGATCCACCTCCCATCAACCAGTGAGGCGCCCCCGCCTCATCCCTCGCTCACTATCTAGTAAGTTTCCATATTTTCTTCTATTTACTTTTTCCTTGTGTAAATTCAAGCATTGAGGACAATGCTTCATTCAAGCTTGGGGGGGTGGAATAGAAGAAAACTGTATCTGCATTTAGACATGTTTATTTTTCAAAATTTTTGCATTTTTAGGTGATAAATTTGTGTGATTGCTAGGATTAGGGACTTGTTTGAAAACTTTTGGTGTGAGTTGGATTACCTTGAGAATTGGAAATAACCCCATAATTGATCAAAGAACTGCTTAAGATGGGATGTTTTGAGAAATTGAAAAGATGAAAGCTTGAATTGTATTGAAAAACCATTTTGAAACCGAACTGTGCCTTTTAAATAGGGAAATGGGGATTTAAAATAAAGAAAGATTGGGATATCCATTGGTATGAATGAATACCATTGGATGTGTGTATTCATGGTGTATGCGAAAAATAAAAAAAGTGATGAAATAAATGAAAAGATGGAGAACATAAGAGTACTGGCAATAAGTCCTGTTGGGCGCCTTTGAGCTCGTCTCCCAAATTTAAAAAAAAAAAGTACTGGCACAATCCGGCGGGATGCCTTTGAGCTCTAAAACTTTCAAAAACTCTTGCATATATCAACACATGAAATCCGCGACTTTCTAACCTAAGCTTGTCCCAAGCTTGGGGGGGTTAAAAAGGAAAAAAATCACCACAATGAGGGCATAGATTCAGTGAAAGAATGAAATATTGATCAATTCGGGTAATTAGCTTTCCAAATATTAAAACATTTCAGAATTTGAAGTTTGATTAGTCAATTTGTGTGGTGAATCAAAATTGATCAAGGAAAATCCAAATTATACCAAAAGGATTCTCGAGGTTTTTGATTAAAGCAACTCATGTAAATTTTCACATTTAGGAACTTAACTTGCATTTAGGTAAGACTAGAGTCCAACCCGGTACCTAAGTATGGATCTTTGCTTGAGGACAAGCAAGATTTAAGCTTGGGGGAATTTGATATCTCGCAAACTTATCTATATTTCGACCTTCAAATTGTACCAAAACTTGTGTTTAAACTCATTAATTCAGTTGTATTTCATTGAATATCTTTAGAATGTGGTACTGCTGCAAGTTTATCTTATTTTGCAGGATTCGGGCGAAATCGAGGAGAAAATCTAGAATCAAGAAGTCTCTACACGGTCCGTGTCACATTCCACACGGGCCGTGTCAAACTCGACTCGACCACTGATCCGACCACAAACAACTGCTGACTCGACCACCGAAGGAACACAAGTTACACGGGCCGGACAAATTTGACACGGCCCGTGTCAAGCAAATCCGGAAACAGATCCAGAAAATCTGGAAAGAAGGCTATTGAAGGAAGGTCGACCAATCAAGCATATAATCGGGATTTCTCTCCAGGAAAGGTCATTCTGGAACAGGAGAGCACGTTCTAGGGTTTGTCTTTGGCGGCTAAGCTTGGAGGCGAATTGGAGAAGCGAAATACGCGAGTTTTCGATTGATCTTCTTTGCACTTTGGGTTTTGTCATGATCAACTCTATCTTTATTTGTATTTGCTGTTTTAGAACTATGAGTGAGTAATTTACTTTGTTTCTAGGGTTTTGATGTAATCGAATGTTTTGTCTTGCATGCTAGTTATTGAATCTTTGTATTGAAATTTGTGTTTGATTGATTGAGTAGTATTTTAATTGCTTAGATTGAAGTGTTTGACTTATATTGGTTTGCCACTAGATGAATGGCCACATCTAGAAGGCATTATAACCCTTTAACGTCTCTCAACCAAACTAAGTACATGAGGTAGGATTTGTGACCCGAAAGGTGAAACCAAGTAGTAACCGAAAGGCGAAAATTACTCTCTATCGACGGATAGGAGTTACCTTTAGTATACCAATCAAGCAACTAGGTAGTAGGGACCAATACACGAAAGTTGAGGTCTAGAACCCGACGAGGGCATATATTGCAGTTTCCGTACCAAGTTGATGAACCAACAAACGACAGTTGAGGTCCAGAAACATTAGGTCCGGTCAGTAGAACCCTACACAAAGGAACGATACAAAGAAACAGTAGCTGCTGCATTAACCCGAGGCTGACACGGACCGTGTAGCAAAATGACACGGCCCGTGTAAACTGATACGGCCCGTGTAGGAAATGACACGGCCCGGACAGGACAGCCAGAGGGCAAAACTGAGATGAAGTTTTAACCCTGGGAACGCTTTTATTTATCGATTAAAACCAGTTTAATCTTCTTTCTTGCACTTTATTGTTGTCTTAAATCTGTAGGAAACATAAACAACCAAAATCAACCTTTTCCAACTTCTAGTTTTTAATTAATCTGAGTAGAGTCCGGATAACATTTGAACCGTCCCTGTGATCGATACCCGATGATATACTACGCGGTATGATTGTATACTTGCAGTCTGAACCAGAAGTGTATTAAAGGTTAAAAGGTACAGCTTGCTGTACCGAAACTTTGTACTATACCTTTTTGGTGTAACTAGTTTTTGGCGCCGTTGCCGGGGACGGCATCATTTATTTTCTGGATTTTTTGCTTATTTTAATTAATCTAGATTTTAATCTGTATCATTTCTTTTAGTTTTTATTTCTTTTCTTTTCTCTTTTTCAGGAACACACTGGCTTTCAAACTCAAGGGCGATTACCATCTGAGGAGCTCGAGACACCATGGATCTAATGTACAACATAGCGACAGACCAACATTGGTTTGGCCGCGACAGTTCTCGAGCTGGAGGAGGCGACCGATCCAAAGCTGATCAGATCGCAGCTCTATATGCTAGAGCTGCCGAGCTAGAGGAGGCCATTGAGAGGTATTCAATCAAAATGAGTGTGAAGGCGGTCGTACAACAACCACAGCCATGTGTCATGTGTGGGGACAGGAGACACTCTTACGAGTATTGCCCACTGGCGGATTGGGATGAGGAACCGGAGCAGGACGGCTATCTCAGCAACAACAATTGCAATTTCTACGACACTGCACCATTCGATAACTCGAGCAATTACGTATTTCAATCCGATCCACCCGAGCTGTACATTGATCCCGCTGAGATCGACTTCATACACGAGCAAGGGAAGATGAATAAGATGATGTGGGAACAGATGCAGAGCATGTCCACTCAGATGGCTGCTCAAAACAAGTTGTTGGAGCAGTTGAGCCACATAGTCGCCTCACGCCAACCTCAACCTGGAAAGCTGCCACCTCAGCCAGAATGCGAAGGACCAGCCCAGCCAATAGACCAGACCGCACTGCCCGCGGGCCGCATCAGGGACACGGGGGCCGCGTCAAAGGAGGCTGACAACCTGGTGGAACTGACACACGGACCGCATGCATCTTGCATGGACCGTGCACCACAGCCAGAGAAGCTGGAGATGGCACGCGGGGCGCACAAAGCTCACACGGGAACCTCACACGGACCGGACATATCCGACACGGCCCGTACAGAAGAGTCCAAGGAGCTGGAAACTAGGCTACACGGGCCGGACAAAACAGACACGGACCGTGTCAAGGCCCCAACAGAGCAACCAACACTTGAGCTCAAGCCTCTACCAGCTAATCTCAGGTATGAGTTTCTAGACCCAGATAGATCTTGTCTTGTGATCATAAGTGCAGATCTTAAACCCGATCGGACTGCTACGCTCTTGGGGAAATTGAAAGCTCACAAAAACACGATCGGGTGCTCGAACAAGGTCTTGACAGAAATCTTGCAGATTCTTCTGATGCAAGAGTTTGATCGCGTGGTCCGTGTACCTCAGAAGTGGGTGCTCCCCCCAGTGCCACCCGATCCACCTCCCATCAACCAGTGAGGCGCCCCCGCCTCATCCCTCGCTCACTATCTAGTAAGTTTCCATATTTTCTTCTATTTACTTTTTCCTTGTGTAAATTCAAGCATTGAGGACAATGCTTCATTCAAGCTTGGGGGGGTGGAATAGAAGAAAACTGTATCTGCATTTAGACATGTTTATTTTTCAAAATTTTTGCATTTTTAGGTGATAAATTTGTGTGATTGCTAGGATTAGGGACTTGTTTGAAAACTTTTGGTGTGAGTTGGATTACCTTGAGAATTGGAAATAACCCCATAATTGATCAAAGAACTGCTTAAGATGGGATGTTTTGAGAAATTGAAAAGATGAAAGCTTGAATTGTATTGAAAAACCATTTTGAAACCGAACTGTGCCTTTTAAATAGGGAAATGGGGATTTAAAATAAAGAAAGATTGGGATATCCATTGGTATGAATGAATACCATTGGATGTGTGTATTCATGGTGTATGCGAAAAATAAAAAAAGTGATGAAATAAATGAAAAGATGGAGAACATAAGAGTACTGGCAATAAGTCCTGTTGGGCGCCTTTGAGCTCGTCTCCCAAATTTAAAAAAAAAAGAGTACTGGCACAATCCGGCGGGATGCCTTTGAGCTCTAAAACTTTCAAAAACTCTTGCATATATCAACACATGAAATCCGCGACTTTCTAACCTAAGCTTGTCCCAAGCTTGGGGGGGTTAAAAAGGAAAAAAATCACCACAATGAGGGCATAGATTCAGTGAAAGAATGAAATATTGATCAATTCGGGTAATTAGCTTTCCAAATATTAAAACATTTCAGAATTTGAAGTTTGATTAGTCAATTTGTGTGGTGAATCAAAATTGATCAAGGAAAATCCAAATTATACCAAAAGGATTCTCGAGGTTTTTGATTAAAGCAACTCATGTAAATTTTCACATTTAGGAACTTAACTTGCATTTAGGTAAGACTAGAGTCCAACCCGGTACCTAAGTATGGATCTTTGCTTGAGGACAAGCAAGATTTAAGCTTGGGGGAATTTGATATCTCGCAAACTTATCTATATTTCGACCTTCAAATTGTACCAAAACTTGTGTTTAAACTCATTAATTCAGTTGTATTTCATTGAATATCTTTAGAATGTGGTACTGCTGCAAGTTTATCTTATTTTGCAGGATTCGGGCGAAATCGAGGAGAAAATCTGGAATCAAGAAGTCTCTACACGGTCCGTGTCACATTCCACACGGGCCGTGTCAACTCGACTCGACCACTGATCCGACCACAAACAACTGCTGACTCGACCACCGAAGGAACACAGGTTACACGGGCCGGACAGATTTGACACGGCCCGTGTCAAGCAAATCCGGAAACAGATCCAGAAAATCTGGAAAGAAGGCTATTGAAGGAAGGTCGACCAATCAAGCATATAATCGGGATTCCTCTCCAGGAAAGGTAATTCTGGGACAGGAGAGCACGTTCTAGGGTTTGTCTTTGGCGGCTAAGCTTGGAGGCGAATTGGAGAAGCGAATTTCTTGCACTTTCGATTGATCTTCTTTGCACTTTGGGTTTTGTCATGATCAACTCTATCTTTATTTGTATTTGCTGTTTTAGAACCATGAGTGAGTAATTTACTTTGTTTCTAGGGTTTTGATGTAATCGAATGTTTTGTCTTGCATGCTAGTTATTGAATCTTTGTATTGAAATTTGTGTTTGATTGATTGAGTAGTATTTTAATTGCTTAGATTGAAGTGTTTGACTTATATTGGTTTGCCACTAGATGAATGGCCACATCTAGAAGGCATTATAACCCTTTAACGTCTCTCAACCAAACTAAGTACATGAGGTAGGATTTGTGACCCGAAAGGTGAAACCAAGTAGTAACCGAAAGGCGAAAATTACTCTCTATCGACGGATAGGAGTTACCTTTAGTATACCAATCAAGCAACTAGGTAGTAGGGACCAATACACGAAAGTTGAGGTCTAGAACCCGACGAGGGCATATATTGCAGTTTCCGTACCAAGTTGATGAACCAACAAACGACAGTTGAGGTCCAGAAACATTAGGTCCGGTCAGTAGAACCCTACACAAAGGAACGATACAAAGAAACAGTAGCTGCTGCATTAACCCGAGGCTGACACGGACCGTGTAGCAAAATGACACGGCCCGTGTAAACTGATACGGCCCGTGTAGGAAATGACACGGCCCGGACAGGACAGCCAGAGGGCAAAACTGAGATGAAGTTTTAACCCTGGGAACGCTTTTATTTATCGATTAAAACCAGTTTAATCTTCTTTCTTGCACTTTATTGTTGTCTTAAATCTGTAGGAAACATAAACAACCAAAATCAACCTTTTCCAACTTCTAGTTTTTAATTAATCTGAGTAGAGTCCGGATAACATTTGAACCGTCCCTGTGATCGATACCCGATGATATACTACGCGGTATGATTGTATACTTGCAGTCTGAACCAGAAGTGTATTAAAGGTTAAAAGGTACAGCTTGCTGTACCGAAACTTTGTACTATACCTTTTTGGTGTAACAGTATACCATCATTGGTGAACAGCCCTGTTGGTGCCCTGTGCACCTGGACCCAGATTTCCATCTGGTTGACCAACGGTCGGGCCAGGTCAGTAGGGCCGTACAGCCGTCGAAGTATTACCATATCATTGCGATAGGTCCAGACGCCGCGGTTGAGAACGCGCAGGAGTTCCGATTCGGTGTGGAAATGAATGAGATATAGATTTTTGGCAATTATGGTAAACGTGGTCTGAGGGCCCGCCTCCCATGCTCGGACCATAATCTTGGAGAACTGACTGAGTAAAGGAGATCGATCGGAGACTATTCTCAGAAGGGCACATTTGAACCAGTCCTTTGTATCGAAAGCCGCTTGGCCTAGGTGGATTGGTTCTTCATTATCATGGTTTGGGTTGAGGGCGGCAAATTGCTGGAGAAATTCTTCATCAGATAACTCCATTTGAGGTTCGGTCAAGGTGGAAAGGTGTTCACAGTTGGTTCGGGTGTGGGGGCTCTCTGGTGGGCTAATGGGGATATGGGACTTTGTAGTGGCCTGAGAAGCTTTGCGTGGGCTGTTAAATAACTCAACCAAGTTGCTGCCTTCATTAAAACCAATTAATGAGGAGGACAGGCTTTGAATTTTGAGGTCTTTTGCGCAGTGGGGCTTTTGGGCCTCATAAATAGGCCGCAGCCTGTTTAGTGGCACGGGGGAAGTCCCTATTAAAGAGTTTCCGTTTTGGGATGCTGCGGGGCCCTGTAAAGGAGCCCAAGTAGAAATGGAAATAGTATGGCTGCCTATGTGGAGGGTGGGAGAAGCATGATGTTCACATGGGGGTGGATCCTGGTGAGATACGGAGATTTTATTACCGTTTTTCGGGCAGTGTGTCGTGAGCTGGACGCGTGGTAAAGTAGTAGAGGCCTGGGCTGCGTGATCTGTGTTTGATTGCATTTTATCCAGAAGGCACAGGGTGTGGGACCCCACCATGATTTGGCTCAGCAACATAAGTATTGGGATGTCTCCCACCGTAAGCACACTTTCTATACCCTTATTGTATGAAGCCCCTTTATTTCCATTTGCAGCTTCTAAATCCTTCAGACCCTGTGCTCTGTTTCCTGCCATTGTTTGACCCTGGCTGGCAAGCAGATTGTGGTGCCCGAGACGCTGACACTGTGTCTGTACTTTTCCTTTAACTGTGTGATTTGCTGTGGCGAGACCGGTGTGGTGCTCTTGGTCGTCGGGCGATCCCGGTGGCGTGTGATAGCCGGCGCGTGCATGGTAGTTGAGTAATTTGTCATGGGCTGCCAGTAGCGTCTGGCGGGTGATCTCTCGGAGGTTGTTGCGAAATCTCAGTCCAAGGTGTCGTTGTTCGCTGACGGTGAAAACGGCCTCTTTCGGGATGTCGGTGTAGTACTCCCACCTGAGCATGTAGATGAAGCATACCTTAAACCGGCTGCCGTACGGTATGTCAATTGTGGGCGGTATACGCCGGGGATCATGGCAGGTTATCCAGAGCTTAAGGCTGGTTCGGTCGTTGCCTATTATGTGTTCGTCGTCAATGTTGGTGACTTCTCCAAAACCAGACATGACCGTTCGAATATGGTCCGGGTGCCAGAAGTCGAGGGGGAAGTTTTGGACCTCGAGGCGTACTCGGAAACTTGGGGGTGCGTAATTGGCCTCTTCGTCTGCGCTCCAGTGGTGGAATTTCCAGTCCGTGAGCTCCCCCCATTGGGATGACATGGAAACGACTTGGTTTTTGTCCAGGCCGAGCGGGAGTTGTAGAATGTAGGAGTATTTGAGGTACGGGTAGTGGCGATACGTATGACCGAATACGCGGTATAGGAACATTTGCACATCAACGATGGAACCTCCTCCATTGACGTTGCATCCTATGGCAGATACCAGAATGGATCTATCGAGGTCCTGGGACAGTTGCCGGTGGATTGGATCCTCATCCACCAGGTACGCACAACCTCTATCCATCAATTGGGTACGCATGGGGAATGGGCGGACTGTCAGTGAACTGAGCGTCATGGGGCGGTTGTTGGTAATGGAAGTATTAGGAAAGAGTTTGAGGTGGGGATTTCAGGTATGGGGTAGCAGGATTTTGAAACACTATTTGGTGTGAGAGTTAAGGTTGCATTAAATTGCGGTAAATGACAGACGTATTCAATGTACTGCAGGTAATAAAGACAGTATTAAATGGGGGTGGTTGGGACAGAAGGGAGGGCACGCATGGGGGAGTATGCGTGGGGGTGGAGATAGATTGGCACTAGTCGGTAGCCCAAGGTAGCATAGAGGGATGGAGGGGTGGAGGCGGTGGTTCACCGGCCATCTTCAAAGTAATAGATGTTAACTCGCTAGTGCTTTCTTTTCGTGGGGCTATCATTTGGAGCTATCATTCCTGTTCGCTTCTAGTTTTCCTCGATCGGAATGAGTTTGAATCCCTGCCAATGCCATAGCCATAATTAGGTAGGGGCGCGGGGGCCGGGATGCTATTGATGTATGTAACTATGTATATAAATGCAAAATGTCTAGTTATGTTAGTGAGAGTAGAAAAATTATGTTATAATAGTTGCATAATAATGCTCGCGGGAAATGTAGAATTAAATTTCAGTTGAAGTTCAATTGAAGATTTTGTCTTAAAAACTATTTACGGAGTATATGTGTGAGTTCATACTCCACAAAATATATGGAGTACGTACGCCGTTTTGATGTAAAATTATAGTAGCGGGCTGTTTAAAATTATCTTGACAGGCAATTCTATGGTTGAAGTGTTGTTTAAAACATAAGGCTGCCACGTGGATTTTTTACATGGAAAATTTAACATCGATCTTTTACATGTAGAATAAATGAATAATACATATTGTATGCTGTCAGTTTTTATACTCAATTAAAACCATCAATATTCTTTAAGATAATTTGGATTTGAATATGTTGATGTGTAGAATTTAAAAAAAAATATTTATATTATGATGGGCTGAAAATAAATAATTACTAATTAAAAGTCTTCAATGAATTGTTTAATTTAATAAATAATTAAGTTCTTAAATTTTTGCTCTTAAGAGTAAGAGACGGAACTATCTTTTCTCCTTGCCAGCCCTTTTATTTTTCAATATCTAAAGAAGTTTTTCAAACTTACATTGTGGTATGTTTTTTTAAGGGGAATTTCACGTATACACCTCAAGTATTTCAAAATTACGTAGTTTTTCCTCAACTTCAAATTATGTAATTGCCCCTCTAAACTTTGAAAACTCACAGATTTACACAATTTATTGTCCTTTATATAAACTCATTTTAGATTTATAAAATACCCATTTTACCCTTTATTAAAAACATAAAAAATTTGTAGCATGTTTAAGAAAAATGCCAGTTTTATATTTAAGCAGCTTTCGAGGGCAAATGGTTCATTTTTTTTACTTCTAACATATACACGGTGACATTTAGGTATACCCTTGTGTATGCATCAGAAGTAGAGAAATGAACCATTTGTCATTAGAAATTGACCAATTATAAGACAGGCATTTTTTTTAAAAATGCTACATATTTTTTTATGTTTTTAATTAAGGGTAAATTGGGTATTTCATATAAATTTAAAAAGAGTTTTAATGTAAAATACAATAAATGAGTAAATTTGTGAATTTTTTAAATTTAGAGGGGATAGGTAATTTGAATGTTTAGAAAGGTATAGATGATTTTTTTTAAAAGATAGAAATATAGAGATCTAGTACTAACTTTTATTAAATATTTATGTCTGAATTTCAAACTCAGGATTTCTTAAAAAGAGAGTGTTGTCATTTGTTACTATATCAAATGTTGGATTCTTATTCAGGCATAACAATGGATATTAACTATTTTATCTCACGTTGCTTTAGAAAAGATTGTATTATTTGATTACTAGATAAAGACTTCCTTGCCAAGTAATATTAATCATAAGTTTTGAATTTCTATCTTGAAATTCAATTTGATACTATACCATATTCTAGGTCATGCATACTATCATGATACTATACAATTTTCTCCGGATAAAAATATCGACAGATTTATTTTAACTTCAAGCAGGGCATGAATAATAGAAAATATAAAAATATAGGGTAAATTTCAGTGGAGGTCACTAAATTTTGTCATTGGTCACGAATTGGTCACTCAAGTTTGAGTTATCCCTTTTTAGTCATTTGTCCCAATCAAGTCACTCTATACTTTTTCGTCCAAAATGCTAATGGAATATGCTTATTCCGTTAGTATTTTGGATGGAATAAGTATATTCCGTTAATATTTTAAAAGGAATTAGAATATTCTGTAAGATTTTGGACTGAAAAATATAGAGTGATTTAATTGGAACAAATGGCAAAGTTAAGTGATTAAAAAGAGACGAATCAAATTTGAGTAACCACTTCGTGACAAATGACAAAGTTTAGGGACCTCCACTGAAATTTACCTAAAAATACATGACTAATGTATTGTATGAAGTCAAATTAGCTTTGCCAATATCTTTACTCTTTTAGGAGTGACATGATTTGCAGTTGTAATGTTGTTTAAGACGTTCATTCAGGTTGTCTAGATCGATTACTTGATTCTTTTCTTGTTGTATAAGATGCAATGTTTATTAATGTAGGTGTTGTCACGTTTTTTTTTATTGATAATTCTAGATATTTTCGTTCTTAGTGAAAAGCGTACCTAATGCCAGTAACAACACAAGTTAGTGTTGCTTTTGTTTAATTACTGAACTTTTTCAGTAAACATTGACAAACTATGAAGGCAATTTTAAACACAACTGGAATATCAACTGCTCCTATTGCCTTTTTCTCTGTAACGTCAGTTTGTTTCCTTCTAACACAAAAGAAAATTGTTCATGGGTACAGAACAAAGGTCATATTGAATTAAATCGCTAAAGGCTGCTTTACACTGCTCTGTTTCGTTTTAATCTTTATTGTGTTCTCTGGAAATAATCCGTGACTTAAAATTTTGAGGCAAAATTATTTTCCTTTAAAGTTCCAACTTAAAAAAAAAATCTCAAGATCAATTGCTTTTCATTTTACAAAAATGATCAGCAGTTGGGATACACAAAGCCAATATCAGACAACAAATAAAGAAACTTTTGCTTTTCTTTCTCATTTTGAAAAAGTAGGTGAAAGGGCATTATATAAGCAAAAAAGCACCCCCATTTATTCTACAAAAGGGAAGGACAAAAGGGGAAAAAAAGAAAGAAAGCTAGTAAGGCTTAAAGCACTCAAACAGATGATTAGTAACGGTAGCATCAGTAGAGATTGGAGGCAGATAAAGCAGCTTTGATCTAATTGGTGAAATCGTTGGTGTCTTTGGAGAAGAATTGTTATCATTTGATAAGAGCAGAGAGATCTCATCAGAGGCCATGCCCAACTGGATTAGCAACTGCTCCTCTTGCCTTTCTCTCTGTAGCCTTTTCCTCCTCTTCATCTCTTCTCTCTTCCTCACATATTCCTCTGATATGAACACATCCATTTACTCTCCAATTTTTTTTATTTTTCTGATTTTTTGATGAATTTTGCAAGGACTTGGGCAAAAGATAGAAGAAGACTTGTTGAAATGCCCCTCTGTATTTGTAGGATATATCATTTACGGCACTTACAAATTGAGATATAATTAATTGGTAAATGTTTCTGGTTGCATTATCACAAAGCACAGACCTTCAATTAACCTAATTTATTAGTTTGAAAATAAACAATAATGTAACTTTCAATAAAATATAACTGAATCAGAGTGTAGAACAAGTGTTAATAAGTTCAAAATGTGACAGGAACAGATATGATAATTCAGACTGTTCGATTTAACACAAGAATAATTTTTAAGACGCCCAGAAATTAAAATTTTTCAATGATCCCCTAAACAATGTGAAAATTCTCGTGCTTTTGTCATTTAGCACGAAGCAATCAGCCGTTAGTCAATGTACATAGCTCGTCAAAAATATTATAACACAAATTACGCGTCATAAAAATCTAACGTAATATCTAACTGTGTTATTTCTCAAAATTCAAGAATCTAGTAATCTACAATGCCCGAAATTTTTATATTTACCATTTTACAAAAATAAATAATCCAAATAACCACAGTTTTCTGACAACTCTAAATCTAGCACGGCCGCAGAATACCGGAGCGGACCCATATGAGGGGGACCGCAGAATGCCGGAGCGGACCCCCATATGGGTCCGCTATATGCCGGAGCGGACCCTGTTCTTTATAGCCCGAAAATGACAGCGAAATTTCATTTCACACTCTCACACCTTCTCTCTCCTGGGTTAGCTCTTTGATCTGTAAGTTTTTTCTCTCTTCTTTTAAATTTTTATTTTTATTTCAGTATATTAATAATTAAATTAGAATAATTAATTTAGTTAATTTTTAATTGTATGTATTTTTGTATTGAATTGAAAAAATGGCTCTTATGGTATCCATCTACACTGGTGGGGATGTTTTAACAGGTCCTAATGGGGTTTATTATAGTATTGGACCTGTTACTGTGATCCCGGTATTGTCAGGTACTGATTATGTGGGACTTAAATCAAATATATGTCAGAATTTGGGGTTGGATCAGGGTCAGTATGACCTTAAAATTGATGCCAAAATTAGCATGCCGACTAGTTCGGCACAAACATGGTTTCAACTATTTCAATTCAAAACGAGGGAGTCTGGCAGGTATTGTACAACCAAACCATGAGTTTTTCTGGGGATGCATACAAGATAATTTACCTATATGTGGAGGTTATTAGAGCCCGGCGTTCCAACCCAGTTATGAGGTTAATCCAGGATAGTAGTCGGGGTAACTCATCCGACTCCAGTCCGTCTCCTGTCCAAATTGACCAACCATCCAGTAGTCGGGCCCCAGTTCAGAAGGACCAAGAAGGTGTTCAGACAAGATGATATGGGGTGGAACGAGGAGAATGATGATCAATGTGTTCACCGTCTTTGTACTACTCACATAGCCGAGAACATGAAGAAGAACGGTTGCAGTGATAAGGCAATCCGTTTTTTTAGAATATGTGTGGCTAAGAGAAAGATGAGGAGATACGAGCAAGGAATGCAAGCAATGGGGCAGGCATGTGACATTGTCCTCAATTGGCTGGACGGTGTGGTTAATATTTGGATCAAGATGAGAACGAGTGCCCCAAACCATGGAAGATATTCCAAGCACTGGACGGTGGTTACCGTTGGGGCATCATGACTACAAACGGGTCCGAGTCGCTTAATAATGTCTTCAGGTCCTCTCGTAAGTTACCGGTTGCAGCAATAATTGAAGACACATTTTACAAATGTATGACATGGTTTGCGCAAATGAGGGCCAAAGCGGAATGGGAAGCCAGTCAAGGTCAACAATTCTCGTGTCGTGTGCATCAGGTACTTTTATTTGTAGTTCTTTCTTCATAATTTTTAATGAACTTTGTTAAAAAAATCTGACTTCTTCATTATTTTTTAATTTTTCGTAGCTGATCAACAAACAGTTCGAGAGGTCTGATAAAATGAAGACGCTGGGGGGCTTTGGAAACAACGAGTTCGAGGTAACCTCCACACAGGAGAGAGTTCACGCTTTCATACCTGACGATTCTAGCCGGTTTACCAAGGCCAATTACAAATATACGATGATAATCGCGGATGATGCCACGGTAACTTGCACGTGCCAGAAGCCTCAATTGGAGAGAATACCGTGCTCTCATGTTCTGTCCGTGTGTCGTCTCCGAGGCATCGACCCTGGCGTCTTTGTAAGTCACTACTATCACATCCATACAGTGATCAACACATGGAGCGCTCAATGGCATGTGTATGAAAATCAGTCGGAATGGCCTCAACACGATGGCCCTGTCCTTGTTCCAGAGGATAAAAATATTTCTGTAGGCAGAAGACAGCACAACCGAATTCCGATGTGGATGGACGTTCTAAATAACAGGAGAAGAGGACACCAAGCCGGCCGAGATACACAAGAAAGACAAAATAGAGCTGCTCGAGCTGCACGAGGTTGAGAGTTAATGTTGTTTTTTTAATTGTATTCGTAAAATAATTGTTTATTTTCAGTTAATTAGACGTATTTGTAATTTTCAATAACATTAGCATTGTTCTATTGTATGCTTCTTTATATGGCTCCTTGTTCTATTGTAATGTTTCTTTTGATCAAACAAATGACGAACAATAATTTCAGATTAAACGATATTTCAAACAGACGTAATTACACACAACTTTCAGTACAAACTTTACATTTTTGATAAAAACTTC
Source organism: Carex parvula (assembly GCA_025461045.1). Lineage (NCBI taxonomy): Eukaryota > Viridiplantae > Streptophyta > Magnoliopsida > Poales > Cyperaceae > Carex > Carex parvula. The sequence continues at coordinate 300,885 of JAJGRW010000113.1, read as the reverse complement.
CAAAACAAAATCATAATCAACTTCAGATTAAAAAAAAAAATAAGAGGGGCCGCAGGCATAGTGCGGCCCAGGGTCCACTCCGGCATAGTGCGGACCCATATGGGGGTCCGCTCCAACATTCTGCGGTCTCCCTCATATGGGTCCGCTCCGGTATTCTGCGGCCGTGCTAGATTTAGAATTGTCAGAAAACGGTGGTTATTTAGTTTATTTTTTATTTTTTTAAAATGGTATATATATAAATTTCGGCTACAAAGCCAACCCCGAAAAACAAAAGGTCACGGTTGAATATTCCTGTTCCCAGTTTCCAGCTTTATGACATTTTAAATCCTGTACTTTTACCTCTTTATAAATTATAATCAATTTTTTTTTAAGAAAATCTTTCAATTGCAGCGTTTTAAATAGCTAGCTATAGCTACGCTATAGTTTTGTTCAGACCATAAAAGCCATAAAAGCAATGGTATAGGATATAAGTTTGTTAATTCAGCTACGACTGCGATAGCTGTAATAGCTTACTGCTATTACCGCTACGTGTTATGCACTATTGATGACCGCTATACTACATGGATTTTTTTTATTATTTAATTTTTGCAATTTACATGGGCTTATGTTTTTATGTTTATATTTGTGATGTTACATGATCCGCTACGTTAGGTATACTAAACCGAATTATGTGTTTTTGTTTCTATTTATGATTTAGTCTCTCCTTTTATATCGGAAAATATTTAAATATTAATTCTTTCTTTTACTTACTCTTTATCTAGTATTCACTTGTAAAATTATTGCTCTTTATTTCAATTGAAAGTTAATTTCGATTATTGTAATATGTAAAATAATCAAATAGATATTGACTTCATTTCACTTGTAAGATTAATTGTTCATTTTCTATTATAATATGTAATACGAGGTATGAATTATTAAAAAATGTTACCTTGTCGATTCTTTTTTTCTTATTTGCATGATTGAAAAATATAAATTTAAATTAGTTGTCATTTAATTGTTATTCTAATTCTCTAATATTGATAATATTAATAATTAGTAGAAATACAAAATAGTTTTTAAAACAAAAAATGCTAGCTTCCGCTATAGAATTATTCACGCTTTTTCTTTAACCTCTCCACAACGAAGTGATAATCGCTATTTACAATTTTACATCTCGGGTAAGGGCCTGTTCGGCGGACGGAGTGGAATGGGAATAGGAACGGGATTGAAAAAATTTTGAACTAAAAATTACTGTTCACGTGGGAAAAAAAAAAATGCAGTCTGAGTGAATTTTTTTTTTCCCACGTGAACAGTAATCTCCGAACAGGCCCTAAAGTTAAATAACGCTATGTGCTTGATCTTATCAACATAGCACGTCGCGGGAAAGTGATTAGATAGACGTGATCAAGGAGGCGGAGAACCCGAGACGATAATTAAATAGAAAGATAGGAGGATAATGGTACCAAAAAACCACTTAAAAAAGACATATACAAGTATCCTTAGTGGATGACGTGTACTTTGACGCTAGAATTTACAGAAACGGTCAAAAACCCATGAACTTACCTTCAACACATATATTAAAGCCTACACCTACAGCCCTTTATTATCTAATTGAAGTTATTATATGTCCAATTTGCTGCCAAGTTCTTTTTCTTTTCCAGTGTGAACTGTTTCGTATAAATCTGAAAAAAAAAACACTTCATTCTGCAGCTTGCCTGCTTCTACCCTTTAAATAAAATCGGGAATACCAGCAATAATTCAGTTTCAAATTTTCGCAATCCTGTACAAAATCTTTTTATTAAAAATACAAGTACATTCACCCCATTCAATAATCAAAGCAATCCTTTCAAACAAGGTACACACACTAGACAAGTCCCAGTATATAAAAAAAGAAAAAGCATGCATGCTCCTCCAAATATACCTATATTATACATTATGACCACAACACAACATGCTAGTTGTATATTTCACATATCAATCCAAGTATTTCGGACTGGAATGAGTTCCAGAAAGGAACTCAAATCGAAGTGGATGCAGTCAAGGTACGCAGCTTATTACCGAGGAGAATAACAATGACAGTGACGTCGTCGTGATACTTCCTCTTCCTTCCAGCGGGCACATTCATTAAGTCTTCAACACTAAGATCTGCACAAAATTGAGAATAACATCTTATTAGGAACTCAATAAATAACAAACATGTCGTGCATTTCATTGGCCACCTAGTGCACGCCAGATTAAGATATAACGAGATACATGAAAAGGAAAGGATAAAACAAACTGTTTTTTGAACTATATGCCTATCACTTGTGGTGATAGACCTCGCCTCTCTATAGAGCAACACATGTTTAATTTCATTAGAGGCATGTAAAAGGAGATGGATTTCGGGGTTAATGAACCCTTATTTCAAAATCAAAAGCTGTTTCGGTTTAACAAGGAAACCCTGACCAGAGACCATCTTATGGGTTAAGCAAATGAAAATTACCTGCATTTTGGGCTGCTCGAACCAATAGTTGTTCGATTAGGTACTTTGCAGGGTCGCCAAATGAATTTTCCTGGATGAACTGAGAAACGATACTGACAACCTCATCATTGCCAAAAAAATCAAAGAGGCCATCACTGCCCAGCACAACAAACAAGTCATCTTCAGAAACTCTGTGGCTTAAGGTGTGTGGGTTGGTGTGCACATATGGCGGACTGCATAAATTCTTTACCCGCAGAATGCCCATGAGTGCATCATTGAATTCTCTCTTTTTCAGGTAGCCAACTCCAATGGCACGGGTAACTTTTAGCTTCCCTTTTATTTTGCCGTAGCTCACAACTTGAGGATCGTCAGAATGGTCTGCCTGAAGCTTTTCTAACTCCGAATCGTTGTCGACAGTATGTGTCTCGGTCAATTGAACCGCTTTCAAGGTGTTGTTATCAACGGTAGCCAGTACTGCTCTACTGTCCCCTAAGTTCAGGACATACAGATCTGACCCATGAAGAAGCGCAATGAGAACGCATGACCCGACCGACACCAAATCGGGTCTATCCTCCATTTCCTTCTCCACCCTGGACAGAAAATCATTCTCGGCTTGTTCTACCGCACACACAAGGCAATCCACCACCCCATTCCGGAAGCTTTCGGACCGTATCAGTTCTATACCCTGTTGTTCTGCGTCCGGAATTGTAATGGCCAGAGTTAACTCACTTTGCACACTCTTGTGGTTTGACAGATACCCATTCTGACATTGTTTAATATGCCCCTCCAAGTGGTAGAGGTAGTATCCTATGTTGTCATATAACGTACTGGCTAGGAAGTCAGCAGCGTCTCGACCATTGAATCCATCGTAAATGCCACAGAATAGCAAGCCATTTCTCTCGGAACAGACTGCCTGGACACGGTCTTCCCCTGCTGCCCCACCGGCAGTCTGAACATCCATTGCATTGAGAAAACTTGATGATTCCAGCTTGGTCGGGGCACTGGACGATCTACAGGATTTGTTTGGACTTATTTCGAATAAACATCCATTGCTGGTGAGGCAACCGTTTGTCAGTCCGCTACTTCTCGAAGAAGAAGAAGAAGTAGAAAGGAGATCGAGTTTTGATAAGGATGGAGAGGGAACGAGCTTTCTGAAGGAATTGGGGGAATCTAAATCGGGTAAGATTTCACGGGCAATTACACCACCGCAAATATTGGTATTTGCCAAGGTAAAATTGGCACTGATAGCTGCACCAGACAAGCAAGAGAAGGATTTGCTGGTGTGGATTCTGGTAGATGAATTATCGACATGGGTTTTCAAGGAGATATCCCTCTCTAAAGAGGCTTCAGGGGAATCGCACTGGTACCCAAAACTCACATTTAGGTCACTGCTGCTCTTCCCTAGTATCCCCAAGTTCTCCATCATTTCTCAAAAACTAAAATCCAAGCTTAGTTTTTACTGATTATGGAAATTTGTTATGATGTATCACTATCAAGGACCGGTTTTATACTTGAAAGCAAAAGCAAACCAGACCTGCAAAATATTTTAAATAAAAACATTATAAAGATATTCCTCCATCAACAAAGTTAACAGAAAGAATTTGGCAATAAAGAAAATGTTTTGACTACAAGAAAAGAACAAATGTAAAAACAAGTAAAATACACTTGCTATTGACAAATAATCAAATGCTGATGGCTATTTTATACAAGATGATAAGAAAGATTTTTTGCATGTTGAGTATAAGAAGCGAATTATGCTTCAATGAGCTCCTCGAGCTACCGAATGTAAAAAAGGCGAAGCTGGAATTCAACATGACAACTGGTTAGCCTATTTACTCTATTGCAGCATCTAAAGAAAATGCATCCCTTCGAGACTGATACTTTCATTTTAACTAAAATTTATTAGAAGTTGGAAGTTTCCCAATTTTTCTCATTTGTAAGAGAAACAAAAAGCAAGTCAAAAATATGAAAAAAAAAATATTTATGTTTCCCTCCTCTTTCCCGCCCAGCTCTCTTCCATCAGTGACGAGGTTGATTGTGAAGAATTTTAGTGTGCACATAAATAATATTATGAACCAGAATTTTTAAGCCCATTGTACAGCACATACAGAATTTAGTTCAAAATCCTAACTTCTTATAAAATTAAATCCCAAAGTTCAATTTTCTCAGATCAAATCCGGGCCATCAAATCTATTGTATTAAGAGTATATGGTCATCCATCATCTTTTTCCTTGCTCACAATCCTCAACCTCCACCACCTCTCATGCATTATATAAGTCCATCCCCAACCCCCTCCGCCTCCCCCCTATCTTATTGATTATGAGTCTGTGTAACTATGTTTGATCAATCTATGATATAAGGTTATGAGATTTTTACTTTTTGATTATTGATAACATTATCGTCTTATGTTTTTAATTTAAATTTCATTCCCTTTAATTTTTAATTTGTGTCCTTCCCAGTTATTTTTACATGAATTGAATAGGGAGGAGAAAGGAATGTTTTAGGAGGTGAAGACATCCCAATCTACAGAGAGAGCAGAAGGAAATGGAACACTTCGCAACTGGAGCAATCAAGATGACGTTCAAAACCAGATATGTTTCCAAATGGCGGTACAATTTCGTAATATTTAGATACAAATTTTCATATCAGAGCTTTGGTGACCAGTCAACATTTAACTCAGTAACCAGCTAATAAGGTAGGTAGGGCTCCAATTGATTTTCGACCGTTTGATCATAATAATAAACCATAATAATAAACTCTTCAGAATATAGTCCTCATGGAAGCATTCTTCCTCAGAACCAATTTTTATTTTACAAATATTTATGTAGCTTCAAGTACACATTGATGCTCTATTGGAGCAATCCACCTTATATTGCTAAACTCATTACCAGTATGGAAAGAACAGATTTTCACCAAAACGATCATAATATAAAATTGAAGTCCAATTTGGAACTCCAATTAAGTGTGAGATTGAGATCAGACGGACAAAAAGGAAATTTTGTACCTGAAATAAAACGGAAGAAGGTCTTCTCCATGGACACCATTCAACAAGATTAAATCCGATGTTTACTTTACTTCGACTTCTCGCCTATAATCATCAAAACAAATTTATTATTTATTAGATTTTGGTGTCAAGCATATTACTGGGTTTGTCAAAGAAAAGAGATCAAAATATACCGCCAAGTCCATGTATTTAAAGCCTGAGCGGAGCCGAGAGATCAAGTAGTGCTTTTATCGGCATCACCTTCTCTATTTCATCCAAAAGTGGCACGAAATCAGAAGGCGAGGCGGCGCAGTGCTCAACTAAAAAGTAGGTTATCGACAAATAAAAGAGCAGTCAATTTGGGATACGATGATAGAGAGAGGTTAAAAGGCTTAGTTTAAAAATTAAGAGGAAAGAAAAGCGATGGAAGCTGAGATGAGATTCCACGATTGATGGTTAGAACTTAGAAGAGGAAGATGCAGTGGATTTCAGAATGAGAGAGAAAGAGGAAGAAGAATAAACCAATAAATAGAGCCGGATGGACTGCTTCCGCCTTTCTGCTGTTCCCTCTCTAAAGTCTCAACCATGCCTTTTGTTTATTTGTTTCTAGTTTTATTTTTTATTTTATTTTATTTTTTGTTTTGTTTTGTTTTGTCATTAGCGACTTATGATTTAGATCTCCATCTACTGAGCACTCAGAAGTCAGCATAATAGTATATTTTCAGGAGGGAGATGTGATGTGGCGAGTTGGGCAAGGAAAAAGAATAAGAGATAAACATCATACATGCATCAGCAAGCCGCAGTCAAATCTTAGTATTTTTTTTAGTTAGCACCTTCCAAAAAAGCAATTTCAGAGTTAGCAACTTATTGGCAAAATCTTGAGACCCGTTCGGCAAATGCACGAAATAGCAGCAAAAAAAAAAAAAAAGAAGCTCATATTTTATACAATTGCAATTATATTCGGTACATTTGAAATAGTGAAAAAGTGGAAGAATATAATTGAGCAAATTCCAACATGTGAAGAAGTCATTATTCTCCAATTTCATCTCTATCATGGAATAGTATAATAAAATAGAGAGGGCCTAAAGTGCAAAAGAGAAGAATTTAATTGCATATTTTCATCTCAATTCCACTTTTTCACTTTTTCTATATTTCATTCAATTTCACTCACGTTTGACCACTATTCCAACACAATTTCATATAATTCTCTATTCCAACTTAGCACGAATGCATATTTACTCTGCGCAGGTCTTGAGTGGTGTGCATGCATAGAGTAGGTCTGCATGCACCTGCCATTTTTTTTCTTTTCAGAATACAACCTTTTCAATTTTGGCGAAGTTTGATACAAAATGACAAACATACAATTACAGAAAAATATTAGTACTCAATTTTAAAATATTTTCAAACGTTGAATTATTGTCAAATTAAATTCTTTTAAATGAGTTGTTTTTATTTGAAATAAAAGAAAATACATAACTACTGAGGATTACCACATGACTTTCGAGCTATGCCCAGAACAACACGTTGTATCTCTCTTTTCGAGCATTCTGAATTGGAGTTTCCTACCAAATATCAAATATTTTTTCGTTTTCTTTTGTCGTTGTGTTTAATGTTGACGGGCATATAAAAAAAATCTGAAAAAAAAATCAAATATTTGCAACTAAAAGAGAAGTACAGACATTCTTTCCGTATTGAATTTTGTTATTGAAATCATAATAAAGTACTAAAAATATTGATAACAGCATTATTACAGTTATAATAATTAATATTGACATAATAACAAAAGTACAGGAGTTCGCCTACTCGGTCATTGAGGGCGATTTAGCCTAAGTGCCACCGACCTCCAATATCTATTAAAATAGATTTCAAATGATAAATTTAAACATTCAAAACTTTAAATCGATCCAATTCACGAGTAATGTGTTTACACGAAAAATTTATAAACTTTTGATAATGTTTAATATCAAGTCAAGGGGCCACAAATAATGAAAAATTAATGTATTAAAATTAACTTAATTTTGTTTTTTACCGCTTGATTTCATACTAAATGAATTTGAAATTTTATAAATTTTGCATATAAACACATTACTCGTGAAGTAGATCGGAATTGAACTGTTTGATTCGTCGTTTGAAGTCTATTTGATAGCTTTTGGAGCCGGTGACACTTAGACTGAAATATCACTAATATCATAGTATAGCTAGACTATAATAATAATAATATAATTAGGAGTGATTCTACAATACTTTTGGAAGTAATTGGGTGTTTTACTTCCCGCTCATATCTCTATTTCTAAAGTTCAAATAGTCAATTCGAACTTCTCAACATGATCTTCATATTGAAATGTGCTTGGAGACCAAATTTTACATTTTTTGAAAATCATTTACTATTATTTAGATTTTTTTTAAATCATTGTTTTTTTAAATTTTTATTTATTTTTATTTAATGAAAAGTGGTGATTTTCAAAAATTCTAAAAAAATAGTAAAAAAGTTTTAAAAATTGTAAAATGTGATCTTCAAGCACATTTTAATATGAAAAACATGTTAGAAGGTTCGAATCGACTATTTAAATTTTGAAAAAAAAAAGATATAAGTGGAAAGTAAAAAATCCTCTTTATTTCTCAAAACATGATAGCCTATCTCATATAATTAGTACTAATAACACATAAAGTCATAAATACTTAAATAGTTATTACGCACCATCACCAGCAACATGGTGGCGGTCTTAAACATGATGACTACATTAATTTAATCATTAATAAAACTTTGATAGACATGTTAAGTTGTAAGCGTATATACATCGTCACATTTGATTATATCCGAATGCTCTCGTTACTTGATTTCTTCTTTGAATCCGTCTAATATGTGAATGTATCAATATTCAATCGGGACCAATAAACAAAAAGGTAATGGTCCCAATTAAAATTTCTAACGATACAGATTAAGCTTTATCCAACCATAACTGTGTTAGACAACTCATATTAAATTTAGTATATTTTTCAAAGGTTTAAATAACGTTTATCACGTCATAGCAGAACAGTTAAAAAAACAATGATATTACCATATTGCGCTGCTATAACGTGCTATAACGCCATAGTTTTTTGCGGTCCAAAAACGCTGTAACGCGCTATTTAGAATCCTAATATTTTTAAATAATATGGCATGAAACTTGAAAAAAATGTTTCTTACACTGTAAAAACTCTCCGTTTTCGTGTCATCCATGAGGAGAAGTGGAGAATTTTGAACTTGCTTTTAGAAAAAATAAATAAAAAAACGTATGCTTGGACCGGATAATTGCATAAAATTATACTTCTCCATCTTATGCGGCTACAAGTAGAGAAAACGACACATAAGGTCACCCACAATTGTAAATACATTTGACCAAAGTTTTAAGCACAATAATGTGAATTTATTTAGATCCATCATATCCCGGCATTTTTATTAATACCCAAAAAAAAAAGAAATTAATAAATATGCCCTCAAAGGCAAATTATTATTAAAAATGCTCTAACCGCTCCCTCTTGGGGGCGGTTTAGAATCTATAGCAGACCGCCAAGCGGGGGGTCCACTAATTTTTTTTTTTTAAGAGAGACAATATGAATATCAAGATGCTGAATTGTAATGCTAAAAATTCGGATTTTTTTTAAATATTTGTTAGATTACTTCTTTTAAGCATATTTATACTAAATTATGCTAAATTACTTGAAATTATATTAAATTACGTTGAATTACACTAAATTACTTTAAATTACACTAAATAGCAATAACTTCGCTAATTATGCTGAAATATGGTAAATTATGCTAAACTACGCAAAATTACGCTAAATTAGGCCGATTTTGTGCCATCTTTCATGAATCATAAAAAATAGTAAAAAAATTCCGAAAATAGTAAAAATTGGTATTCTACAAGTTCATTATGTAACTAATTTACTGAGCTACTTAGATTGAATAATAGAAATGAAAATTTTAATCGGAAACTTCAACTCAAGTTTTGAGGCTCTTCCCTTAATTTTTTTGGCAATTATGAATATTAAAATCCGACGTAGCGGGCACGAACGCATGCGTATTTTTGCAAGCTTTCTGAAAAGTGGTAATTTGTTGAAATCGGACACTCGAGCGCCGTTTATGGCCGTTTGAAGTTTCGTCGCCGTTTTTCGCCTTTTCAGTGAAGATATCGTCCCTATTCATATGTAATTTAGCGTAATTTACCGTATTTTAGCCTAATTTAATGTAATTTAGTGTAATTCAGCGTAATTTAACATAATTTCAAGTAATTTAGCGTATTTTATTATAAATATGATAATTATACATCAAAAGAAGTAATCTAACAAAAAAACCAATTAACGTGGGTATATTTATTAATAAAAATGTCAGAAACTAGGTTTAGAAATTAGAGTTTAGGATTTAGGGTTCTTTTAAATATCACTAATTTTTATAAATATGTTATGTGAAAATTGTAAATCATTTAATGTACGGTAATTTTTAGGGTTTAGGGTTTTAGAAATTGTTCAAAATAAGAGTTTAGGGTTTAGGGTTTAGAGTTTAGCGTAATTTAAAGTAATTTTAGTGTAATTCAATGTAATTTACATAATTTCAAGTAATTTAGCGTATTTTAGTATAAATATGCTTAAAAGAAGTAATCTAACAAATATTAAAAAAAAATGCGAATTTTTAGCGTTACAATTCAGCATCTTGATATTCATATTGTCTCTCTAAAAAAAAAAAAAATAGCGGACCGCCCCACGAGGGGGCGGTGAGCATTTTTAATAAAAATTTTGAATCGAGGGCAGATTTGATAATTTTTATTTTTTCGGGGATACTAATAAAAATATCAGCATCATATCGAAGAAGAAGAGAGACTGCAAGTTACGAAGAAGAGAACTAAAAGATATTTTATTAATCGACCCACGTACTAATTTCTAACTTTTAGATGAATGTGTTGGAAATTTTCATAGATTATAAGTGCAATAATTTAATTCAGTTTAATAATTGTTCATATTTGAAAACAGAATTAAAATGTAAACTAAATATAAAATAGAGTTTATTACTAAATGTGTAACGGAGATCTTCGTCTAATCAGTAGCATTCTCTTTGTAAGAGTGTTTGGGAATTGAGAAATAAATTTGTTTTTCCAACAAACCTTTGAGCACACTACTAGAACTGTCATACTGAATTGTTTCTATGATCCTCTATTGGACAGGTAACATTGATAAAAAGACAAAAACATTCTTGGAATATTGGCTACCAAGTTTGAGACGCTATCACAATGCAATGAATTGGCCCAATGGATACTCTTGAAGATGAAGAGAGGCACAGAGGGTGGTACGGCCGTTAATGAAACGAGTTTGAGCTAGTTGGGGTATACTCGTGTTCGGTTCATTAAGCTAATGAGTGCATCAATTCGAGTTGACAACTCAACTCGTGCTCAATTCGAGTTGACTCGTAACTCATTAAGCAACTCGATAAGACTTGAGATCAATTGATGTTTGAGTTTTAAGCATTTTGAATTTCTTAAAGCCGAAAGTGCTAAAAAAATACATAATAGAAAACAAATTTAACCAAAACCCAAAACACTAATTTTTAATTTAACATAATTTAACAGTCAAACAGTACATGTCAAACAACCAAACAGAATAGATTATAGTTGGAGAAGGAAAGGGATAGTCGATGAGTTAGGGTCTGTTGGGTCCTTTGCAATTTTTAATTGGGTTTGGATCTGGTTGGAATTGGATGTCACATGACTTCATGTAACTCGAGTTGGTAATGAGCGAGTTAGAGTCTACTCATGCTCAGTTCATTAAGTTAACGAGCGAGTTGATAATGAGTGAGTTATTAGAGCAAGTTATGAGTTACTAAATATTTTGTCACCCCTAGAGGTGGTACCACACCAGCGCTGATGGAGATATGGTCAAAGTTGTAGTTGATGTTTTGCGGATGACAAATGAGGATCATGTACAATTTTTTTCTTTTCTAGAAACAACATTTACGGGTATCAATTTTTAAGTCAAGAGCATGTGTTGCTGAAGCAATTTCAACAAGATGTGAATGGGCATATAGCATATTAGAATTTAGGTAGTAAGTAGTTTGACAGTTTATGTTTTAATTTTGTTTTGGTATTTTAGGATTTATGTGATGTATTTAAAATTTTCCAGTAAATGAAATGAGCGATCTGTTTTGATTTCAAAACTAATTAAAAGGAAGAGAGGTTAAAATTTTGAATAGCTAATATCAAACTCTCATTTTATTAGGACCTACAGAATTTTACATTCATCAAACCCCTACCCCCCCCCCCCCCCCCCCCCCCCCCCCCCCTCCTTTATCTGGATTAAAACTCTACTTGTTAAGTAATATTATGAAATGGATATACATATGTCAATTAAATTAAGGGGAAAGTTCATGTATAACCCTCAAAAAAATTTGAAATTACGTATATATCCCTCTAAAGTTCATAATATTATATTTACCATTTTATTTCAAAACTCACATATTTACCAATTTATTGTCTTTTCTATTAAATCTCAATTCAAATTTATAAAGTTCTCATTTTACCCTTTATCAAAAAAATAAAAATATGTAGTTTGTGTAAAAAATATTCAGTCTTCTAATAATTGATGGGTTTCCAAGGTCAAATTGTTCATTTCTCTACATGTCATGGATACACAATATTATTTAAAGATACACTTGTGTGCGCGTCACAAATTAAAAAAATGAACATTTGCTCTCATAGCCAGCCAATTTAAAGATTGAACATTTCTCTTAAACATATTGCATATTTTTTTTAAAATGATAAAGTTAGTTTATATACAATTGTGAAATATTAGATCTATTATTTAAATCGTGTATCTCCTTCACTTGTAGTAATTTATCATTCAATGAATGGATGAAAATGAATTTGATCTTCTTATATCAATTCAATGAGAATCTTTTTTCTGAATCATTTTTAAATGGATATTTTATATATTTAAAATAAATTTTAATCGAAAAGATTAATTGGATGAATTTGTGAGTTTATAAAATTTAGAAGGGTAAATATGATATTATGAATTTTAGAGGAAGAAATACGTAATTTCAAACTTTTTGAGAAATATACATAAAATTCCTCCTAAAATTAATATTTAAATAATAGTCTCCTCATCTCTCCCTTTCTTTTATTCAATTGTTTACAGAAGAAAAATCAATTGAGAAAGAGAGGAAATCCATCTTCTGCTATTTCCGTTAATTTATACAAGCTATCACCATCACCATCAGTGAAACATACACATACGCATAAGAGAGGTAACTTTCTATCCCACCTTCAATTACAAATAATTTTCTATCCTCCTATAACATTTGTACAATTAGTTTGTTAAAAATATATATTAATTTTCTATCCCACCTTCAATTACAAATAATTTATAAAAAATGTTGACATATGCATAAGAGAGGTAATAATACGTACAAGGTAGAATCCAGGAAGAAAAAAAAAATTACCATATGACCATAATATTAATATTTACTAAGAATTTCATTACCAAAAAATACTTAATGCGTTTTTTAATCAGGTCAATGTTGTAAAATAAAGCAAAAGAAAAGTAAACAAGATATTGAGAATATTAAAGATGGCTATCTTTTATTCATATGTTTTTCTTGTGTATAATACAAACTTACAATCCTCTATTTATAGATAGAAAATGTAAATAACAAGCCATCTAATTTAATTCAATTGATAAATGAGGGAGATAAAACATACTTCATTAATGAGAAGTTTTGATGCAATTAAATGAACATCCATAACTTAATATATTTATAGCACTTCCCCTTGGATGTTCGTTATTCATTATACGCTATTAATATGATATTTCAGGATCAATATTAACATGGTACTTCAGGACCATGTACTGCCTCATTAAAAACCTTATCAAGAAAAACCCATTGGGATAAAAACTTGATTAAGGGAAAAAGAGTACAGTGCGTATAACGCTTCTCATTTAGATATCATTGAATATTCTTCAATCGATGTAGACCTATCTTCTTTGTGAGTTGTTCAAAAACCTTTGTCGGCAAAGATTTTGTGAATAGGTCTGCCAAATTGTTTATTGATCAGACTTGGCAAACATTGATTACGCCTTCTTTTTGTAGGTCATGTGTCGAAAAGAACTTTGGCGCAATATGTTTAGTCCGGTCTCCTTTGATATATCCTTCTTTGATTTGTATCTTCATGCAGCGGAGTAGGGTTTTCCTTAATGTTTCAAGCCCGCATTTTCTTGAATATTTTGAATCATTGACCGTAACCAAATGCATTCTCGACCTGCCTCGTATAAAGCGATAAGCTCGGCATGATTTGATGATGTTGCCGTAAGAGTTTGTTTTGTTGATCGCCATGAAATTGCAGCTCCACAATAAGTGAATACATATCTCGTTTGGGATCGTGCTTTATGTGGATCTGATAAATATCCCACATCTGCATATCCAATTAATTTGGATTTTGTATCATTTTGATAATATAACCCCATATCTCTAGTTCCGCAGAGATATCAAAATATGTGTTTAATTCCATTCCAATGTCTTCTGGTTGGTTTGGAACTATATCTTGCGAACACATTTACTGCAAATGCAATATCGGGTCTTGTATTATTTGCAAGATATAATAATGCCCCGATTGCACTTAAGTATGGTACTTCAGGAGCAAGCACTTTTTCATTATTTTCTTGCGGGCGAAAATGATCATTTTCTGCATTTAGCGATCGTACGACCATTGGTGTGCTCAAAGGATGAGCTTTATCCATATTGAATCTCTTTAGTACTTTTTCAACATAATTTGCTTGATGGATAAATATTCCATTATTTAAATGCTCGATCTGCAGGCTGAGACAAAATTTAGTTACACCAAGGTCTTTCATTTCAAACTCATTTCTCAACAATTTTGTAGTATTCTCAATCTCTTCAGGAGATCCAATAATTTTTAAATCATCAACATACACTGCAATGATTGTAAAATCTAGATTTGATCTTTTAATGAAGACACACAGACTAATTATATTATTTTTATATCCTTCTTTTAGAAGGTACTCACTCAGTTGATTGTACCACATTCGACCTAATTGTTTTAGTCTCTATAAAGATCGTCTTAATTTTATAGAATACATATCTCTAGGTTTTGACTTATATGCTTTAGGCATTTTCAATCCTTCGAAAATTTTCATGTATATGTCATTGGCAAGTAAACTATATAAATATGCTGTTACGACATTCATAAGTTGCATTTTTAGATTTTTTTGTGACTATGAGACTTATTAGAAACCTGAGAGTTGTCGCATCCACTACAGGTGAATACGTCTCTTCATAATCGACTCCAGATATTTGTGTAAAGCCTTGCGACACTAGCCTTGCTTTATATCTCACAATCTCATTTTTCTCATTTCTTTTTATAACAAATACCCATTTGTAACCTACAGGGTTAACATCCTTGCGCCACTTACTGTTTTTCTAATGAACTTAATTCAGCTTGTATGGCATCTTTCCATTTAGGCCAATCATTTCTATATCTACACTCTTCCAGAGTTTTTGGCACATTGTCTTCTTCGTTTATAACATCGCTTGCTATAGCGAATGCAAAGATTTCATTAATATATATTTCTTCTGGAACTTGATCAACCTCTTCTAGGATTTTATCAACTTCTTCAGGAGTTTTACCATTAATCTCTTCTGGAATTTTATTACCTCTTCAGGAGTTCTACTACCAACCTCTTCTGGAATTTTATTGACTCTTTACCATCAACCTCTTCTGGGTTGGACCAACTATTTTATTCTGTTATTTCCTTTTACGTGGATTTACATCCTTAGAACCAAGTGGTCTTCCACATTTTTCTACGCACATTAGATTCATTAGATATTTTTGTAATGTCAATTCGAGCAGGTGTGTTTATAGCTGGAACATGCGATTTAGTAACTCTATTTGTATCTGTAAATACATCACGCAATTCATTTGTAATTCTTTGCAAATTTATAATCTTTTGAACTTCGAGTTCACATTGACCACTTCGGGGGTCAAGATAAGATAACGATGAATTCCAAGTACTTGTTTATCCAGCTTTGATTTTCTTCCCCTAAGTTTGAGAATATTGATTCATTAAAATGACAATCAGCAAATCTTGCTGTAAAAACATCTCCTGTTAATGGTTCTAAATATTTAATAATAGAAGGAGAGTTAAAACCAATATAAATTCCCAACCTTCTTTGAGGTCCTATTTTTGTACGTTGTGGAGGAGAAATTGGAACATATACTGCACAACCAAATACCTTTAGATGGGACAAATTTGGTTCTCTTCCGGAGACCAATTGTAACGGGGAATACTTATGATCTGCAGTTGGCCTTAACCTAATTAGTGCAGCAGCATGTAATATGCATGTCTTCATGCAGAAGACAGTAAACTAGATTTCATAAATAAAGGTCTAGCAATTAATTGCAACATTTTAAATCAACGATTCTGCTAGACCATTTTGTGTATGAACATGGGCCACTGGATGTTCTACCGTAATTCCAATAGACATGCAATAATCATTAAAGTTTGAGAAGTAAACTCTCCTGCATTATCAAGCCGGAGTCTTTAATTTGATAATCTGGAAAATTAGCTCTTAATTGGATAATTTGTGCTAATAGTCTAGCAAACGCAACATTTCTTGTTGCTAACAAACTCACATGTGACCAGCGTGTTGATGCATCAATTAACACCATAAAATATCTAAATGGTCCACATGAAGGTGTAATAGGCCCACATATATCTCCTTGAATTCTTTCTAAAAATAAAGGAGCTTCAGGTCCAATTTTATTTGGAGATGGCCTAGTAATTAGTTTTCCAAGAGAGCATGCTTCGCAGTCAATTCTTTTGATAATAGGCTCTTCAGGTCCTTTAGGGGATGCCCATTTGCACTTTCAATTATTCTCCTCATCATTATATTTTCTTGATGACCAAATCTGTCATGCTACAAAGTAAATAACTTTGGATTAACTAACTCTGGTTAGTAACAACTAACTTCTGGTTAGTATCAACTAACTTCGGGTTAGTAACCATATTTTATTCTATTGTACTTACATAAGTACCATATAGTCCAGAGGACATTGCTTGCATCTTTTCTATTATATTTATGGCCATTCTTAATAGATGTGATATGAAGATATTCACAATTTTTCTCATTCATAGTTTCAATATGAAAACCATTCTTTCGAATATCTTTAAAACTTAGTAGATTTCTTCTGGATCTACTTGAATATAATGTATCATCTATTATTATTTGTTCCTTCAGGTAACAAAATACAAGCTCTTTCCGGAGCTTTCAATTAAATTAGTTGTGCCAGATATAATGTGGATATTAGTCTCACCAAGATGCAATTGTGAAAAGTATTTCTTACCTTTCAATATGGTATTAGTTGTTCCACTGTGTACCAGACCTAGATCTGCTTTACTTATCATTGTGTTAGCCATTTTCCTTTAAATTAAAAGAATGCAAGAATAAATTAAAATAAACTACCTTTATTCATTTGTTTGCATCTAAAATATAAAAGTAATCTAAACTTTTATTAAACATAAACATAAGCTTCTATATTATATTTTCTCCCTAAGTAATAATATTATTTTTTCATCCATATTTGAAAGAAATCTGATACATCAAGATGTGTATCCATATGACATTCTATTCGGGGTCATTTTAGTAAAATTAGTTTTCACATTTTTCCCCCTTTTTCTTGATTAAGGCTTGATAAAGCTCTACAAACTGCTTGGGCGTACGATAGGTACGCAATCAATGATTTGTCATCCCACATCTGTAACAAACATCTTCAGGATGTTTTCCTTTCTCATTTTTCAGGAATACGTATTTATAACAAAATACAACTTCTGGTTATTAATACCATAACTTCGAGTTATGATAAATGAAAAAGGAGATAAATTCAAATTTATGAGATTTGTCATATGTACTACAAAATAGATACGTAGTAATAATTTCAGATTAATTAATATCATAACTTCAGATTATTAATGCCTAACTATCAGGTTATTAATATCATAACTTCAGGTTGTGATTTGCAATCTTTTTTTGAAAACAAGATTACAGTCAAGGACCTACCCAAGTTCATTGGACCTCAGCTGGATCTATCTCTAACTAAAAGATGGCTTCTATTTATTGAACTGACATTACTTGATATGGTTTCTTAATAAAAATTGATTTTCATCTTTTCCATAACCTTTTTATGGAATTAGATAATTTGGTCAATTTTTTTAAGTGGTTAGATCCTTAATTTCACATTTAATGGAAAAATGATGTAATCACTTGGAACAAATTAAGTGCAATAGGAGATAAATAAATAAATAAATTTAAATGTACTAATAACTTCAGGTTAAATATATTTATTTAATAACTTCAGGTTATTAATTACTTGACTGCACAATTGTAAAATTTAATTTGAATAACTTCGGGTTATATTTTCATCTAGTGACTTATAATAACTTCTGGTTATTATATTGATTTTATATGTTTCAAATAAACTTCAGGTTTTAATTGGGAATAACTTCAGGTTATTCATCCAGTGGCCTATAATAACTGCTGGTTATTATATTAATTTTATATTAAAATTTCAAATAGAACTTCAGGTTCTAAACAATAATAATAACTTCAGGTTCTAAACAATAATAATAACTTTCAGATTATTATTCTTTTATTCTCTTCGGGTAAGTAAGAACTTCAGATTCTTGATAAACTTTATTTTGATAATAACTTAAGGTTATTATTCTATCATTCACTTCAAGGAATGATTCTTATAAACTAAACCAATATAATCAAAATTTAAATGAAATTTAAATTAATAAAAGATATAATGATCAATCATATATAAAATACTTACATAATAACTTTGCAACTTCTTCCGAGCAATTCGTGCTGATAACGTGTGTGTTAAAATAAAGCAAAAGAAAAGTAAACAAGATATTGAGAATGTTAAAGATGGCTTTTTTATTCATATGTTTTCTTGTGTATAAATACAAACTTACAATCCTCTATTTATAGATTGAAAATTGTAAATAACAAGCCATCACTAAGTTAATTCATAATTGATAAAATGAGGGAGATAAAAAAATCCTTCATTAAATGAGAAATTTAATGCAATTAAAATGAACATCCATAACTTATATAGCTTATAACAGTCCAAATAATTAAAAAAACGACATTTAAAAGTATAAATACAACCGTATAGAAAATTTACTTCTCTTATTAAAGTTCTAAGGTTTATAATACTTGCACACCACAAGATTCAATGTATAATGGGTATAATTTCGGAGGTGTTTGTAATAAAAAAAAAGAACCCTAACTGTGGGATTCTCCAGACGTTGCTTCGATTTTTGCCGGAGACCTTCTATTTATAAATTGAAGGTGAATGTAGGAGCGAAAATAACATTTTACTCAAACCTTAATTCTTTGGAAGCTGATATGAGTACCCGCAGTTGAGTATCCGCACCTAAATTGCCAAACTGCTTGTGGGGACCGCAACCGTTTCCAAACTGTAATTTTGTTTTACAAATATTAATAGTAACATTGTGAAGTATTATATCTATACAGACAAGTATTTATATCTATACAATGAACTACATATGATATATGATTCTTAAAATAACCATATCCGCCCTTTTTCTTGAAAATCCTCGTTTCGTACCCGCATTTGGGGACCACTCAAACGGCATGTGGGGACCACTAAAATTGTCAACAAAAAACGTTGACTTAGCTTATGTGTGGGTAATAACGATGTGGGACCACTAAAATTGTCAACAAAAAATGGTGACAAAAAAATATTGACTTAGCTTATGTCGGGTAATATTATATCTCATTATTGTGGTATTTATACTTACGAAACAAAGTATTTATAACTATAAGGGTGTGATATTTATCCTACGAACTAAAAATTTATATCTATATATTTGTTGGATGAATAAGAATCTTAAAAAAAGTATTTAAGTTGAAATGTTGGAGACCTTTAACCAAGATGCATCATGTCATGGATCACATGGGCACTTTTTTGTTTTATATGTTGGATCTAATACAACTATTTGTATAAAATTTTGGTCCAAACTAGATCATAACCAAGAGTTTTGGCAACATGAGCCCAACTTTACGAAACTTGGGCCAAACCTGATTGCATGGTTACTAAGTGATAAGGCATAACTTTTATATAACATTGTATTGGATCTTGAGGAATATTGTTATATGGATCACATGGGATTCATGTGTACAAAAGGCAATATATATATGTTGCACTAATTGTATAATATTAGTATCTCTATGATTTTATATGAATTTATATATAAATCGGCCCAATGAAAGTTTATTATATATTTTTCAAATAAATAATTTAAACCATATAACGTTATTTTAATAATTTGTTGTTATTAATTTTTTTTAACTTTAAATTGTAACTGCCACTTTATTAAAATGAATTTTGTATCTGAACAGATCAAGTATTTTATCTGAACACATCAAGGTATTTATATCTGAAGTACCATATTTATATCTGAACACATCCAAGTAATTATATCAGACACATCAAGTATTTATATCTGAACTACCAATATTTATACTGAACACATCAAGTATTTATATCTGAACACATCAAGTATTTATATCTGAACTACCAGTATTTATATCTGAACATCAAGTATTTATATCTGAACTACCAGTATTATATCTGAACACATATAGACAATTACATCATCTTTGCAAATCAATTGTCACAAATATCTCAAATCCAGCAACACTGAACACGATTGTGTATATGAAATCGAAACGATATATCATTATTATTCACACAAAACAAAAACAAAATCGAAAAGAAACAATATTCTCTAGCTGATCACATTTTAAATCACCGATTAAACTTGTGAACCACACTAAATCGCTTCCAGTTTCGAAATTGCCTCAAAAATCGCCTCCAAATCGTCTAAAATCGCCTCAAAATCGCCTCAGCCTTCGAAAAAGAAAAAAACGGAGAAAATGAACATTTGAATCAAATGGAAGGTTCCGATAATATTGTTAGTTAGATCAGTAGTTGTGGGGACCGCAACCTTACAGTTATGGAAGTACGGGTACAGTGCGGGTACTGTAGCGTGGGTACTAAAATAATTATTCTAATCTTACGCCCACAACTCACGAGGTTATAATTGCAGTATCAATGAAAATTGAATAGTTGAGTGACTTAATCTTTAATCTTTAATAAAAGAAAGCTGCATCAATCAACACATATATACCACTCCGAATCGAGTTTACATGTTTTTTTTCGATATTTCTTTAA